>OZ024742.1:186735823-186738323 GCA_964016885.1 Eledone cirrhosa
ACACACCCACATACGCACACAGACACACACATACACACACACACACAGACACACACAAACATACACACATACACACGCACACACACACATACACACACATCCACACACACAGACACGCACATACATACACACATATACACACATACACATACATACACACACATACACATACACAAACACATACATACACCCACAGACATATACATACACACATACACACACATACACACACACATACACACCCATACACACAGACACACACAGGCACACGCAGACACACACACACAGACACACCTATACACACACATACACACACATACTCACACAGACACACATACTCACTGATAAACACACACATACATACACATACATACACATACAGACACATACACACACATACACATACATCCACATACACGCACACAACTCATACACACAGACACACATACACACATAGACATACACATACACACACACACACATAGGTACACACATACACACACACATATACACACATACACACACATGCACGCACACACACAGACACACGCCTACACACATACATGCACACAGACACACACATAACACATGCACGCACACAGACACACACATACACACACACATACACACATATACACACACAGACACACATACACACACAAACACACATACACACACATATACACACATACACATACATACACACATACATACACACACATACACACACATACACACATACACACACATACACACATATACACACATACACACACACAGACACACATGCACACATACACACACACAGACATACATATACACACACATACACACACACACGCAGACACACACATACACACACACACATACACACACATACACACATATACACACACACAGACACACACATACACACACACATACACACACAAACACTCACACACACACACACACAGACACACACACACACACCGATTGATATGTGGATCTTCGGCAGTTTCGACGACGAGTGTTCCAGTTTTTCTATCAACGGGACATCCAGCTCACGAAATTAATGTGTAAATGAATGAGCATTCCTCAGACATACGTACTTTTAACGCGTTTCTCAGGGAGATTCAGCGTGATACTGTATATGACTCAGTGTGTGGTGAGGCTGACCCTTTAAATTACAAGTAAAGTCCATCCGACGGGTTTCGATGGGTTACGTCTACTCAATTTCACTCACAATGTTAACCCATGACTATGGGGAATAAAATGGCACGTTTTCAATATGCCACACAGTGGGGTCGTATTTGGGACCTAATGATTGCGATGTGAACTCCATAACTATTCAGCCATTCTGTGTTCACACACTCACACACACACGGGTGATGTCAGTGAGGGGTGGGGATGATGATAATGGTGGTGGTGGTGGTGGTGGTGGTGGTGGTGGTGATAAAGGTGCTGGTGCTTGTGATGATGATAATGGTGGTGGTGGTGGTGGTGGTGATGATACTGGTGGTGGTGGTTGTGATGATGATAATGGTGGTGGTGGTAGGGATGATAATGGAGGTGGTGGTGGTGGTGATGATAATGGTGTTGGTGCTTGTGATGATGATAATGGTGGTGGTGGTGGTGGTGGTTGTGATGATGATAATGGTGGTGGTGGTGGTGATGATGATAATGGTGGTGGTGGTGGTGGTGGTTGTGATGATGATAATGGTGGTGGTGGTGGTGGTGGTGATAATGGTGGTGGTGGTTGTGATGATGATAATGGTGGTGGTGCTGGTGGTGGTTGTGATGATGATAATGGTGGTGGTGGTGATGATAAAGGTGGTGGTGGTGGTGATAATGGTGGTGGTAGTGGTGATGATGATAATGGTGGTGGTGGTGGTGGTGGTGATGATAATGGTGGTAGTGGTGGTGGTGATGGTGATAATGGTGGTGGTGGTGGTGATGATACTGGTGGTGGTGGTTGTGATGATGATAATGGTGGTGGTGGTGGTGGTGGTGGTGATGATAATGGTGGTGGTGGTGGTGGTGGTGGCGATGATAATGGTGGTGGTGGTGGTGGTGGTGATGATAATGGTGTTGGTGCTTGTGATGATGATAATGGTGGTGCTTGTGATGATGATAATGGTGGTGGTGGTGGTGGTGGTGGTGGTGGTGGTGGTGGTGGTGGTGGTGGTGATAATGGTGGTGGTGGTTGTGATGCTGATAATGGTGGTGGTGGTTGTGATGCTGATAATGGTGGTGGTGGTGGTGATGATAAAGGTGGTGGTGGTGGTGGTGATAATGGTGGTGGTGATAATGGTGGTGGTGGTGGTGGTGGTGGTGATGATAATGGTGGTAGTAGTGGTGGTGATGGTGATAATGGTGGTGGTGGTGGTGGTGGTGATGATAATGGTGGTGGTGGTAATAATGGTGGTGGTGGTTGTGATGATGATAATGGTGGTGGTGGTTGTGATGATGATAATGGTGGTGGTGGTGGTGGTGGTGGTGATAATGGTGGTGGTGGTTG
>OZ024742.1:186743323-186823323 GCA_964016885.1 Eledone cirrhosa
AAATAAAAATAAATATAAAAAAATAAAAATAAAAATAAACATGAAGATAAACAAGTGGTGGAAGGGTGTGGGACGTGTAGTTGGAGTGCGGAGAGGGAGGCGGGGTGTCCGAGCGGGGAGGGATGAAGGTGGTGTATGTGTGTAGGTGTACGTGTGTGTGTGTGTGTGTGTATGTGAATGTGAGAGTTGTGGGAAGAATGAGGTTCCATGTTCAGGAAAATGTGTGTGCGTGGGGTGGGGTGTAGGTCGGTGTGTGTGCGCGTGTGGATGAGGAGGTGTCAGAGGGGAGGGGGAGGGGGAGGGGGAAGGATTCCGGAGTCTGAGTGTGTAAATATGTGGGGGTACGAACGTGTTTGTGGTGTTTATACGTATTGTGGATGTAGGTGGCGTGGTGGAAAAATATTTTTTTGTGAGTGTATGTCCTTGGGTAAATTCCTAAGGTAGTTCCGTAGAGGGTGTGGTGAGCTGCCGGATATTTTCCTTGTGATGGATTTGATGGGGGAATGATGGCCAATGTGTGTAATCCGTGGTTGTGTTGGTCAGAAGAGGAGAGATGTGGGGTGCGCGCGCAACAGGAAGTGGTCAGAGGGTCAAGGCAAGAGGAGGGTAGAGGAGAATGACAAGTGGAGAAGGCCGTGTTTCTGTGTGTGCGGAGAGGTGGTTTGAGGGTCAAGGCATAGCAGCAGTAGAGGAGAATGGCAGGTGGAGAAAGTCGGTGTGTCAGTGTGTGCGGAAGTGCAGTGGACAGGGGAGAATATGGGTAGGTGTGAAAGGTGAAGTGGGGAGGGGGTCATACGGGAGGAGGGTGTGTGTATTAGTAGAGGTGTTAGTGGGATGTGTGTGTGTGTGTGTGAAGGGGTGTGGGTGGAGCGGGGAGAAGGAGAGAAAGTTGTGGAGGGAGTGTAGTGTACTGGTGCGTGTGTGCGTGTTTGGGTGAGTGTATGTGTGGTGAAGGGGGTGTTAGTGGGTGTTAGTATACTGGTGGTGGGGAAAGGATTAAATGCGGGTGTGTATGTGGGGGTCAGTGGTGGTAGGGTGTGTTGAGTGGGTGGTGTAAGTGGGTGTGGGTCGGTATGTGTGTTCGTGTGTGTGGTGTCAGGGGTATGTTAGTGGTATTAGTTGTGGGGGGGTGGGAGAGGATGTAGGGTAATGGTTAGTGGTGGCAGTAGGGTGTGTGTATAGTATGAGTGCGTGTATATATGTACCGGTGGGTGTATGCGTGATATAGGGAGGGGGAAGAAGGGGGAGGGGGGAAATATGTTAGTAGTGTTAGTTGGGGGTAGGGGGTGTTAGTATTGTTAGTTGTGGGCGGTGAAAAGGAGGAGTGTGTTAGTGGTGTTAGTGGGGGACATGTGTGTGTGTGTGGGAGGGGAGTAGCAGGCCGGGGCTAAAGGAAGCTAAAGGAATAGGGGAGGGGAGTTTAGGCCGGGGGGAGTGTGGGTCTGTAGGGTGAAGATGGTGCGTTGTTCGACCCTGAGGAGGGTGGCGGGTGTTCCGTCGCATTGGAGTAGGCCACAGACTGTGAGGTGGTGCGCGGAATGTCCAGGGGTGCCAAAGTGGCGGGCGATGGGGGAACTCCCGCCGAGACGAATATCCCTGAGGTGTTCTGTGAAACGGTCCGCCAGGCGACGTCCAGTCTGTCCGACGTAGGTTGCGCTGCACTCCGTGCAGCGAAGTCCATAGACTAGGTTGGAGGAGGCGCAGCGGAAAGCGTGCTGGACAGAGAGAGAGTGGCCGTTGGAAGCATGGAAGGTGGTGGTGTTGGTGATGTGGGGGCAGGTGATGTAACGAAGCCTGGAAGAGGGAAGGGTACCGGGGGGGGGGAGGGGGATAGGGAGCTGCGGACAAGGAGGGTGCGGAGATTGCGTGCGCGTTTGAAGGAGTGGAATGGTGGGGATAAGAGGATGTGGGAGGTGGAGGGGTCGTACTGGAGGCGTCGGAAGAGGTGGAGGGGTGGGGTGGAGGGGTGGTAGGTGATGGGGAAGGGGAGACGGTGGGTAGGTGTGCGGTGGCGTGGGGTGAGGGTGGTGGCGCGGTGGACAGCCCGGGCGCGAGTGAGGGCGGTGGGCACGAGGGAGGGGGGTAACCTCTGCGGATGAAATGGCTGAAAGGGCCTGGGACTCAAAGTCCGCATCTTGGCTGCAGAGGCGGCGGATCCTGAGGAGTTGGGAGTAGGGAATAGAGTGTTAGTGTGTGTAGGGTGGGAGGAGGTGAAGTCGAGGTAGGAGTAGGAGTCGTTGGGTTTGAAGAAGGCGGAGGTGACGAGGGAGTGGTGGGAAAGGTCGAAGGCGACGGAGATGTCTAAGAAGTGGACGTGGGTGGTGGAAATAGAGGTGGTGAAGTGGCGGGAGGGGTGGAAGGAGCAGAAGAAGGAGAGAAAGGAGTCGAGCTGTTCTCGGGTGAGGTTCGTGGCTCCGATACAGTCGTCGATGTAACGACCGTACAGTTCGGGCGTGGGGCCGGTGTACTGGGCAAAGATTTGGGCCTCAACATGGCCAACGAAAAGTTTGGCATAGTTTGGGCTCTTTCTTGTGCCCATGGCTACCCCCGTGACCTGTTAGTAAAACTCACCCCAGAAGGAGAAACAGTTGAGGGTGAGGACCAGCTCGGCGAGGCGAAGGATGGTGGGGTGGAGGGGATGGGGGAGGGGGGAACGTCGAGGTAGTGCTTGAGAGCACGTAGGCTGTCGGCGTGGGGGATGACTTGATATCTGGGGTCAAGAGGAAGGGCTGTGGGCCGGGTGGGAAGGTGAAGGAGTTAAATAGGCGAAGGGCCTGGTTGGTGTCGGAGATGTGGGAGGGGAGGGTGGTGACGAGGCGCGCGAGGATGGAGTCAAGAAAGGCGGAGATGATTTCGGTGGGGCAGTTGCAAGCGGAGACGATGGGGCGGCCGGGGTTGTCGGGTTTGTGGAGTTTGGGGAGGAAGTAGATATATGTATATATGTATGTATGTTCTTCTGGTTTTATAATTTCACAAAGTTTTACCAATAGAGAGAGAGTCGGTTTCTAACATAGACACAAGACTCTCTCATTGGAATTTACTCAACATCAACTAGGTAGATATATATGTATGCATGTGTAGATATGGATGTTATTGTATGTGTGGATGTGGATGTTTTGAGTTGTATGTGTGCATGTGTATATGCTTTGTATCTGTACATGTGTATATGCAGTTATTAGATGCAACATTTTTGGAATGTTTTACATATTTTTACTGTTCCACTAATGGATTGTACTTGTAATTTCCTAACTAGTTATGTATGTTTGTATGTATGTATGTATGTATGTATGTATGTATGTATGTATGTATGTATGTATGTATGTATGTATGTTTGTACGTGCATATGTATGTATGTGTTGTGTGTATGTATGTAGGTATGTATGAACGAATGTATATATATGGGTCTGGATGTGTAATAATAATAGGAATAGAGGAATACATAGTTTACAAATATAATGACAATATTTCTTTTTCTAGCAAAGTTGAGCAAAAAGGTTAATAAAATGGAATAATTCAATTTCAGAGCAAATATATAAAATTACTTAAACTGTATAACACGTGAACATATTAGCAAGATATATATATATATATATATATATATATATACATAAATGTCATTGTTAAATAATAAATAAATCAACTAATACCTTAACACTTCACACAAAGTAAAACATTTCGTTTTAATCATTTTCTAACCCAGAAAAAAGAGAGAGAAACAAAAAATGAAAAAAAAATATTTTTCATCCTAATAATCGTTTCTTTCTCCCTGTTTTCATATATATATATATATATATATATATATATATATATATATATATATATATATATATATATATATATATATATATATATATATATGTATATATATATATATATGTATGTATGTATGTGTGTATATATGGTCAGGTCACGAGTTGGTGCTACTGGTAACATGTATCCCAGTACAACCTGTCCCATGGTCGGCTCGTTGGCGACTAAACTGGCAACCCCACCAAGGTTTCTTGGTGAAGAGGGTGACTTTGGACATCCTGCAGGACTAAAAACAAAACCTGTCAAAGGGCAAAGGAGCTCTTAAGAGTCAATGGCCATCCAAAATCACCGGGAGAGATGACCCCTTAGCCTTTATCAAGGCAGAATTCTAGGAGAAGGAAAACTCTGATATAATACCTGCAACCCTGATGGTATCCAATGATGTTGACTTGTTCTTCTTTTTGGTAAATATCATCTTAAGAGAATGGGACTGGCTTTGTGCAGTGCCTTTGCTCACTATAAAAGCTTCACGGCACAGGCATTACTTTATATCTGGAGAGCTCTCTGCACTTGTCGTCACAAGGTACCATGGGTCCAGAACTATAATTGTCACAAGTGTAGTGTTTGTACCAGAGTTTTCAAGTCGCTGGGTGAACTAAAAAGTCACACTCGTTCAGCGCATCGGTAGGGGTTCTCCTACATGGATATAAAGTAGTGGCCGTACTCGAAAACGAGTTGGCAGCCACTATGTATATATGTATGTAAGTATGTATACAAGTCTCTCTCCTCTCTCTCTCTCTCTCTCTCTCTCTCTCTCCCTCTCTCTCTCTCTCTCTCTCTCTCTCTCTCTCTCTCTCTCTCTCTCTCTCTCCACACACACACACACACATCTCTCTCTCTCTCTCTCTCTCTCTCTCTCTCTCTCTCTCTCTCTCTCTCTCTCTCTCTCTCTCTCTCTCTCTCTCTCTCTCTATATATATATATATATATATATATATTGTTAGAACGTTATATACATATATACACAGTTCAAGAGTAACCAATCTTAAAGAGATACATGGAGATAGGAGAGGAGAAGACAGATTGGGGAATTAGTTAGAAGCCAACGCGTAAAGGCATATGCTCAATGTGCAATATGCAGTGGAAGGCAGCAAGGTGGCTGGGTTCATTCAGAGGTTAGGTGCACAGAGCTGGAAATATTCATTAGTTGAGCAAAACAAGACCACACATTTCACAAGGAAGACATTATTAAAAGATTGTCAACATATTTTAGTTTGATGTAAGGAATGTAGAGAATAATAATAATATTAATAATTATAATTGTTTCTACTTTAGGCACAAGGCCAGCAATTACCCAGTGCGTTACTGGTACTTTATTTTATCGACCCCGTAAGGATGAAAGGCAAAGTCAACCGTGGCGGGATTTGAAGTCAGATCGTAAAGGGACGTAACTCTTCTGGAAAGCATGGCGTCCGACCCTCTACCGATACTGCCAATCCACCGCCCTAATATTAATAATTATAATGTCCGTTTACAATTGTTTCGGTACTCCATATAATATTTCTGGATCAAATGATTATAGATCATTATTGATCTGGTTCAGTTGAAAATAATTAACTTAGGTAAACTTATAGCAGCTCATCGGAACTTCAAAATGAATATAAATTAAAATAAGGAAATAATGTTACATGAATGTAATGTTCCATATATTGGTATTTCACTATGGTGTCCTGGGTATATATATTGTCTGCCATAGTCGAGCAGTATTCTTCTGTTGAGGCTGCATAGTGTGAGATCTGCCTATGGGTAACAAGATGGCTGCCAATGGACATATTTACTTTACTAATTAGAGCGTGGTTTCAGGGGATGTAACTCCTCGAGAAATTAGAAATTGTGGGTAGTTAAGAAGTGCTAATTTTTTAATTTTTTAATTGAGAGACAATATAAGGGAGGTAACTTATAATTATCTAAGTTAGCTATAACTATTTAACTTATTAGCTACAAGTAAAAATGAGGCTAGATGACTATGTTGGGTCAAATATTCTGTTGCCGAAGGAATTAGCCCTTCAATGTTGACAGCTAATAGTTACCTCCGTTCTATCGTTAAGCGATAGAGGTCGTGATAGAGTTATGTAATATGCTTCGGTAAGACAGAGGTCACAAGAGTTCTTCGTCCATTGAATGGTTGGCCCCTAGCCAAGATATCCCATGTTAGTGAGTGTTCAATGTTGGTTAATTTAAGGTTTTTAATGAGCCTAGCTAGAGATGTCGAACATCTGTTGTTAGGGTCTCGGAAGGAAAAAGAGTGCGCGTTATAGCGTACCTTAAAAGGGTTAGAGGTAGACCCAATATACGAGCTGGTATGCGAAGCAGTTTTAACTGTGCACCTATAAACTATATTGGGTGTCAGGCAATGTCCATTTAGTGGGCATGCATTAGGGTAACGGCAGTTGCAGTTACTTCTGCGGTTAGTGAGAGTAGGGTTGTTTAAACTAAGCGGTTGGTCAGTGCTAGAAGGATTAGATGGGGGGAGGTGTGCTACTAGAGTAAGTATTGGTGTAGTGGCGTGGTGTATTTGATGGGGGTGGTGGTACCGCGGTGTGGGAGTTATACTGTCTTAGTTTATGATGGTTACTGAATGCGATGTGGCTAGCTAGCTTAGGTGTTGTGGAGAATGAGATTTTAGTGTTGTTTTTATTATGGAACCTTACATTCATGTAACATTCTTTCCTTATTTTAATTTATATTCCTTTTGAATTTCCGATGAGCTGCTCTAATTTTACCAAAGTTGATTATTTTCAACTGAACCAGATCAATAATTGTTTCTACTTTAGGCACAAGGCCAGCAATTACCCAGTGTATTACTGGTACTTTATTTTATCGACCCCGTAAGGATGAAAGGCAAAGTCAACCTCGGCGGGATTTGAACTCAGATCGTAAAGGGACGTAACTATGCTGGAAAGCATGGCGTCCGACCCTCTACCGATACTGCCAATCCAAGATCAATAAGGATCTATAATCATTTGATCCAGAAATATTATATGGAGTAGCGAAATAATTGTAAACAGACATTATTATTATTAATATTATTATTATTATTCTCTACATTTCTTACATCAAACTAAAATATGTTGACAATCTTTTAATAATGTCTTCCTTGTGAAATTTGTGGTCTTGTTTTGCTTAACTAATGAATATATATATATATTTGCATATTTTTTATTTATTTAATCACAGTTACCCTCGCGTCGCACACTAGTATATATATATATAATCTCTCTCTCTCTCTCTCTCTCTCTCTCTCTCTCTCTATATATATATATATATATATATATATATATATATATATATATATGCGTGTGTGCGTGTTTCGTCTTTCCGTGTCGAAGACGACCCCGACTTCAATTCTGGGTGGAGGTTCTTTGAGTATGTGGCCAGAGGTGACTTGTGAGGCCAATCTGGGCGTGGAAACGATGTTCCCACGTGGGCAAGGTGAACGTGGCTGGAGTTGATGATTTACGCGTGGAGCCCTTCCTCTTAGCCTTCGCGAAGTTGCAGGTTTCTGTTGCGCATGTTTCCTCAGAAATGATGCTTCGCCCGGTCGGGCGATCCAGCTACCGGGAATAATAAGAGACAAACCACATATATTTACAGTCATACTTCAACAATGAGAAGTTAACAGTAAGAATTGTATCTAAATTTAAATACAAGAACTTAATGAGAAAAAAGGTACTAAAAAAAGCTAAAATAAAAACACCCACAAAAACGACTCAGCATCCTACCCATGGAAAATATTTGATTAGCTCTTTCCTTATCATATTTGTAAAGAAAGACGTAGTCTATATCATTAACTCTTTCCTTACCAAATTTCTAATGAAAGGAACTGCCAGTCATTAACACTTTCATTACCATATTTCCGATGACACTACCTATATCATTAGAATTTCCTTTACAATATTTCTAATGAAATACTCTGCCTGTGTCATTAACGCTTTCATTACAGTATTTCTAATAAAAGACACTGTCTATGATTTTGAAATACACACACACACACACACACACACACACACACACACACACACACACACACACACACACACACACACATATTGATGACTGTATTGTATGTAGGTATTATCTGCTACATATATCTCCGTCTACAGGCCGTATCTGATTTTTTATATTATCCGTTACACAGTTACTTAGTTTAGTACGGTGTAGAAATTATGTATTTGTCTGTATTAGTAATATTTGTTTCTACTTTTGGCACAAGCCAGAAATTACCCAGTACATTACTGGTACTTTATTTTATCGACCCCATAAGGATGAAAGGCAAAGTTAACCTCAGCGGAATTTGAACTCAGATCATAAAGGGACGTAACTCTATGCTTCAAAACATGGTGTCCGACTCTCTACCAATACTGCCAATCCACCGTCTGTATTAGTAATATTTAGAGTTATTTATGAAGAGATACGTACCACCACTGCTGTCAACGCTAATTCTGTGCTTGCACTGGGAAAGTTCCTTTTAAGGACACAGGCCTGAGAAAGGTGTTTTGTGGAAGATAAGAAGTCGCCCATGAATGCTTGTTCTCGCCGGTTCTACACCAAGGAAAGACAAACACCTAGAAAGCTTGGCATCAGTGGCATCACAACTTATTTCTTCCAGTTGACTAGAACAACGTGAAATAATGAGCCCAACACAATTCACAACAAGCCATTTTATTTAATTTATTGTATCGCAATGTAAGAGTTGTCTTCCTTCCGAAAGAGATATACAGGGTGTCCCAAATAATTTGACATCATTTCGCAGGCCAATAATTTTGGCAATTCTTGTTGAAATAACCTCAAATTTTCAGAGAATGTATAGAAACAGATCAAGATTTTATATTTAATGTTTTATATTTTTCTCTTTTCAGGTTGAGAAATGCCGTTCACTTCCAAAAAAAAGTCATTTTGCGTCTTGGAATATGCTCGAACACAGTCACCGAAGATTGTGCAGCGTGCCTTCAATGCGAAATTTGGAAAAAAGTCACCAACTGGCAAAAACATTTGGACCTGATACCAAAAATATAAAGAGGAAGGCTGCTTATGCAGGGCTAAAGGATCTGGAAGACCATCATCAACATCAGAAGAGAAAGTCGAGCAAGTTCGTGAAAAACTCTTTCGAAGCCCCAAGAAGTACGTAAGGAGAACAAGTTTGGAAACACAGATTCCTCGAATGACGGTTTGGCGTATCCTGAGGAGCTGTTTGCTAGTTGGTGACTTTTTTCCAAATTTTGCATTGAAGGCACGCTGCACAATCTTCGGTGACTGTGTTAGAGCATATTCCAAGACGCAAAATGACTTTTCTTTGGAAGTAAACGGCATTTCTCAACCTGAAAAGAGAAAAAATATAAAACATTAAATATAAAATCTTGATCTGTTTCTATACATTCTGTGAAAATTTGAGGTTATTTCAACAAGAATTGCCAAAACTATTGGCCTGCGAAATGATGTCAAATTTTTTGGGACACCCTGTATATCCTGATTATACATATACACAGTGCCCAGTGCCGGATTTACCATTGTGCTTAAGCACAGGGCCCCGTTAGCCAAGGAAGGCCCATCTTCCTGCCAAGCATTTTTTTATCTCCTCCAGGGCCCGAGTAAAAAGCCTCATAACTTAACTAGCACAGGGTCTCATTTGTCCTAAATCTGGCATTGTGTGTATATATATATATATATATATTTGAAAAGGGAGTAAGGTTCTATACAAAACAAAGGTTATAGAGAAAAGGTGGAATTGGAAATAGCACGGAAAATATATTTAAGCATCTGGTTTTCTTTTTTTCTTCTTTGATTCGTTAAAGTAACATTATTGAAAAAATGAGGGCGGTGGATTGGCAGTATTGGTTGAGGGTCGGACGCCATGCTTTGACGTATAGAGTTACGGCCCTTGCCATTCTGAGTTCAAATCCCGCCAAGGTTAACTTTGCCTTTCATCCTTACGGGGTCGATAAAATAAAGTACCAGTAATACACTGGTTAATTTCTGGCCTTGTGCCTAACGTAGAAACAATTATTGAAAAAATGAGAGGAGCAATTATTGAAAAAAAAAAAAAGCTTTATAATGTATATAAAATATAACTGGTTTCGATGTATCAGTATGGACCATCTTATCAAATATTGAATATTATAATTAAAAAGAATAAAAAAGAATAAAAAAGAATAAAAAAGAATAAAAAAGAATAAAAAAGAATAAAAAAGAATAAAAAAGAATAAAAAATGTTTTAAAATTTAAAATTAAGTGTTCAAAACGATCTGCTCATCTTTCTTGTTGTGATGTCTGGGTCTAAAATAGAGCCCTATATATATATAGAGAGAGAGAGGGAAATGTATAGTCATAACAGTAGTAGTAGAAGTAGTGTTGGTAAGAATACAAAGAAAAACAGATCCTTAAATATATTTACGTGCTATTTCCAATTCCACCTTTTCTGCCCCTCTCTCTCTATATATACATTTTCCCCCCAACCTTTCATCCTCCACTTTCCCCGAATGTTATTCTTTCTCGACGAAAGACTAAAGTCCGATAGGTTGAAGCATATATTTTTATTTTCTAAGAACTGTGAAATAATAAGACTTTGTGTTATTGAATTTGCATCTCTGTGTTCGTCTCGTTTATCTTGACACAAACAGATACACACACACACACACACACACACACACACACACACACACACACACACACACACACACACACACACACACACACACACACACACACACACACACGCGCGCACTCTCCCGCTCTCTCTCTCACACACAAACACACACATATATATATGCATATATATTATAGAACGGTATATGAAGTATGTACGGTATGTCAATGTATCATATAATAAACATGTATATAGTTTGCTATGCGAGTTTAAGCATAACAAACATACAATCACACACACACACACACACGCGCGCGCATATTCACATTAATAGTAGTACATTGGTTCAAATATACCACGTGACTGTTGTGATGACATCATTTTTCACTTTCTTAGCTGCCATTGTTTTGTCTGTACAATAATTGCATGGAGACACATGAGCTTGTATTTATGAGTCTTCGACTCACGATCATAAAGTCGTGAGGGATAATCTTGTACTGGCTGTCACTTAAGGCCAATGAAACAGTCATACGCTGTGAGGTTCGGATAAATTTTTGCAAATGTGTGAAAACAGACGTAAAATAATAACTCTAAATAACTGCTGAGTATGTGAGAATTGTTAAGTGATGTGATAACGTCTTTGTTCTATAGATGTATCGTAGTATGATGAAGTTGTAAGGAAATTTGTTTTGAGGTATTTGTTATATCTATAGATAGTATATTGTTTAGAGATAATAAACGCTGTCTACTACACACATCAACATAACGACAATGTTAAAAGTTGTTTGACGGTCAAAAGATAAAACGCTAACAAACAACACAATGATATTATTGATAACAACTGCAACAATAACAAGCAACTAAGCCATAAAACAACTCTTGCAAGAACAATAACGGCATCGAAATTAAAAGCAATAAAAGATATAATGTTTCTCTGTGTAATGGGGGAAAAGAAAACCAACGAAACAAAAAACAAAATGAAATCTCGAAACGGCCAAATGGCGCTAATATGGCGGAAAAGTAGTTGATAATATTAATTAAATTGACAATGATGGTGTATCAAAAGAAATTGATATAGCTACAAAGAAGGAATAATAGAAGAGTGATAGTGAGGGGGAGAGAGAGTGTATATATGAAAAGATGAAGGACACGTGATAGTTAGACCTAGCAAAAACACCCGCACACCCACCTCACATACAAACACATATATGTGTTTGTATATATATATATATATATATATATATATATATATATATGTGTGTGTGTGTGTGTGTGTGTGTGTGTGTGTGTGTGTGTGTGTGTGTGTGTGTGTGTATGTATGCGTGTGTATATATATATATATATGTGTGTAAGTATGCGTATATACATGTGTGTATGGGGAGGGCGCTGTGCATATATATATATATATATATATATATATACACACACACGCATATCTAAGGGAAGATGGAGAGGAAGAAATGCAGTAGGTAGAGGAGAAGGAAGGAACACAATTAAAATAATTCATAGTTACAAGACTGTCTGTGATATTAGATAAGTTTTATAAGAGAGTAGAATGTTAAAGTGAGATAGAAAGAGAGACATAATAATAACTAAGCGAAATAACATATATGTCAACGGAATTGTATGTTTACGAGGGAATATTCTAATTTTCTTTATTCTTTTGCTGTTTCAATCGTTAGGCTGCGGTCAAAGACATAACAACCTTTATGGTACTGGTGCCGTGATAACATGCACCTGACGTACTCTGTAGACTAAACAAACATATTTAAGCGTGATGTGATCCTTGGCCTGCTTAAGAAGTCAGTAGTTCTGATTAAGTACTATCTAGATCTGTTGAGACACGGAGAAATCACGCGTTACATGATGATGATGATGATGATGATGAGGATCAAGTTTAGTACTCATTTTATAGATTCGTTTTTGTCGAGCCGCTAGATAAATTGACCTAAACATACATACAACACACACACAAACGTAAACAAATGCACACACACATATTCTCTCGGATCTCAAATAATGCCCCCTCCCCCTCCACCCCCGCCCAGTTATTAAGTTTTCAGATCTTTCCCCGCCCCACGCTTTTATTCCATCCCCATCCTTATTAAATTTTGCTAATGTATCTCCGGCAAAGTTTTATTTTAAGTGGTGGCATTCCTGCGGCAATCAATTTTCTTTATACATTAAAAAAATATTATACCTGACAAAAAAAATAATATTACAAGATATTTCATACATTATAAAATAAATAGGGTCGATTAGTTGCCCAATATGTAAACTAAATTACTAATTCTGTTTTTTTTTTTAATCAACGCTTATTCCACTTCCCTCTTATTTCTCTAACCACATCCCACTTATTTCAACCCCCCTATTATTTGGGACCCGAGAATATATGGCGTGTTTCTGAAGCCATACCAAAACAGCAGACTGAATATAGGACCACACGGGAGCGCAGCGAACTCCTTGACCAGACATCCACTTATGCCACAATATGCGTAATTTAAAAGTATAAATAAATGGGATGTTTGTGATCAACACAATTGTGATATTTCTATGCGTGCACGGGGGGGGGGGGGGATATATATAGGTGGGATATCCAGCCTTATAAACCAAGCCAAAAGAAAGCATACGAGCAGGACCTAGTCATTTGACTATCTGACCCTAACACGCGACAGCCATCTAAACCCGGCAAAAGTGGAAAATGATGTTGAATTTTGATGAATATGATGAATATGATGACGATGATGATGATGATGATATAATATATATATATATATATATATATATATATATATATATATATATGTAGAAGTTCTATTTAAATTGTTGGGATACAACAAGCAAATATTTTTATAACTGATATAAAGCACTCAACAAATTATTGGAGTAAAAATACGATATATTAACAAATGGAAACTATATTTATATAACCATATTTATTTCATTATACATATTTCAAGGACATCAAGTTAAATTATGGTGTGCTTTCATCAGATAAAATATAATATAGATCAGTTTTATAAATAAATATTGACATACCCTTAAAGAATGCGACCATTTCTGAAATGCACACCATAATTTAACTTGGCACACCATAATTTAGCATGGCCTCAGCCGGATGGCTGAAACAGGTAAAAGAGAATATATATATATATATACCATGATATTAAATAAATGGAAACTATATTTATAAAAGCATATTTATTTTATTATGTGTATTTCAAGGGCAACCAAGACAACATTGATGCGCTTTCATCAGATAAAATACAAAGTTTGTTTTATTCACTATCCAGTGAATTTCCAACCGATAAGGTAGAATTTTCATGGGTACGTCTCTATTTATAAAACAAACTTTGTATTTTATCTGATGAAAGCGCATCAATGTTGTCTTGGTTGCCCTTGAAATATACATAATAAAATAAATATGGTTTTATAAATATAGTTTCCATTTATTTAATATCATGGAATTAACTGTTGAGTACTCTAAATCAGTTATAAACAATTATGTTTGTCGGACTTCCAACAAATTAATTACAACTTCTACACACCTATATATATATATATATATATATATATATATATATATATATATATCTTGTTATACTTTGGGAGGGTCATATATATAAAACAAAGAGGGTGTGGTAAGATATAGCTATTGAAACGGCCGGAGCTCAGCTGTCGGATTCCTGACTCTTTTCCTATATATATATATGTCCAGGGGGTGTAACTTGGAGTTAATACCGGTTCACCCGGGAGAGAACTCGATGTTTAGGTTCACTTCTGTGATGAGGTGTAGAGCTATACAGAGTGTAATATATTGAAAGGATAACAAGGACGATTGGTTACTCCTTCATTACATTTATTGGTAGGTGACGCGCGTTTCGCCACTGATCAGCTCAAGGTTCTATCTGTATCGATCCTACCCGACTCAATGATCGGCAGCTCGACGGACCCCTTAAAATGCTATAAGAAAATGAAATACATGCTATGTGGTAAAGACAGAAGTTCAAAAGTTTGACAATATGAGTTATTTTCATTGGTGGGAAGGATAAAAGGGATGTACTGGCCTGTAGTGTATTTGGGGGTGGATGTGATGATAAGATGTTGGTGACGGTCGCTTGCTACGATAGGCTGTAGTGTGGTGGTGGCGGATTGGCTTTGGCCTGTAGTGTATGTGGGGGTGGATGTGATGATAAGATGGTGGTGACGGTCACTGACTGAGATGGGCTGTAACCGGTGTGGTGGCATGTTGGCGGTTGGTGGCATGCGGTGTGGATCTGGTATGTGAGTTGTTGTGTTGTGTTGTATGTGTAGTTTCGTTCTGGGTTGTGGTGGTGGTTTGTTGTGGGGCAACCATGTGTTTTCGTATTTTTGTCCTATTAGTGTGTGCTATTGTGTGGCCTAGATTTGGTGCTGTGGAGAAAGAGAATTTTACAGTGTGTCTATTGAAGAGCTTGTGGTATTTATGTGTGCGTGTAAAAGATTGTTCGAGAACCCTGAAGAAGGTTCCCGGTATATTGGTGGGGACGTGTATAGAATACCATGTTGTACCATGTGACAGGTCTACTTCGGGTTCTGCGGTGCTTAGTGAGGTTTTTGAGGTTGGGTGGTAGTTTGGGTACGTTTTGGTCAGGCGTATGTCTCATAGGGTTTCCAAGTAATCTATTGGCGTTATGTCTTTTGTCTCTATTGCGTAGCCACCACACCGGTTACACCCAACTGCAACTGCAAAAAACGGGCCGAATGCCCACTAAACGGGGAGTGCCTCGTTAAAAACATTGTTTACCAGTGTGATGTCACAGCCGGCAATAAAGAGTACTCATATATAGGTGCGACATCCACTACGTTTAAGGAGCGCTGGTATAACCATAGAAACTCCTTTAAACATAGGCTGAAACGATCCCAAACGAGACAGGCCGATTTGATCTGGGACCTCAAGGACAGGAACATCGAACCCCAGATCTCGTGGTCAGTGAAAAGACGCGTGGCACAACTCCCCAGTGACAGAAACCACTGCAGGTTATGCCTGGCTGAGGCGGCAGAAATAATTAAATTAAAATCTGCCATAAACTATAGGTCGGACATAATTGTCAATTGCAGACACACCAGGCTGAACACATTTTCGGCACAAACATTCGGGGGAGGGCCGCACACTAACCATGACCCAACATAATATTAACCACCTCTGCCCCGTCTCACCATCGCCCATCTCAGTGAATTTATTTTATTGTATTGCATGTAACCATTTGTAAGCCCGCATTTTGTATATCATGCCGCATACATCACCCCCACCAAAAATCACATCTCCATACACCTCTCATCCTTGCAATATTGTGTTCTATCTGTCCTCTCTGTCAGGTTTTACCTTGTAATCCATAGTAACATCTGATCCTGTAAATATAATGTCGATCATATCACACCATCGCCACCACCATCACATCACACATCGTCATATGTCTACCATCCACACCCGCAACCTCATTCCACCATGTTCCCTCTGTCTACCCTAACCTACAACCCCACGCTAAATTCGACCCTGTAAATGTACTGTCGCACACACCACCACCGCCACCACTAGATACATCCACATACTTCAACAATCATTAACATCATTAACATCATCAACACATATCATCCCTCACTCCCAGATCGACTGTGTTATATCTGCCCTCCATCTGCCTTACCCTGTAACCCACCGTAACATCTGATCATGTAATCATTTTGTTGAACATATCACCCCAGCACCACCACCACCACCACCACCACCACCACCATGACCACAACACACATCGCTATACGTCCATAAACTTTTTTTCCCCCACGTCTCCTATGACACCTTTTAACCTGTAACCCATCGTAATATTCATCCTGTATATTTTTGTCGCTCACAACTCCACCACCACCACTACCACAAGACACAACTCCAGACCTCAACATCCATTAACTTCATCAACACCGCCAACATACCTTCCCTCTCGAAACAACACAAGTGTGTGTGTCTGTGTGTAAGCATTTTTTTTATATATATGTGCGTATACATGTATGTATATATATATATATATATATATATATATATATATATATATATGCGTGTGTATATATGTATGTATGTATGTGTGTGTATGTGTATGTTTAGGTATACGTGTGTCTACGTGTATGTGTGCATATCCGTATGTGTGTATGTGTCTATGTATGTGAATGTCTATATGTACAACACCATCTCCATTGGCTCTCACCTCCCCTCTATCTTTGTTCTACGCCACCCCCACCGATACTCCCCCACTCTCTCTATATATATCCACACGCGCGCATGCACATACATGTGTGTATATATGCATATAGATATATGTATGTGTGGATCTATGTGGGCGCGTGTATGTGTGTGTATATGGGTGTGTACGTATGTATATATATATCAATATATATGCGCATGTATATATGTATACAACGTATTTGTCAGACTAAGAGTGTCTAGGTATGTATCTCCCCATGGACTCGACACCACCAACACATCCACCACACCACCACAAACGCCACTACCATAAACAAAACACCACAACCACTCCCCACACACGCCAACCCGTCTACTGACAACCCACTACCCCCACACCACAGCCCATCCCAGTCAGTGACTGTCACCACCATCTTATCTCTGTGTATATATATATGTATATTTATTTATATATATATATATATATATATATATATATATATATATATATGCAAAAGTTTTATTTAAAATTGTTGGGTTACAAGTAAATATTTTATAACCGATATAAAGCACTCGACAAGGTTTTGGAGTAGATATACGATAGTAAACAAATGGAAACTATATTTATAAAACCATATTTATTTCATTATGCATATTTCAGGGATACCATATTAAAAATATGGCATGCCTTCGTCAGATAAAATACAATATATAAACTGTTTTATAAATAATTTTGACGTACCATAAATATAAGCCACCATTAAGCCAGCTTCCTACCTTAATGGTGGCTTATATTTATGGTACGTCAAAATTATTTATAAAACAGTTTATATATTGTATTTTATCTGACGAAGGCATGCCATATTTTTAATATGGTATCCCTGAAATATGTATAATGAAATAAATATGGTTTTATAAATATAGTTTCCATTTGTTTACTACTTTACATATATATATATATATATACACACACACACACAATGTATATATATAATTCATATACATATATATATATACTCATGTATATATACATATATATATATATACACATATATATACACATACATACATATATATATATATATATATATATATATATATATATATATATATATATATATATGTATGTGTGTACATATATACATTCATATATATACCTAACACTAAAAAGGAAGGTAAGGAAAAGAGACTGTTCTGATCTGCCTTCTGTTGAACATTATCTGGTTTGCCAGCACAGTGATCGAGTCTGCCTGAGTAAACCTTGTTTAACTAGACACGAACAGTCATGTAAGTAGACCTCATGTAAATTATGATCTGAAAAGGTGTAAGGAATATGGCAAGGAATATGCTAGCATAGGATGTCCTAAAATACACATGAGAACACACAGCTAGAACAAAGGAATGAAAAGTCCCGGAGGAGTCTACAGTTGTCATGTATGTGCCATAGGGTGCAATATTTGGCTGGTTTAAAGAGGCACATTCGTGCCTCACATTTTTGAGCATATTATCGGGCGATGGCAATTCTCGAACACGAGTTTGCAGCCATCATACATATATGTATATGTATATATATAGAGAGAGAAAGGGAGCGAGAGAGAGTTAGAGATCCCTAGTAAATCTGGGGTAATATTTAAAAAAAGGTACACGATACATTGGTAGAGTGTTGACACCATAATTTAATATAGAAATGGCTTCTACAGGACTAGAAATATTTCATTCGTATGAAATCATCAGGAAAGCGCATTCCTGATGATTTCATACGAATGAAACAGTTCTAGTCCTGTAGAAGCCATTTCTATATTATATTATGATGTACACACGCACACACATATGTATATGTATGAGTGTAGTATACAGTATATATAAACACACGTTTAGAAACCCGAACACGTAGGGAGAAATGCAAGGTAAACAGACTAATATATGGAGTCATTTCCTAAGTAAAAGTGATTTATGGAAGGTATGATTCTGAATAAAGAGGACGAAATTAGAAATGCTTTAATAGAATCTGTTCGGCCATTTTGCCTGTTTGAATTGCTAAATGGGAAGAGGATGATTAAAGTGAGCAAATGTCATTTCATGCAAACATTCACCAAAACGTTTATTGATTTCTCGCCTGAACGAGGTGTAAATGTAATCTTCACGTTACGTTTATTTTAACGTGTTTACCGAAAATCCTGTGAGTAGATAAAAGTTTTATAGCAACACCATACACACACACGCATACACACACACATACAGACACATACACATACACACACACACACACACACACGCATACGCACATACACACACATACACATACACACGCACGCATACACACACACACATATATACACACACATAAACACACACACAAACGCGCATACACACACACGCATACACACAAACACATACACAAACGCTCATATATACACAAACACACACGCACACAATGTACAACAAACACATACACGTACGTAATCACACATACACAAGCACACATACACACGCTCACATATAAACAAGCACGCAAACACACACGCTCCCATATACACAAGCACACACAAACACACGCACAACAAACACATACACGCATGTAATCACACATACAGACACAAGCTCTTGCATATATACACACACAAACACATACACACACACAACAAGTGCATTTAGCACGCTAACAAGCATCACTTTGTTGCTATGCTTAATAAATTATGATGTTTCT
The DNA here is from genome assembly GCA_964016885.1 of Eledone cirrhosa. Taxonomy (NCBI): domain Eukaryota; kingdom Metazoa; phylum Mollusca; class Cephalopoda; order Octopoda; family Eledonidae; genus Eledone; species Eledone cirrhosa. The sequence continues at coordinate 186,762,635 of OZ024742.1, forward strand.
CATTAGACATAGAACTGGTTAGACATATCAATGGCTGTCCTGTTCACTGATGTCTTCACACCCCTTCATGTTGTGTAAAGGGAAACATTCATCTGAACGACACATGTATGTATGTATATATGAACGTACGTATGTATGTATGTATGTTCTTCTGGTTTTTATAATTTCACAAATGTTTGCCAATAGAGAGAGAGTCGGTTTCTAACATAGATACAAGACTCTCTCATTGGGATTTACACAACATCAACTCGGTAGATTATGTCTGCATGTCTGCATGCATGCATGTGTGGGTATGGATGTTATTGTATGTGTGGATGTGTATGTTTTGAGTTGTATATGTGCATGTGTATATGCTTAGTATCTGTACAATGTACAGTGTACATGTGTATATGCAGTTATTAGATGCAAAATGTTTGGAATGTTTTACATATTTTTACTGTTCCATTAATGGATTGTACTTTTAATTTCCTAACTAGTTGTGTTCTTTCTGTTTCTGTTTGTGTGAAGCCCAGCTTCTCAAGATTTGTATTGAGGCAGTTACTAACATAGCCCAGTGCCCCAACAATCAGAGGCCTAAATCTTGTATGTATGTATGTATGTATGTATGTATGTATGTATGTATGTATGTATGTATGTATGTATGTATGTATGTATGCATGTATGTATGTATGTATGTATGTATGTATGTATGTATGTATGTATGTATGTATGTGTCTATGTATATATGTGTCTATGTATATATGTGTCTATGTATATATGTCTTTTATGGTCAGGTCACCAGTTGGTGCTACTGGTAACATGTATCCCAGTACAACCTGTCTCATGGTCGGGTCGTTGGCGACTAAACTGGCAATCCCACCAAGGTTTCTTGGTGAGGAGGGTGACTTTGGACATCCTGCAGGACTAAAAACAAAACCTATCAAAGGTCAAAGGGCAAAGGAGCTCTTAAGAGTCAATGGCCATACAAAATCACCGGGAGAGATGACCCCTTAGCCTTTGTCAAGGCAGAATTGTAGGAGAAGGAAAACTCTGATATAACACCTGCAACCCTGATGGTATCCAATGATGTTGACTTGTTATTCTTTTTGGTAAATATCATCTTGGTTAAAAGAGTGGGACTGGCTTTATGCAGTGCCTTTGCTCACTATAAAAGCTTCACGGTACAGGCATTGCTTTATATCTGGAGATCTTTCTGCACTTGTCGTTACATGGTACCATGGGCCCAGCACTATATGTCAATAATTGTCACAAGTGTAGTGTTTGTACCAGAGTTGTCAAGTCGCTGGCTGGACTAAAAGTCACACTCTTTCAGCGAATCGGTGGGGGTTCTCCTACATGGATATAAAGTAGTGGCCGTACTCGAAAGCGAGTTGGCAGCCACCATGTATATATGTATGTACGTATGTACGTGTATATGTATATTATTATTGTTGTTGTTGTTGTTGTTGTTGTTGTTGTTGTTATTATTGTTGTTATTATTATTATTGTTATTAATGTATATGTGTGTGTATATATATGTGTGTGTATGTATGTATATGTATGTATATGTATATATATATATATGTATATATATATATATATATATTTCTTTTTTTATTTTTATTTTATTTTTATTTATTTATTAATTTTTATTTTTATTTTTATTTTTTTTTTCTCCTCGTGCAATGGCCATACTCGATAACGAGGGGGCAGCCATCATCATCATGTACGTACGTATGTATGTATGTATGTATGTATGTATGTATGTATGTATGTATGTATGTTAGGTGGGGTTGCAGGTTTAGTTGCTTGGTGAGGAGGGTGATATTTGGACACCCTGCGGGATGAAATACAAGACCCGGCAAAGGGCGGAGGAACTCAACAGAGTCATCGGCCATCCAAATAGTAGTTTTTTTTATTGTTCTTTTCACCTGGGAGTGAAATGCCCCCAGTTGTTGTCACAACACTTTTCTGGGAGAGGGAAACCAACGGCTTTCGGGAGCATCCGATGATGTTGACCAGTTCTCCCATTCGGATAGTGTTTTCGATGCTCAGAGAGTGGGATTGGTCGAGTGGAGGGCCTTTCCCCACTTAAAAAACCTTCAACGCACAGGCATTGCTTGTTCAGGATATGTTCGTGTGGCTGTAGTCTTAAAGTGCACCAAACTCTATAATCTGATAAGCGATTGTAATACTCTTAGCAGAGTTTTCAGCCATCATGTATGTCTGTATGTCTGTATGTCTGTATGTCTGTATGTCTGTCTGTATGTATGTATGTATGTATGTATGTATGTTCTTCTGGTTTTATAATTTCACAAAGTTTTACCAATAGAGAGAGAGTCGGTTTCTAACATAGACACAAGACTCTCTCATTGGAATTTACACAACATCAACTAGGTAGATATATATGTATGCATGCATGTGTAGATATGGATGTTATTGTATATGTGGATGTGTATGTTTTGAGTTGTATGTGTTCATGTGTATATGCTTTGCATCTGTACATGTGTATATGCAGTTATTAGCTGCAACATTTTTGGAATGTTTTACATATTTTTACTGTTCCATTAATGGATTGTACTTGTAATTTCTTAACTAGTTGTGTTCTTTCTGTTCCTGTGAAGCCTAGCTTCTGAAGATTTGTATTGAGGTAGTTACTGACATACCTCAGTGCCCCAATAATCACAGGCATAAATCTGAATGTGTAATCAGGGTGGAGCAACTGCAGATTTCTTATCAGTTCTGCATAAATATTCTCCTTTTTACTAATCTTTGATATTATATTGGCATCTGCTGGGCAGCTAATTTCCATTACTGTGCATGCTTTCTTCTTCCTGTCCCATATCATATCTGATCTGTTATGCCTGCATTTTATTGGGGTTTTTACTGGAACATTCCACCAGTACTCTTTCATATTATGTACATGGATGTCTTCCACATTGCTGTAGCTTTATAATATTATTATGGTCGGGGCTATCTTTTTTACGAACTGCATTGTACAGTATTTTGGCCACAATATCATGCCTCATAGGTAGATAGTACCGCGATGACATCTTTGGACAGCTGCTGATGACATGGGTGATATCCTCGATGTTAGTTCTGCAGAGTCTGCACTTGTTATCACATCTAGGTGTTTTGTCTGCATCCCTATCTCTTTTGTGTATCAGGTATTTCGTGTTAATCTCCTGTTCTTGGATTGCAAAACGTATCCTTCAAAGTGGGAGCCAATATAGAGGTTGTTGGTCCAAGATAGACTACTTTCCTTATCTATATTACTCTCACTCTGAAGCTTCCTGGCAACATACCCATGCATGATTTTTTACTGATAAGTATGCAGTTTTTCATCCATGGATTCACTGCGATACTGCTGAGCGACTTCCGTGGGTGTGAATCTTTGATTATCACACAGGGATTATCTCTCGAGGAGTTCCTTCCCAACTCTCATGATCTCATCTGTTTCATGCAGATAGACTTGCTCGAGAAACGGGCTCCTACGCTTCGAGGTTCGTAGATGTTGTCAGAGAGATATGATGCGACATTCAAATGTTGTCTGGACTGATGTTAGGCCTCTGCCTCCTTGCTTACGTTTCAAGTAAAGGCGGTCTAGGTCACTGGTGATGTGGAAGTTTCCGGTATTTTTTTAGTATTTTTCGAGTTCCAACATCAACTGCTCAGATTTCGTCTATCGTCCAAGTGAGTATTCCAAACGTGTGTGTTAGGACAGGCGCAGCAAACACATTTTGAGCCACTGTTTTGTTTTGCGCAGAGAGTTCCGATGACCAGATCTTTCTTAATCGGGTGTAGTATTCCCTGGTTACGCGTTCTTTATTACAGATACCATTATAGGATATGTTCTCATCTATCCCCAGGTATCTGTAGCAGTCCTCATCAGATATCGGTGAAACAGTTAGGCCATTGATGACAATGATGCTAGATTGGGTTGTTGTTTTTCCCTGCTTTACAGTCATGTATGAGCATTTATCTTGGACAAACTCCATTCCTATATCCTTTGAGACCGTTGTAACAAGGTCAAGATTTTTCTTCATCCCATCCATGTTCTTGGCATAGAGTTTCTGATCGTCCGCAAAGAAATTATGCGTTAGGTTCGTATTTCTGTTCTCCTGTGAGCCAATGATGTATCCCTCACATTTCTTGAGCAGAAAGGACAAGGGGTTTAATGACAAGATGAATAATATCACAGAGAGACTGCAACCCTGAAATATTTTATTTTATCAGTGAAAATAGAGTCCTCCCTCTCTGTCTTTAACTTTAGGATAGTAGCCCAAGAAGAAGACAGACACTCTATGGCCTGACAATAATGTCTGGGACTTTATCAAGTTGAAGGGCCTCTAACATCCAAGAGGGAGGAACAGAATCGAAAGCTTTTCTGTAGTCCAGCCAGACTGTAGCCATATTCCTCCTAAGTTGTCGCACCTCCGACATCGCAGTTATGTTGATTAGGAGTTGTTCAGCACATCCCCAAACCCCTTTCTTTCCAGCTGCTTGTTCATCTGTGATGATGTTATTATTTTCACAGTGATCTTGGAGGAATAAGTTCAGGCAGGCTGTATACATCTTATACATCAGGTTCTGACATGCAATAGGTCGGTAGTTTTTTTTGCCAAGTGGGTGTCTTTGTTCTTGGGGACCAGTAATGTTTGTGCTAATGTCAACCATTCTGGTATAAGTGTATCTCACTCAAGAACCTGTTGGTAGAGGTTAGTAATAGAATATCAGTTTTTTGTACCAGTAGCGACAATCATGTCTCTTCCTGGTGTTTTCTTATCTTGGAGTTTTCCTATCACAGTCGCAAGGGTACCCTCACTTATTTCGTATGTTTTTGTTGTAGTGTAGGAGCAATAGTTCTTTCGGATTTCTCTTAGCCACACTGCATCTTGGTTGAAATTCTTCTTTTCACCCCATATTTTGCTCCAAAAGCAATCTATGTCTTTCTGGGATGGGGCCTCAGTGACACTTATTATTTTGCTCTTCATATCTCTATAGACTGATGTTTGGTTTCGTCTGAATCTTTTATTAAGCACTTTTCTCTCATCTACCTTCCTCAGGTATCGGCGTTTTTTCTAACAGCTCTCCATTCTTGTTTGAGGGTGATCAGCTTATATTGGAGAGTTCTGGTTCTACTGTTACCAAACATCGTCTCTATTTTATTTTTCACTCTTTGTTGGTGAGGAGTAAAGTTTTTTTGTGTTTGTTTGCATGCATGTAAGGAGCATTGTCATATATCCTATGGTTTTTCGTAGATCAGCAATCTTTTTTTCTATTTTAGTTAATATGATGTTACTTTTGGTGGCGTTCTGTTCTTGTTAATATCTCTGCTATCACCAAGATAATGCTTCACTGTCGTTGCTAAGGCATATAAGCAGGGCTTGATTTGCCAAAATGTTGGGGTTTTTATCCGTCGTAAATATTCATCCCCTATTTCGTCAATAACACGTACTATTTCATTATTTGTTTTTTCTTAAACATTGTCGTTTTAATACGTTCAGCAAGAGAGATATTTATACATGAATTAATTTCTTTCTGGAAGATTTCGTTGAGGAAAAATTTCAGTTGTTTATACTTTTGATTATTATCATTATCGATAGTATTTTCCACAACAGTCGAGGTAGACTCGGATGGTACACGTGGTGTCATATTTCTTCAATTATTATTAATATCGATCGTGTTTTCCCCAGCATTCGATGTAGACTTAGATGGTACAGGTGGTGTCAAGTTTCTTACAGGCATAGTTGTTTCAAGGCGCTGTTCGACCTGGCTGCTAGGAAGACTAGTAGCATGGCGACCTGTAGCACGTGTTGCTGATAACATGTTTGTTGTGGGGGACTTACAAATAATAATATTTATCTTATTTTTACGTTCAACAAACGTCGCTTGTTGGCGTAATTGTTTCGCTGTGAAATAATTTAGCTCTGGGTGCATTTCGTCCCAGTGTAGCTTCATTCTGTTCATATAGCCAATGGAGGGATTGTTTTTTTGTCATTTTATAACAATTAAATAAATCATTATTAAGTTCGCAACTCCAAGAGAAATGCGATTTATAATTTCTGTTTCTTCTGTAGCTACATCCGAATAAAGTTTATTTACCTTCCTTGTTATTTGTCTTCGGTACTTCCTTAATTTTGTTGTTGATGTTGTGTTCAGCCATGCTGTTTGTAGCAAATCCTTGTAAGATGAATTATGTATTTAGTCGGATATCTCTACGAATTCGAATAAAAGGTGTCTTCAGAAGATATAGTTAGAAGAATAACCAGTTATTCAAGATGACTGTAGTTGTGGTATTACTGTCGGAGATAGTATTCATCTTAAATTTAATAAATAGTCTCCCACGCCAAAATATGCGACTGATCCCGTTGACTGTATATGTATGTATGTATGTATGTTTTCTCTTTCTCTTAATTTTGAGTATATTTTTTGACCGGCCACCTTCCTGGTGGCAAGGTTGTAAAAGAAAAGAAATTGTCATCCCTTGAATCGCAAGAATGTTTTGCAAATTTTGAAGGTGCCAGCTATCGCAGCCATTTGTAGACTATGAATTAGGGAGCTGCGCTTTTTGTCCGCAAATCCAAGTTCAGTCATACTTTGGTCCAAGCGGGTTGGTATATAACCCGTAGCACCAATAATGATGGGTATGAAGCTAAAGGTGTATCTTGGATACTGGATTTGTAAACTCCTCATCAATGGTCCGTAGATGTCCTCCTTCTCCTGTATTTTTCTGACAACGTTTACATCAAGTGGGCAGCTGATCTCCACAACAGAACACGTTTTCAATGTGTGGTCCCAAACTACAATATCAGGCCGGTTGTGCTTTAATTTGGTGGCAGTTTTTATTTTCAGGTTCCACCAGTATTCCTTAGTGCTATCTGTCTCAATATATTCTTCCTCATTTGTTGTTGATTTTGTTTTCCGAAGTGCGTTCCAGATGGTTCTAGCTATCCCATCGTGTCTCATGGGGAGGTAGTAGCGAGATGACATTCTTTCGCAGCTGGCAACAATGTGGCTTACATCCTCGATCTTTGTTTTACATAGCCTACATTTATTGTCAGCTGCTGGCCCTCCTCTTTTGTGCAGCAGATATTTGGTAGGGAGTTCTTGTTCCTGTATTGCATAGAGATATCCCTCAAGGTGTGATGTCATAAACTTGTCGGAACTCCATGCCAGGCTTTTTGAATGGTTTATCCCCTCTATGGTCTGTGTTTTACGCCTCAAGTATCCATGCACAACTTTTTCTGTAAATTGGTCAATTTTTTTTTCTTGTTTGAACATTGAATAGGATCTTCCGATTTCTCTGGGTGAGAGATTTATATCGGGCTTTATTCCATATCTCTCCTCCAGATCAGTCGCTATTCTAATGATATTTCTTTTTTCATGGTCATAAACCTGGGCAAGATGGTTGCCAACCTTTTTCCTCTGTTGAAGGTGTTGCTTCAGTGTCACTATCCGGGTCTCATATGTTGTTAATATTGATTTTAGACCCCGGCCACCTTCCTTGCGTGAGAAGTATAGCCTATCCACATCACCATTGATGTTAAAGTTCCCAGTAACACTGAGAAGTTTTCGAGTTCTAACATCCATCTCACTTAGTTCTTGCAATGACCAGTTCAGTAGGCCAAATGTTGGCGTTAGAATTGGCACAGCATAAGTATTGTGGGCAATGTATTTGTTGTATGCTGACAGTTCTGATGACCATATTTTCTTTACTCTTCTGAGGTATTCAGTTCTGGTTCTCTCCTTATTTATGGGTCCATCATATCTGACATTCTCATCCTGTCCAAGATATCTGTAGTTGTCACCTGACTGCAGAGGTTGTATTGTCAGGCCGTTCATATCTAGATTTCTAGAGGAGGGCACAGCTCTTCCACGTTTTACTGCCAAATATGCACACTTGGACTCACCAAATTTCATTTTGATGTCGGTTGAAAATTGTGTAATGAGGTCCAATTGTTTCTTGATGTCATTGATATTTGGCCCATACAACTTCAGGTCATCAACAAAGAAAAGATGGGAGATACTTCTGGTCCCACTTCTTTGTCGACCTTGTTTCCTGAGTAGGTAAGATAGTGGATTCAGTGAGAGAACGAAGAGTAGCACTGACAAGCTATCACCCTGAAAGATGCCCTTCTGGTAATGTATCTTATCAGTCTTAACCTGCTCCTTCTCACCTCTAAGGATCAAACTGGTGTACCAGTTCTTGGTTAGGCGTTCAACAGCAGCTACCAATGGTTGTGGGACTTTAGCTAACTGTAAAGCCTTAACAATCCACCCATGAGGTACACTATCAAATGCTTTTTGATAGTCCAGCCACACGACAGTCATGTTTCTGCGATTCTTTGTTGTTTTTTCCTGAATCATTTTGTTAGTTAGTAGGTGATCTATGCAACCCCACACCTCCCTCTTTCCACCAGCTTGCTCAGGTGTTATGATGTTGTTGGTAGCACAGTGATCCTGTAAGAACAGGTTAAGGCACCCAGTATATAATTTATACATGATGTTTTGGCAGGCAATTGGGCGGTAATTTTTAGCAAGGGTGGTTTGGCTATTTTTGGGAATGAGGAGAGTAGAGGCAGTTGATAACCATCTGGGCAGTTCTTGTGTGCCCTTAATGGTTTCTGTAAACAGCCGTATGAGATCTTGCCGACAGAAAGTGAAATTCTTCAACCAGTATCCTGTAATGAGGTTTGGGCCTGGCGATTTCCTATTCGACATTTTCTGTAGAGCTGTTTCCAGTATTGACCCATCTATGTCATATTGTTTTGTCTGGACATGTTGGCAGTAGTCCTGTTCCAGTTCTTTTAGCCAATTAGCTTGTCTGTTGAATCCGTCATCCGTTTCCCATACAGATCTCCAGTAGCTCTCAACCTGTTCTTTTGAAGGGGTGTCATTTACAGAGATTGAGCTTTTGCCACCGAAGCTGCGATAAACTGATTTAGGATCTCTGGCAAACAATCTATTTAGCACTTGTCGTTTATGTGCTGTTGACTTATATTTTAGTCTTTCTGTTGTAGCTGTGAGTTGTTGTTTCAACTGGTGTAATTTGGAGTTCAAAGTTTTAACTTTTGTATCTCCAAATCTTCTCTCTAACTTTTTCTTTAGGTCTTCCTGGTGTTGTGTGAAGTTGCTCTCTATGTTGCATTTCATAACGACTGCGATGTGTGAGATACTTCGTCTCAGGGACAAAATTTTGGTTTTTAAATTTCGCATCCACGCTGGTTCAGGCTTTCTGTTTGTATCTTGATTGCGTGGTTTTAGATGTGTGTTATATGCTAGCAATGTGACAGCTGAAACATATAACAAAACATTAAGCGTTTCAAATGTCGTTTCTACACCTTTAGATCGTATAGCCTTCAGATAATTGCCAGCTATTTCGTTCACCGCTTCCAATTCCAATTTAGTGGGTTCTTTACTGACTCTAGTGTTGTATGGTCTGTCACTCACATTAAGGCTGTGTATCTCTTGAAACATATCATTCCATATCACTTGTAGGGAGCCCACAAGTTTTTGGTGCTCTGTTTGTTCAGTAGAGTCATGAATTTCAGCCTCGTTGTTGATGTGGTGACAATTACTACTAGAGTCAGCTGACCTTTCTCGCTGTTCTTCAGTGGAAGTGGGATGAATTTCAGCAAAATTGTTGGTGAGCTGTTCACTGTTAGATTTAGCTGGCCATTCTCTTTGTCTGTCAGTGGAGGTGGGGTGGTTGTCTACAAGGGCTGTATTTGTAGTATCACTCGATTCCGTTAGATGTATCAATTTACATCTAATGATACGTTTTGCCTGTTCATTTAAATGCTTTGGAGAAAAGTCTAATTCTGGGTGTTTGGAGTTCCATAAAGTTTTTAGCCTTTGCATAAAACCGAACTTTTGGGGTTCAGATTGTTTGTATGCTTCATATAATACTTTGTTAAGCTCGTAGGTCCACTGTGTACAACGGTTGTAATTGCGATTTGGTCGAAGGAGACTTGTACTTTTTGCCATGATGAGTTCGTCTATTCACTAATATTTCGTATTTATTTTTCAAAATAGTCGATGATATTCTTTAAAAGTTACGACAAAGTTCTGTCAGAATCAAATTTAAAGTTATTCACAGCTTGAGTAATATTTCTTTTCAGTTAGTTTTTAATTCTACAGCTGTGTTTTATATAAATGTAATATTTCTTTATAAATGTAATATAACAACGTTGCATTTATATGTTAAAGTGTATGTATCGTTCATATATCATAAGTGTATGTATCGTTCATATAAATAGGTGTTTTACAACACACTTACAGTTCAAACACTTATGTAGAATTATTGTATGTAATCTTACCGCGTAATGTAGCTCAACTTTTTCCAATATATGGTATGTTGCCTTCATGTAAGCCGTAATTACACACGTCCGATTATCGGACACTGACCACAACGGTCGCCATTTTATATATGTATATGTATATTTATATATGTATGTATGTATTTTATATATGTAACAGTCGCCATTTTATATATGTATATGTATATTTATATATGTATGTATGTATTTTATATATGTATATGTATATTTATATATGTATGTATGTATGTATGTATGTATGTATGTATGTATGTATGTATGTATGTATGTATGTATGTGTCTATGTATGTGTCTATGTATATATATATATATGTATATATGTTTTGTCTATGTATGTGTGTATGTATGCATGTATGCATCTATCATGTTCGTATATATATGTATGTTTTTGAATATATGTGTATGTATGTGTGCATGCATGTACGTATGTATGTATTAATGTATGTATGTCAGGTCGCTCTTGAGCGCTACAGGTAACATGTATCCCAGTACAACATGTGCTTTGTCGGGTCGTCCATGACTTCCAAATGACCAGACATATTGCTTATTTTTTTTTGTATATCATACATATATATATATATTAATCTATAACTCTATAAAGTTAACTGTCTCTAATACATAAACAGAAGAAATCACCTCCCACTGAAGGAAGTCGTTATTCCAATGTCTTGGAATTACTAATGTTTCATCTCGAGTTCCATAAAACATGGTCTAAAAGTCTGTGATTGCTTGCTTGCTTGTCTGTAATGTAATACAGCCAGTCGAGCGCATAATGGGAAACTCACCGAAAGGAAGTTGCCGCTGAAATGGGAATAAAAATGGAATAAAACAAGTTTCGCGTAAATCGGACCACGGATTCTCGAGATATGGCGTTTTATGGGTACCTTCATAAATAGAGAGAGAGGGAGAGAGAAGGAGACAGAGAAGGAGAATAGAAGAGAAAGAGAGAAAGAGAGAGAGGGGGAGAGCTGGTGGAGTTATGTATATACATATGTGAGTGTGTGTGTATATGTGCGTGTGTGTGTCTATAACCAGTGTATATAGATCACAGACACCCACATATATATATATATATAAAAAAACACACACTTATATATATATATATATATATATATATATATATATATATATATATATATATATATATATATATATATATATATACACATACACACACGTATATATATGGGCCTTCCGGTTTCATTTCACATTATATACATGTCTGTGTATATTTTAATTATCTAAAAAATCTTTTGAAGTGAACGTGAGCCAAAAGGTCCCGGGTGGTCTAGTATAAATTAAAAGGGATTTTTTTTTGCCTATCTGGCTTATATCGCCCGCCTCCATTGAGATTTTGGCTTAAATTTAATATATATATATATATATATATTTCGTTTCTGAATTTGTTTAGCAAGATTCTTTATCTGAAAACGTGTGTTGAAACCGATATTGTTATACTGTGGGAGGGTCATGTTGCCAATAAGAAACACATGCACCAGTGCTTTCACTCCAATTTATTATAAATTAAAAATCGGACCGAGGAAACAATGTTTCCCTTGGTCTTTCCAGTTGCTAGTACTATCTATGGGTCGCAACTCCAGGTAGAAGGAGCAACGGGAAATAAAGTGTCTTTGCTCAAGGGCATAACGCATTTAATATGCTTGTGCACATGAACACTCACGCGCGCGCGCACACACACACGCACAAATATATATATATATGTTAAAGTTGGGGTTGTGTAAATGTAAAATATAAATAATTGTTTCTACTTTTGGCACAAGTTCCAGCAATTTTTCCCAGTATATTATTTTATCGACCCCATAAGGATGAAAGGCAAAGTTAACCTCGGCGGGATTTGAACTCAGAAAATAAAGGGCCGTAAATCTTTGCTTGCAAAGCATGGCGTCTGACCCTCTACCGATACTGCCATACGGGATGAAAGACTCAATAATTGTAGTGAGATTGACATTTATTATAGATATTCAACCTGTCTAGTTTCCACCTCTAACTCTCGGAGTTTTCCTCTAACTCTAAATTTCCCTTAATTCTGTATCTCCAGAGACTTGATTTTATTAAATACACAAAAATATAGGAACATACAATCTGAAGGGGATAATAGGGAAACGACGGACCCCCTAAACATTCGAACATCATAGTATTACTGAAGAAAGCCGTATAGGAGGATAGGCTGAAAGGTTCATAGGCTGACGATAAAGGAGTGATACTAGAGCTGTTACATCTTGCATGCATTAATTTCAACTCTTCTTATTAATAACTGCACTGTTTTTCCAGGGACTATGTAGTAAAATAAACCTCATTTGGTCATTCCATGAGAGTATCTTGGTCAGCTTATGAAGGAGGGATGTTAGAGCTGTGAAATCTTGCATACATTAATTTTAAATCTTCGTATTAATAACTGCATTGTTTCTTTCCAGGGACTTTGTTGAAAAATATACTTCATTTAGTTATTCCTTAAGAGTATCTTTGTCAGCTTATGAAGGAGGGATGCTATCGCTGTGAAATATTGCATGCATTAATTTCAACTCTTCTTATTAATAAGTGCATTGTTTCTTTCCAAGGACTATGTTGAAAAATATACCTCATTTGGTCATTCATTCCATGAGAGTATCTTGGTCAGCTCATGAACTTTTCAACCCACTCTCGTATCGCTAGACCGATATAACGACACGCAAATTTTAAGACAACAACGTTATTATAGCTATGTATGATGGAGAGAGAGAGAGAGAGAGAGAGAGAGAGAGAGAGAGAGAGAGAGAGAGAGAGAGAGAGAGAGAGAGAGAGAGAGAGTAGTGGCGGTGGGGTGAAATAATATATGGCATTATAAACACATGATATATTGAAATGACAAGCATCTATAGAATATTAAATTAGATAATTACATTAATGAATGAAAAAATATCTAGAGGTGTAAATATGAATATATATATTTACATTTTATAGTGTATATAAACAACTACAGGTTAAAACTTGGCTGACAATTAAGAGCTGATATAAGTAAACAAATCGACGTTTATCATCAGTTATTGTATGGCTTAACAATCTTTAGGTCATACAATATATATTTTTTATAGAAGAATTACTGTTTTACTAAAGTTATTATGGGTAAATGGCAATGTATTTATGAGAGAAACTAATGTTATTAATGTTGAAAATAAATTAGCATAGGATTAATAGGCACAAATTATATATATATATATACATATATATATATATATATATATATATATATATATATATATATATATATATATATATAAATATAAATATAACAAAGAGGGTGTGTTAAGATACTAGATGGACCATAAAACACCAGAGTATTCAATACTTAGGGTAGTAGAGAGTGGATAATAGGAAAAGAGTCAGGACCCCGACGGTGGGGCCCGGGCCGTTTCGACAGCTAGATCCGAACTAACTATTAGCCTGCTAATACTGTTGGCTTAGTTCGGATCGAAACGGCCGGAGCTCAGCCGTCTGGGTCCTGATTCTTTTCATATATATATATATATACATAAAATGAACCCACCAGGTGGGTTCATTGGTGTAATGGTAGCATACTTTTCCAGCAAACAAAAGGCGTGGCTTCAACTCCCATGTGTGCTGATGCCCATCTCTGATTTACTTTATTAGATTTGCATAGCCAAATTGTAGTATTATAAAATGAAATATTGTTATAGAACACCAAATACAAGAGTAGACATTTTATACCTGTTTCAAATATCCATAACTGTACCAAGGATATATATATATATATATACAGGCGATCGACTTTCGTCAAATCGGACCGAGGAAACAATGTTTCCATTGGGCTTTCCAATTGCTAATACTCTCTATAGAAAGAGGTAGAAAGAGCAACGTGAAATAAAGTGTCTTGATGAAGGACATAACGCATCACCCGGTCTCACAACCTCACGATTGCGAATCCAATTCTCTTACCACTCAGCCACGTGCCTCCACAATATATATATATATATATATATATATATATATATATATATATATATATATATATATATATATATATAATTATATATACATATATATATATATATATATACGTATATATATATATACACATATATATATATACATATATACATATATATATATATATATATATATATATACTAGCAGCCATAGCCGGTGTTGCCCAGGTGTCTACCATTAATAAATAATTTGTTTAAAGAGAAAACAACATAGCACGAACCCCCCAAAAACATTTATTTTTAACCATAAAAAGTATGTGTTGTTCGATGTAAAAACGGTAAAATGTTATGGCACATGAAAGATGAATGAATGTAAAAGTTTGACGTTCACACGGTGAAGCTCTAAACGCGAACTATGCCACAAGGAAGTCAGCAACCCCAAAGTGAGTCACATGGAATTTATGATAATAAAGTGGGATGTTTGGCAATTCAGGGACTGAAGTCGTTGCGGGCTGACGGAGATAATGTATGACGACTTTGAGTGAAAGGTACAAATGAGGGGGTGCCATACTTTTGCTACAGTAGAAACGTAAATTTTTCGTTATGCATTGCGTATATGTAGGCATTCTAATGATTTATGTAGTTTGAAATGCTTACCATTCTGTATAGTTGTGGTTGCCAATAGAAACTGTGACGTTGTTTTCCTTAGACTGATTACAGTGACATAGACCAAACATGAAGGACGCTCAAAATTCCTCAACACAAATTCTGCACCAACCTCGATTGCAAAAGTAACAGAGAATAACGAATAGCGATTATTACGCCAAAAGAAAAATGCTGAAGCAACTTCTATTGCACGAGATGCAGAAAACGAAACACAACGTTCGATGCAACAGCAAATAAATGCTTAGGAAACTGCTGCGGCTTGAGGTGCAGAAAACGATTCTCAACCCTCACTGCAACAGAAAGCAAATATTGAGACAACGTCTATCGCAGGAGATGCAGAGAACAAACCACAGCGTTCATTACGGCGGCATAGAAATGCTGAGTCAACTTCCGCAGCTCGAGCTGCATCAACCGAAACACAGCGTCAACTGCGGCAGCAAAGAACTGTCAGTCAACGTCTGCTGTTTGAGCTGTATCAACCGAAACATAGTATCAACTGCGGCAGCAAAGACATGTGAATCAAGATCTGCTGCACGCGCTGGTTAATCCATGGAAAACTGGCTCAACCAACCAGAGGGGAACGTGCATTTCAATACCGTGCAGCTCAAAGTGGTCACAACGTTTAAAGTCGAAAAGTATGGTGTTATGAATTTCAAAAAGGTGTCTACAATTTGGTAATTATTGAAAGCAGCGAGGTATTTTATTGTTAGAAGACGGTTTGTGTCGCAGTGTTGATTACAGAACTTCTTGGTACACAATATTTGTGGTTTTACCGTTTGGAGCAAATGCATAAATGTTTCTTTTGCTTCCCACTCTGGAACATCCATCGTATAGCTGACCGTGCGAAAAGCATGGCTCTTCTAGGTTTATTACCGCGACGGACAATGTTTGCCCCTGAGACTAATTTATCGTCATAGCGAAACTACT
Source organism: Eledone cirrhosa (assembly GCA_964016885.1). Lineage (NCBI taxonomy): Eukaryota > Metazoa > Mollusca > Cephalopoda > Octopoda > Eledonidae > Eledone > Eledone cirrhosa. The sequence continues at coordinate 186,778,494 of OZ024742.1, forward strand.
ATGAACTGGTAAGTAGAGCCTCCTAAATGAAAAGGGGATCTCTGATGTTGACGGACAAAGGGGAATCCTTGGGATAAAAACATTTTCCTCTTTCCACACCCCGAGAGAATCGTCGCCTCAATCAAGTTTTGCGTTAGTTTATTTACTGTAAGGCGGGTGCCGTTGCAGAGTTTTGGTGGGTGTAGATTCCTCAAAAGCATAATTGGGTATCCTTGCTTAAGTTCCAATCGATGAGATGGCAACCCGGTGGGGTTCAATGAGTTAAGAAACTAAATTGGGTAGTTAATGGGGTCTGTGACTGTATCGATGGACTTGTATGTACACGAAGCTGTAGGAAGAGACTTAAGCAGTTGTCCGTTGATTTTGTCGGCAATCTCATTTTTCGGAGCCAGTATTGCCCTTTCACACAGCCAGTTTGGATTTTGGTAGTTAGTGCTCAACTCAGGGAATACTGCATCTGTCAAGGGGTCAGCACTGTCGACTAAAGTGCAGACCGGTTCGAGGGAGATGTTTTCATCTTCATCAATTGGCACTTTGCCGTTCCCAAGTGTCAATAGGTTGGTAGCAAACTCTGATGACACTTGGTCACCAAGCATCCGAGCTCTCATGTTCGTAGAGAGCGTTAATGTTGTGACATAACGCCAAAGCGGAGATGACTTTAAGCATGCTCGAATAGCATCAGCCCTTGTTCCTTTGGGAATAACATGGAGGGTTTGTCTAAAATCTCCGGATAAAAGGAGTCACGCCTCCTATGGGATCCTGGGTGTCTCTTATGTCTCTTAAAGTCCGGTCCAGTGCCTCCAAAGCTCCTTTATGAGCCATGGTACATTCGTCCCAAACTATAAGTTCACACCTTTTAAGCAGTTCTGCCTTTTCTGATCATTTGGTAATATTACAGCAGGGTGTGTCATTTGCTGTCATATTGAGAGGAAGTTTGAAGGCTGAATGTGCTGTCCTGCCCCCAGGAAGCAAGGTTGCTGCAATACCGGAAGACGCAACAGCAAGTGCTATGTGTCTGTGTTGTCGAACCTTGGCAAGGAGAAGCCGTATGACAAAAGTCTTCCCTGTGCCTCCAGGGGCGTCCAAAAAGAGATTCCTCCCGTACGACGGTGGAGACAGTCAGCAATAGTGTTATATGCTCGTTCCTGTTCCTGCAGCAGCATTGGTTCATGTTCAGTGACATTTGTAACGAAGCTGTCAGTGTCGTAGGATAGTTCCCGAAGTATTTCTGCGGAAATGACGTCGGTGCCTGTTCTGTTGGTTTGGGGCTGGCCATATGTCTGCAGTGCATTCCCACCCATTGCAGCAATCATATTTTCAATTTCAATAAGTGCTTTGTTGTAGATTTCATCTGTGAAGCCTACTTCCATGTCAGGAAGTTGTAATTGAGCTTCATGTCTGAAGTCCTCGGAGAGGTCATCTCTGTGCTTGAGCCACAAGAAGGAAGGATCGGGCAATTCACAAATGTACAGTAAGACAGCAAAAAAGCTTCCTATGGCTGTGCGGCATTTGTGAAACAACTGCTTCTGCCAAAGTGGCATCCCACTGAGCACCATCATCCAGTAGTACACGCCGGAGGCAGGCCTCTCTGTACATGTCGCAAATTTGGCCATCAACAGTTCTTAGGTGTTGAAAACTGGTTGGTCCTCTTACGTCATAGAGAAGCATACGCAGGTAGTAACATTCTTGGTAGATGGAGGGCACTGTGTAAACTCGTGCCAGGCAGCTGTCAAAGCTTTCACCTTTGATTCTTGGCTTCCATGAATATTTTTCCCATTTGTAGAAGAGGGGACTTGGGGATACAGAAACGTGCGAGTGAATGCGTCGTCTTGACATAGTTGAAATAATGCAGTAAGAGATGTGTTCCTTGGTTGCAGAGCCCTCAGAAAAGCTGTTTGTTTTGTATATTGTCTTCTAAGCTTATAGATCATTTAATTTTATTTTCATTCACCTTATCTTATTTTACTTTATTTTATCTTAATAATACATTTTAATAAATTTTTCGCACATGTTAATAAATCCTTCACTATATAAATCCTAAATATATAAACCCTAAATAAATAGTATACTTAATTTCTATATCTGTAATCATAAACATCATCATTCATAAACCTCATTAATTTTTTAATTTATTTATAAATTTACAACCGTTTTTTCAGTTATTTCTCTGTGGAGACAGCGTTTTTCAGTTTAAATGTTTATCTCTCTCTCTTTCTATCCTTTCTCTTTCTCTCTCCTTCCTCCTTCTTATACTCTTCCTCCATTATCCTTTCCTTCTTTTCTCCTTTTTTCCTTTCTTCCTCTTCCTTCCCTTTTTTCCCCTTCCTTCCCTTTTTCCCAATCTCCTATATCCTTTTAAATTTATTTATCATATATTGATTAGACACTACCTTGCTCACAAGTGTTTTTTTAAAGCTTCATATCATGTTTCCATATTTTATCTGATGAGAACGCAAATATCGTCCCAGGATGATATTTGTTTTTGAAATGCGCATACATGGAACTTTTTAAACCATCTTTTAATTTCTTCTTATATATACTCCAGTCCAATAAACTGTTGAGAGCTACTTATCCGATATTTGCATTACTTTATTGAGCTACAATAAAACCCACCTCCTACATTATATATATATATATATACTAGCAGAGGTACCCGGCGTTGCTCGGATATTAAATAGTAGTTGTGTATACCATTTATGTCAATACATCAGTGCTGCTTCGAAAACTATACTTTTACAAAATCATCGGCTTTTTCCAAAGGGGGTTCCTGCCCCCAGGGGTCCCCTACCCAATATGTGCCAATTCTGAGAGTTCACATTCATCTGTAGGACAAACGTAGCCCATGTGTCAAGTTTTGTAAAAATCGGTTGCGAACTCCAGAAGTTATGACGTTTTGTTGCATTGCACTACAGTGCTTCAGTCGACTCCAAGGAAGTGTTTAAAGTGGTTAAAGGGGTTATCTGCCGGGGGGCCCTATAATCAATATCTGGAAAAATGACAGTGCCCATGACCATCCGGAGTACATAAGTAACCTATGTCTTAAGTTTGGTGAAAATACTGTAGAAATGCATAAGGTTTATACATATGCGCGTGCGTTCGTGTGTGTGTGTGTGTGTGTGGTGTGTGTGTGTGTGTGTGTGTGTGTGTGTGTGTGTGTGTGTGTGTGTGTGTGGGTGTGTATGTATTTGTGTGTGCGTATGTATGTGTATGTCCGTCGGGGCATACATATGTACTGGCCTAAATCTTCACTATTTACTTTTATTATTTTAATAACCTCTGTCATTTTCGTTTTCAATTTTATATACATCATTCTTAAACTCCGGGGCTGGAAATCATTCTGTTATTTTAAATAGAATATTAGTCTAACGACTCCATTTATACCATAAACTTGGTCGTGTCTTTGCATGAAATTATTCTTCACGCTTTACATAACGACGTATTATCCTCGCTTTTTTCCCGTTCATTGCCAGGGAACGGCTTCACGAACCAAAATATTATCTTCCTGTTTTCGTTCGGTTGTAACGTTTCTCGAAATATTTACTTCTGCGTTCACAGATTACTCTCAGTTCAATTTGAATGGGAAATTCCTGTTTCATCGATTTTCTCCGTAACCATGGAAGCTTGTAGCTTGTAGCTTGAAAGTCGACCCAACGCCTCCTCGGGTCATTCTGCATAACTGTGTAAATTTTCGCTGCATTCCACCAAGCCGTTTCGACGTTTATCCGACTACACCTACATATACAACGCCCGACCACTTCCAATTTATATAGTAGATTTGTTTATATATGAATGACAAAAAGAAAAGTACAAAACTATACATGAATTGTTTCTACTAAACCTTCAATTTAAGACACAACCTACATATTTGATAGGGCTCCAGCTCACACCTTCTTCTTCTTCTTCTTCTTCTTCTTCTTCTTCTGGAACATTGGGTTGCGAGCCACCCCCACACAACGCCATGTTCTGATTCTGCTTTTCAACTCCACCGTGATGCACGGTGCGTCATGGTGTATCTAACCATTTTTTTAGGTCTTACTACGGCTGATTTCTTCCAGAGAGAAAGAAAGAGATGGAGAAAGGCAGAGAAGATTCATACCCGGAGGAATAATAAAAAATGTTTACACTGCACATTTCATTTTTTCAAAGCTAAAGCTGCCGATCAGTAATTCAACTCCCTGAAAACTTTCAAATATATGCTGTTCTAGCATGGATATTATGGTAAGGGGCAGCTGTCCACAAATAAGATTTACTTGCATATCCCCGCTCATATAAACACATAAATACATGCATAGATACATTACAGTTGATATTTTTTTTTATTAAAGCGTTTTCATATTATATATATATATATATAGTGACGAGACATAAGTCAATTGCATGAACTCATAATCCTTTATTTACTGCTTTATTTGTATAAAATTCTAAATAAGACAAAAGTATTAGAACAAGGGGAAATAACTCACCTAACGCGATAGTAAATAGTCCGTTTTGGCGCCCCAGGGACCCCGTCTATTTGCTTCCTTGGCACTTTTTACATAGGTGTGTAAATTTTCATGTCTACTACCACGTCTACTACCATTTAACCGTGCACAACTGAATTTCAACCACCACCCATTTCACAAATATATATTAGATATATATATATATACACATATATAACGAAGGAGTTGTGGTAACGAACCAGATGGAGCATAACGCACCAGAGTACTCAATACTTAGGGTAGTAGAGTGGGTAACTTTCTCCTATATATATATATATATATATATATATATATATATATATATATATATATATATGTGTGTGTGTGTGTGTGTGTGTGTGTGTGTGTGTATAAGTTTTGTTTAAAACATCCGATAAAAAGCTTCAAATTATTTGCTTCGGAATTTTGAGATCTTAGTTCTAATGTTTTCCCTTCATCCTTTCGAGCTCGATAAACGAAGGTTTTCTTTTATCTCTCTTTCTAAGTTTTTCTGTGTATTTATCTGGAAGAAATCGGCTGTGTTCAGACTTGGTGACATGTAGGAAATGGTCAACAGACAAGATATGTCATATGTTAGGAGTTTAGGAGTACTGGGATATATATAGAGAAAAGTTCACATTTTTGTCTGTAGTTTTCTTTCTCTCTCTCTTGGTGTTGGCCTAAGCTGTATCACTAATAATGGCGACACAGCTAAGCTCAACACCACGAGAAAAAAAAACATTTTTTTAACATATTCTTATTGTTCTTATTAATGTGCAATTTAATTGCATTAAACACTTTTGTCGCTTGAAGAAGCCTACAAGCTGAAACCGGTACGAATAATGCGGAAATTCCTAATTTGTAAATAAATGTTTTACTGTTATTCGTAGAGAAAATCCCTTTAGTATTTTCTACTTTTTTTCTTTTTTACTATTATATATATATATATTATATATATATATATATATATATATATATATATATATATATATATATATACGTTATTCCGGGTTGAATCGGAGGTAACCACAGTAAGTAAGGTACTCAATACATAGCAGAGTATAAAAGTTTTAATATAGATGAGATTCTACAGGACTAGAACTGTTTCATTCTTTAGAAATCATCAGGAATCTGGGTATCAAAAAATAAAAATGGTATTTATAGGTCTCTACAAGTGGTAGGAATCAGATTCCTACCACTTGTAGAGACCTATAAATACCATTTTTATTTTTTGATACTCAGATTCCTGATGATTTCTAAAGAATGAAACAGTTCTAGTCCTGTAGAATCTCATCTATATTAAAACTTTTATACTCTGCTATGTATTGAGTACCTTGGGATAAAGACAGTTACGTAAAGAACTGTTGAGAATTTCATTGCGTCATCAGGGAGATCTATTCTCAGCCAAGTCTCCAGGCAATGCGCGGACACTGGGGACTCATATAAAAATAATAATAATTCGGTAAATGGAACAGCTATCGAGGACTGGATTCCAGGCACTGGAAATACTCACTGCCACTGGTCAAATGGCCGATTCTAAAGAATCAATCACGTGACACAGAGGCTAGTCAGTAGGAATGGGATGGTAAGATGACAGACGCCTACTAACACCCCCCAAAAATTTAGAAGTGGTTTTGGCAGGTTTGCTCGACAAATCAGTGATTTGGAGATAAATATAGATAATTTAATATATCTACTAACATAAGCGCACAGATGTACGCTAATGCCAGCAAATACACATGTTATGTCATAGTACCTAGGTGGTTCAATGCAGGAGGATGCAGAACAATAATATAAAAGACGTAAAATAAGAAAATTTTTTAAAAAAAATTTAAAAATAATTAACTTACTTAAATTTTCACTCCAACTAATTAGTTTCTGCAATGGGATAAAGACAGTTACGTAATGAACTGTTGAGAATTTCATTGCGTCATCAGGGAGATCTATTCTCAGCCAAGTCTCCAGGCAATGCGCGGACACTGGGGACTCATATAAAAATAATAATAATTCGGTAAATGGAACAGCTATCGAGGACTAGATTCCAGGCACTGAAAATACTCACTGCCACTGGTCAAATGGCCGATTCTAAAGAATCAATCACGTGACACAGAGGCTAGTCAGTAGGAATGGGATGGTAAGATGACAGACGCCTACTAACACCCCCCAAAAATTTAGAAGTGGTTTTGGCAGGTTTGCTCGACAAATCAGTGATTTGGAGATAAATATATATATATATATATACATATATGTATACGTATATATACACAATAGATAGAAAATGAGCCAAACAGATACGTAGAATGAAAAATGTTCACTTGATGAGGACAAGATATCGGTGAACATAGTATGATGATATAGGTGGCGCCACTTACATGGAGATGTATGTGCAATAAGTGAAGACTTTGCTTTCCATGTATAAACTAGACGAATTTTAAAAGCAACAACAAAAAAAATAAAAAAAATAAATCAAACCCAAACAAAATCAAAACAAACAAAAAAAAAATAACCTCAAGGAATATCTTAATATATTTGTTGTTTGCATATCCTTTTAATTGAGAAGATATTCCTGTTATTGTTGTTGTTGCCGTATTCATTTTCCTCTGATCTACGCCATTAACATTTCATGGACTTATGCTCGGAAAGACATAAAAGTTCATAACTAACAAACTAACTAACTAACAAACTAAATCAATCAATCAATTAATCGATCGATAAATAAATAGAACGTAATATGTAAATATAGAAATAACTGAAATCAAAGAACTATAACAGCCCTTTAACATAGAAAACATCTAATGTAATGTATTCTAAGTTTGATTGAATGCATCAAAGATAAAAATTGCATTTCAGTTTAGTATGAAGTTTAGAAGAAGCCATGTCAACAACATCATCAATATCATCGTCACGTGATCACCAGCATTCCATTCCCTCGCCATCTTTGTTTTGTATACTTCATATTTAAACTCTTTTTTTTTTCTCTCCCTCTTTCTCTTCCATATATATCAACATCATCATAATCATCATCATCATCATCATCATTATCATCATCAGCAACTTGATAATCCGTTGACTCTCCCCCTTCTCTCTCCAACTTTTTCTTCCATATATATTATCATCATCATCATCTCGATAAGTAGTTGACTCTCCCCCTTATCTCTCCCTTTTCTTCCATATATATTATCATTACCATCATCATCTTGATAAGTAGTTGACTCTCCCCCTTCTCTCTCCCTTTTCTTCCATATATATTATCATCATCATCATCTTGATAAGTAGTTGACTCTCCCCTTCTCTCTCCCTTTTCTTCCATATATATTATCATCATCATCATCTCGATAAGTAGTTGACTCTCCCCCTTCTCTCTCCCTTTTCTTCCATATATATTATCATCATCATCATCTTGATAAGTAGTTGACTCTCCCCTTCTCTCTCCCTTTTCTTCCATATATATTATCATCATCATCATCTTGATAAGTAGTTGACTCTCCCCCTTCTCTCTCCCTTTTCTTCCATATATATTATCATCATCATCATCTTGATAAGTAGTTGACTCTCCCCCTTCTCTCTCCCTTTTCTTCCATATATATTATCATGATCATGATCATCATCATCATCAACTTGATAAACCGTTGACTCTCTCCCCTTCTCTCCATCTTTTTCTTCCATATATATTATCATGATGATCATCATCATCAACGTGATAAGCAGTTGACTCTCCCCCAACCAATGTTTCCTCTCCCGCATCATCCTGTCATCACACTCATCTCTCTACTCACCAATATCATCATCGCAATAAAATAACAAAAGCAACATCAACAACATTAATAATAATAATGTTGATGATGATAATAGTAATAGTAATGATGTTGATGATGATGGTAGTAATCTCCATTGTCATCGCAGTATTCACCATCATCTTTGCTGTATTCACCATCATCGACGTCTTCTTCTTCTTCGCAGTATTCACCATCATCGACGTCTTCTTCTTCTTCTTCTTCCACCACCACCCACAGCCACCCACCACCACTCACAGCCACACACCACCCACAAACCACCCACCACCGCCAGCCACCCAACACAACCCATCACCCACCACCACCCACACCCCTTCCCCCATACCACCGCCCCTACCCTCGTCACCCAACACCACCACCCACCACAATTACCACACACTACCACCACCACCACCACCCACCACCACCCACCGCTACCCACCACCACCTACCACCACCTACAACTACCACCTACCACCACCCACCGCTCACCACCCACCACCCACCACCGCCTACTACCACCACCACCACCACCATCAACACCACCACCAACACTACCAACACCACCACCCACCACCACCCAACGCTACCCACCACCACCATCAACACCACCACCAACACCACCAACACCACCACCCACCACCACCTACCACCACCTACCACCAGCCACCATCCACCACTACCTACCGCCACCCACCACCTACCACCGCCCACCACCTACCACCACCCACACCCCCAATAACATACCACCACCACCACCACCACCACCACCACTACCACCAACCACCACCACCATCACCACCACCGCTACCTACAACACCCCACTGCCACCCACTACCAAAAGAGAAAGAGTTCACCGTAAGTCCTAATATTTTATATATATTTTGTGACATTTCTTTAGGTTCACATCCTCTCTCACAGTGAACCTTTCTTGGATGAAACGTCAACGAATCAATAAATCGATTAATTTAGAATCAGCTAATAAATTACTTCCCACACTACCCCTTCCACCACTACAATCCACCCCACACACACCTTCATTACCTGCATAATGACTAGCACAACCACCTCTATCGCCAACACGACTACCACTGCCACCTCCACTATGACTACCACTACCACCTGCACCATCTCCACCATGACTACCGCAACCACCTCTGTCTCCACCCCATGACTACCACTGCCACCTGCATCACCACCACCATGACAACCACTACCACCTCCACCACCTCCACCATGAATACCGTTGCCACCTCCACCACCTACATCATTACCACCACCACCACCACCACCACCACCACCACCACCATATCACCACCACCACAACTACACCCCACTACCTCCAGAATATTCATATTAATTCTCATTGTCATTACGATGGTGATGATGATGATTAATAATATGAAGATTTTGATCATCATCATCATCAGCATCATCATCATTATTATGTTCGTTATATCGATGGATTGGCAGAATCGGTGGAGAGTCGGACGCCATGCTTCGCGGAATATAGTTACGGATTTTTACGATCTGAGTATAAATCTCACCGAGGTTAGCTTTGTCTTTCATTTTTACGGGGTCGACAAAATAAAGTACCAGTAATGTACTGAGATAATTGCTGGCCTTGTGCCAAACACCAACAACTGTACCAACGAAAACAACAACAATGACACCGATACCTGTAATAGCGATCTCAGCACCACCAGTAAGACCAGTAGCGGCAGCAATAGTGGTGCTGCTGAAAAAGGGACCACTTCTTTTGCAGGTGTCGCCCGAAATATCGAGACAGTGTTAGTCACAGAGGAGGAGATGGCAGTCGCAAGGGTCATGGTGACAAAAAGCGCAAATAGTGTTTCCCTGAAACCTCCACCCGATTTTTTCAAGGACCAGCAGCTACGGACGGTGACTTACCGCACCGTAAGCAAAATCTCACATCAAGTGGAGAGAGCCACGGAGGCTCAAATCCAAAATGCCTTGGGGTGCGTCTGGGCACGCAAAATCCACATCACCCGAGGCAGAAAGTACGCCACAGTAGACGTACTTTTCGCGACCCCCCAGGAAGCAAAGTCTCACTCCTTGGAAACCCTAAAGAGTGAGGAGATAGTCTTGGTGCCCTCCTACTGCGGGCAGAAAATTGTGAGGGTCAAAGTGACCCAGGTCCCACCCGACGTGCCCATACCTTGGCTGGCCGCGTCTGTCCTTGCTGGAATCAAGAACAGGACGACCATGCTGCAAGAAGAAAAAATAAGGAGAGAGAACTGGTCAGGTATAGGCATGCAAATGCTTATACAAACTGACCAGGAACGTATCGACGCTATCCCCGATATCATAGACATCGAGGAAGGACTCCAACTCCCTATAAGTGTAGAAGGAAGACGGCCAAAATGTTATCTCTGTGGGTCGAAGGGTCACCTCAGGGCCTTTTGCCCGCAGAAGACAGCGAATAAGGCCCCTCTCCCTCCAATACCTGGTCCGCTGCCACCAAGAGCAGGGCAGGCAACAAACGAATAAGCCCCTCCACGGTGAGTAGGAGGGCAACGTACCAAGGCCACGGACAACTAAAGCAGCATCATGAGTAGCGGCAACACCAATAGCTACATTTGAAGTAGCTACACCAGCAACAAAATTGCCGAAGAGTGTCCACTACCACCACCAACAGACGTGGAGCACATACCCCTCCCAGACTCCACAGAATCCGACATGGAGTCTGCCACAAAAACAAAAAAGAAAAAAACCCTTAGATTCACCCTCCAAAAGCAAGGCATATAAAGAGGGGTAAAGGCAGCAAGGAAACTTGCAGCAACACCACCACCATCAACACCACAAGCACCACTGACAACAACAACCACACCACCACCAGCATCACCAAAAACACCAACAACGCAAACAAAAGACACAGACACTAAACAGCAACAAAATTACCCCTCCCCCCAAAAAGTACACAGCCATAAACATGGCCAAAAAGGAACTCATACAATATATGAAGCAGCACACAGACATCACAGAAAAAAAACTACCACACCCACCAACACCAAGAACTCTCCCGAAAAACATAAGCATCATCGAAATCTCAATTAACAGTACAAACCTTTAAAACAAAAATTCCCCAACGCAGTTGGAGACTTCAGAGGGTCGGTTACCAAGAGGATATACACTGACATCCTCTTAGAAACACCCATGATCAGCGAAAGGGACGGTTCTACTGTCCCTTCACCACACGAACAAGGTAAGTGACCTTTTCTCACTTGCCCCGTTTCTCATCCAACATGGCCGTACTCAGAATAGGCAGTATAAATGCACGTGGCCTGGGGTCATCTTGGAAGCAGGGTCACCTGCTCAACGACCTCAGGTCACTAAACATAGATGTGGTGGCCATCAGTGAAACCAGAATCTCTGAAGCACAAGCCTTCGCACCGATCTTCGGCGGCTACGATGTATACGCACCTCCCAGCCGTCCAGGATCGGGGAGAGCGGTCGTCGTCTTTTTCGGAGAGGCTTGGATCTTGCGATACGGGCCATCTTCCTAGACCCAGAAGATAAGTCGGTGGTACTGGACGTGACCGGCAGTGAAGGCAATGCTTTCAGGCTAGTATCCGTCTACGCCCCAACGGGGCAGGACGGCCAGATTTCTTCAGACGTCTAGAGACCTTTCTTGGAACGTCCCGCTCTTTAGTGTTAGTGGGTGATCGGAACGGTATCTTGGATGCACGCTGGGATCGTGTGGGGCTAGTGGATAGGGGAGGAGGATGCAAGAGCCTCACCAACCTGCTCAGACGTTGTGAATTGTCTGACAGGTATCGACTGGATCACCCAAATGTGCCAATGTGGACATGGACCAACCGCATCGTGTCATCCAGATCGTATCTCGATAGGGTATTCTGCAGAGAACTATATAATGCTAGTATAAGTTGTCCACAATTTAAAATAGTCGACTACACAGACCACAAATTTGTGATCTGTGAGATCGATATAGACAGACTTCATAGACAAGGGCCTGGTTACTGGAAGCTGAACGCGTCTTTCCCGGCGCGCAAAGCATACAGAGACCGGATTATCGTATTAGTTAAGCGGCCGTTGACGGGAGCGATCGTCAACAACAGGTGGTGGTTCGCCCTGAAAAGGGCAATTAAAGCAGAGTTGATTAGGTTTAGCAAAGGAGTAGTGATAGAGGAAAATAGAGTAGAGGGAGAGCTAGTCAGAAAGCTAGAAGAGGCGTTTAGGACAGGCATCCGACGTGCTTGCGGCGAGATTGGCACTCGACCAATTCTTCAACGCAAAACACGAAGGCTGCGTTGTCAGAGCTAGAGCGCCTGCTCTGAAACACGAGGGGGAAAAAGCCGTCGAATGGGCCTGAGAGGCAGAGGCGCGACGTGGAAACAAAGCCACAATTCGGTCTTTGTCTGACCAAAACGGGTGCGTGATGCTCGAACCCGAGCGGATGTGCGAGGCTTTTCAGCAGCACTTTGCTGAACTGTTCGGGAGCGGCGGCGGCCCGGATCGGGGCATAGACTTCAGTGCATACCTCGACGGACTGCATCGGATCTCGACGACCGCAGCACAGTTTTGCGAAAAGCCAATAACAGCCGGTGAAATACGGGAAGCCATGGCTAACTGCACAAGGGGTAAATCGCCAGGTTTGGATGGTCTGCCCTACGAGCTTTATGCATTTATGCCAGACTTGTTCGGTGACCTCTTGGCAGACGTCTACTGCAACTGGCAGCAGAACGGGAGCATTCCCGGTTTTGTGAGCCGGGGAGCGGTGGAGCTGCTGAGAGAAGACCCGAACAAGGAGGATGACATCGATAATTTCAGGCCCATAACCCTGCTAAGCACAGAGTTCAAGATTTTGGCCAAGGTGTTAGCAACGAAGTTGGCGCTTGTCGTCAAGGGTCTGGTGGGAGAGGCGCAGACATGCGCCATTCCGGACAGATCCATGCACGACAACCTCCACCTCATGCGATACATCATAGAGAGAGTGGTTAAGGAACCTGGCACGGGTGGGGGCCCTGATCAACTTGGTTCAATCCAAAGCATTCGATAGAGTCGACCATCGGTACCTGGCGGCGGTCCTCGAGTCAGCCGGTTTCGGGCCCGTTTTCAGGGGTTGGATCGCTGCGATGTACAGCGACATCTGCTCAGTTGTGAGGGTGAATGGTCACCTGTCGCAGCCGTTCAGTATCAGGCGCTCGGTCCGCCAGGGTTGTCCCCTCTCGTCCCTCTTGTACGTATTGGCTCTCGAGCCGTTACTGCACAAACTGGGGGAGATGAGAGGCGTCCCACGCGAACTAGGATGCGGGAAATCCGAGTCGGCTTACGCCGACGACATCACCTTGGCGGTGTCGAGCACCGTCCAGATGCTCGGCACCGCTATCAAGGAATACGAAGAAGCAAAGATAAACCAGGAAAAGTCGGTGGGCTTTCAGCTCGACAACTGAGAGGCAAGTCCATGCCGTCCGACAGCATCGTGGGGCGTTGGACGGACGGACCGGTTTAATTGCTCGGGGTCTGGTTCGGACCGGACCTCCAGATGGAGAAAAACTGGAGGAAGGTGACGAGCAAGGTGGCCTCCCTCACCCATAAATGGGCCGAGAGGAGGTGGCGAATGCGTACATCGCATCCGTCATCTGCTACCGCCTCACCGTCGTCACTTGCCTCGGCCCAACTCTCTCCAAAATGGACCGCCTCCTCTTCCGCTTTTTGTGGAAGGGACGCGCTCCCATGGTCAGACGACCCATCTGCTGTCAACACCGTTGCGTGGAGGACTGGACATGCCATGGCTGATGACACGCAAACAGGCGCTGAGGCTGCGACATCTCTGGTGTTTCCGTGACGGTGAACAGGTGTGGTTGCCATTTGCCAGGCACGTTTTCCCACAGCTCGTTTCCTTGACGGAGCTGCAGTCCTGGGTCAGGAAAAGACAGAGAGATAGCGCTTGGAAACTGGAATGTCTCCAAGCACTCACTGCCCTCTGCGAGCTAGGCACCAGTATCGGTAGGACATCCACCTCGGCGTTCTATAGAGGACTAGTGGAGGGGAAGAGCGACGACGTTCTCGGAGAGATCCTGGGCGTCGAAGAAGATCAGCTGTTTGCTCTCTTCCGGAGAACTTTCAGCCCTGGGCCTATGGATAACTTCCAAAAATCCCTGGCTTGGCAGTGCTACCGGGTAGCGTTGCCGGTTCAAGATAAGCTCTCCCGGCACGGAAGTGCCGTCAGCCGAGCCTGTCCGAGATGTGCGCAGAGCGACGAAACCGTCGTGCACGCACTCGTTCAGTGCTCGAGCATTGCTGACTTGTGGAGCTATGTCGAACAGTTGCTGTCGCGTGTAGGACAGATTCGGTTACCGAGTGAGTCCATTGTGCAGATGGTTTCGCCGTCTTCCTTCAAGGAGGAAGGGCAGGCGGTTTTCATCTGCCTGGTGGCCATGGCGAAAGAGATTCTATGGTGGATAAGGTTGAAAGGGTTGAAGACGTACACTTTCCTCTTCGGCGAATCCTTAATTAACTCTTTCAAATTTCACTCGAAGAGGAAAATCAGGATGGAGAGGCAAGTGCTGCTTTCTAGCAAGTTTCTTGAAAGGTGGGTGAATGTAGCGAGAATGGTCCGAGTGAACGGGACCGCTCTGAATATACGTCTGTAGTTTGAGAAATGGAAAAATTGAGAGAGGGCGCTTGCCCTGGTGGTCAGGGTGGCCGTGGTCTTTTGTGTGGTTTTCGCCACGAGTAACCCTCGGAGGTTTCCCTCCTATTGGGGAATTTTTCATTGTTTCAATTTTCATTTTTATTGTTTATATATATATGTTTCTATGTCTTTTTTTTCTTTTCTTATATAAATAATAAAAATATTTACACGCACAAAGCCCACATCGTACCGTCCTTTGGCGTCGGTAATGTCTTTTCTTTGATGTCAGCCCTTGTGGCCAATAAAGAAATCATTATTATTATTATTATTGAGTATGTGTCTGTAAATTAAAGGTGGAAAACTGGGAGAGGGCAATGCCCTGGTGGTCAGGGCCACTGTGGTCTTTTAATGGTCCTTCTCCACAAATGTCCCTCGGAAGTCTCCCCCCAATTGGGGAATTTTTCTTTGTTATTTTATTTCAACCTCTGTTTTTTTACACGCAGAAATGCCCTTTTGTACCGTCCTGTATTGTCCTGTACTGTCCTTAATGTCTACTTTATGTAAACCCTTGTGGTTAATAAAGAAAACATTATTATTATTATTATTATTATTGAATGCCATGGTTGACGGAGGCTCGGCTCTGTAAGGTATAGTAATTTTTAACCGTTAAAACAATTGTAAATTGTTTAAAACTTGAACCAAATTGTTGATAAAGACACCCTCCTCCTCGTGAGAGGGGTCTTTCTGTCCGTTATTTGGCCCTTCGGGGTTAAATAACCAGTTATTGGGGTTTTGTACCCAAAATTTCATTTTAAACAAAAAAACATGGCTACCAAAAAGAAATTTCATACGTCACTCCCACTCATTCCGTCTTCTTCTTCCTCAATCATCACTACAGCAGAGAGAAGATTGTCTCTCTCCCTCCCTTCTTTAAATGTGTCTCTCTCCCTCCCTTCTCTTTCGCAAGCGACGAAAGAAAAGAAAAGTCTCGTGCAAAGCCTGCAAGGTTTCTCCACGACGACGACGACAGCGACGAAACAGGTGTGCGGGGAATACGAAAACCCAGTTCATTCGTCTGACGTCAGGAATAATAGCAGTAGCAGCCGTAATAACAACAGCAACAGTGACAATGAAAACAACAGTAGCAGCCGCAACAGCATCACCAGCAGCATAAACAACAACAGCATTAGCAGCAGCAACACCAACAACAACCACAGCAACAGCGGCGGAGGCAGTAGTCGTAGTACCTGCAGCAACAAAAGTACCAGCAGCTCTGACGACAACAACAACAGCAGAGAAAAACCAATCTCATTTGCAGGTATTGCGAAAAACTTGGAAACAATCCTCATAACAAATGAGGAATTAGAGGAAGCGAAGAAGATAGTGACAAAGAACGGACACCGAGCAATCTGCAAGGCAGCGAAAAATTTTTTCGAAACCCAAGAGCACTGTACGGTCACGTACCGTACAGTAAGTACAAAATCCCGTAGGGTGGAAAGAGCCACAGAGGCCCAAATACAAAAAGCCTTGGGGTCTGTGTGGCAGAGGAAAACGCACATCACCCGAGGCAAAAAATACGCCACCGTAGACGTACTTTTTGCCACACCCCAGGAGGCAAAGGCCCAATCAGTAGTGACCCTAAGGAGCGAGGAAATGGTGTTGGTGCCCTCCTACTGCGGGCAAAAAATTGTGAGGGTCAAACTGACACACGTCCCCCCCGGAATGACCCCTTCTTGGCTGGCCGCGTCTGTCCTCGTCGGAATCGAGGACAAAACAACTGTACTGCAAGTACAGAAAAAAGTAAGAGAAGATTGGGTCGGCTCCTCCATTGAGATGCTAATCCAAACCAACCAGGAGTGCATCGAAGCTATCCCGGATGTGATAGACTTCGATAACGGCACTCAACTGCCCATAAGTGTTGAGGGCAAACGCCCGAAATGCTTTCGCTGTGGATCGAAGACTCACCTCAGGGCCTTCTGCAACGAGAAGACCCTGAGAAAGGAGAAAACCCCCCTTCTTCCGAATCCGGCTCCACGGCTACCAGCAACAGGACAAGCGGCAACCAGGAACGATAGGTCCGTGGCACCCATACCCACTCCACGGAAATCAAAGACAGCAGCAGCAGTGGAAATATTAACAACAACAACAGCAATACCAAATGCAGCTGCAACAGAGACTCCAGTGCAAACATCACCAACAACAACAAGTGAAAGAGTGGAGCTGGTACCCCTCCCCGACATTACAGAATCAGACATGGAGTGTGAGGTGGGAGAGGGATGGCAAAAGGTCGCAAGAAGGCACAAACGCAGAAGCAGCGCATCGTCGCCTTTGAAAAGGGAGGAAAGAAATGAGAAAAGGGTAAAGTCTACTGCAAAGAGACCCACAGCAGCAACAACACCAACACCATCACCACCCACACTAGCGCCACCATCACCACCGGCGACAACCCCACCGCCAACAACACCTTCAACACCACCACCACAAGCACCAACATCGCAAACACAACAACAAAACACATACACCCAGCAACAACGACAAGAAAATAGCAGAACCACACCCCACCCCCAGAAAAACAAATGCACGGCAATAAATACAGACAACAAGAAACTAATGACTTACATAATTGAACACACAGACATTTCACAACAGGACTACATAATACCAGCACCAATCAAAACGCCAACTAACATAAGACTGCTAAAAATAGCACAGAAACAATACACAAACATTAAAACGAAATTCCCCAACGCAGTTGGTGATTTCAGGGACCTAGGAGGAACCATCAATCGAAGAGTATACTCAGACATTCTCTTAGAAGAGCCGACGACCAGCCGAAGGGACGATTCAACGGTCCCTTCACCAGACGATCAAGTGAAAAGGGATGTAAAAACCATCCCTCCTCTACCAAAAGTACGGTAAGTGGTCTTTCCCATCTTTTCCACTCTATTTTAAACATGACCTCACTCAGAATAGGCAGCATAAATGCGCGTGGCTTGGGGTCGTCATGGAAGCAGGGTCACCTGCTCAACGACCTCAGGTCACTAAACATAGATGTAGTGGCCATCAGCGAGACCAGAATCTCCGAAGCACGGGCCTTCGCACCGATCTTCGGCGGCTTCGATGTGTACGCATCTCCCAGCCGTCCTGGATCGGGTGGAGGAGTTGCTGTGCTTTTTCGGAGAGGTTTGGATCTCGCCATACGGGCCATCTTCCTGGACCCAGAGGGTAAGCTGGTGGTGCTGGACGTGACCAGCGGAGACGGGCAAGCTTTCAGGCTAGTGGCCGTCTATGCCCCGACAGGAGCAGGGCGGCCTGATTTCTTCCGGCGTCTGGAGACCTTTCTTGGAACGTCCCGCTCTTTAGTGTTAGTGGGCGACTGGAACGGGATCTTAGATGCACGCTGGGACTGTGTGGGATTAGCGGATAGGGGTGGAGGGTGCAAGAGCCTCACCAACCTGCTCAGGCGTTTTGAACTGTCTGACAGGTACCGATTGGATTTCCCGAATGTGCCAATGTGGACTTGGACAAATCAGAACGGGTCATCCAGATCATATCTAGATAGAGTATTTTGTAGGGAAATAGATAGGTCTAGCATAGGCTGTCCACAATTCAAGATAGTCAGCTACACGGACCACAAATTCGTGATCTGTGTGCTTGACTTAGATAGGCTTAATAGACGAGGACCCGGCTACTGGAAGCTAAACGCGTCCTTACCAGCGCGCAAGGCCTACAGAGACCGGATTAGCGAACTAGTTAAGCGGGCGTTGACGGGGGCCATCGTCAACAACAAGTGGTGGTTTGCTCTGAAAAGAGCGATTAGAATAGAATCGATTAGGTTTAGTAAGGCTTTAGCAATAGAGAAAAATAGAGCAGAGGGAGAACTAGTTAGAAAATTAGACGAGGCGCTTAGCAAAGGCATTGCGACCGACGTGCTTGCGGCGAAATTGGCCCTTGACCAATTCTTCAATGCAAAGCACGAAGGCTGCGTTGTCAGAGCAAGGGTGCGTGCTCTCAGACACGAGGGGACGAAAGCCGTGCAATGGGCCCGAGTGGCGGAGGCGCGTCGTGGCAACAAAGCCACGATCCGGTCTTTGGTGGACCACGACGGGCGCATGCTACTCGATCCCGGGCAAATGTGTGAAGCTTTTCAGCGACACTTCGCTCAGCTGTTCGGGGGCAGCGGTGGGCCGGGTAGAGGGATGGACTTTAGTGTCTACCTCGACGGACTGCCGCGGCTCTCGGCCACTGAGGCGAAGTGTTGCGAAAAGCCGATAACAGCCGCTGAAGTAAGGGAGGCAATGACTGGCTGCACAAGGGGTAAATCGCCTGGTTTGGATGGTCTGCCCTATGAACTTTACGTACAGATGCCAGACTTGTTCGGAGGCCTCTTGGCGGACGTCTACTGCAACTGGCAACAGAACGGGAGAATTCCCAGTTCTGTGAGCCGAGGAGCGGTGGCACTGCTGAGAAAGGATCCGAACAAGGGGGATAACATAGAAAATTTCCGGCCCATAACTCTGCTAAACACAGAGTTTAAGATTTTGGCCAAGGTGCTAGCAAAGAGGTTGGCGCTTGTCGTTGGTGGTCTGGTGGGAGAGGCGCAGACATGCGCCATTCCCGACAGATCCATCCACGACAACCTCCACCTCATGCGATACATCGTAGAGAGGGTAGCTAGGGAACCTGGCACGGGTGGGTCCTTGATCAATTTAGATCAGTCGAAAGCTTTCGATAGGGTCGACCATCGTTACCTAGCGGCAGTCCTGAGGGCGGCTGGCTTTGGGCCCGTCTTCAGAGGCTGGATCGCTGCCATGCACAGCGACATCTGCTCTGTGGTGAGAGTGAACGGTCACCTGTCGGAACCGTTCAACATCATGCGCTCGGTCCGCCAAGGATGTCCCCTCTCGTCCCTCTTGTACGTATTGACGCTCGAGCCATTACTGCACAAACTGGAGACGTTGAGGGGAGTCCCGCGCGAACTAGGATGCGGAAGATCCGTGTCAGCATATGCGGACGATGTCACCGTAGTGGTGTCGAACGCCAAACACATCGAGGCGATCGGCACTACACTAAGAGAATACGAAGCGGTGACAGGAGCAATGATCAACCAGGAATAGTCAGTGGGCCTGGAGCTCGGCACCTGGAGAGGCAGGTCCATGCCGTCCAACAGCGTCGTCGGGCGCTGGACGGACGGACCGGTTAAATTGCTAGGGGTCTGGTTCGGTCCGGACCTCCAGACGGACAAAAACTGGGACGAGGTGACGAGCAGGGTGGCTTCTCTCACCCAGAAATGGGCGGAGAGGAAGCTATCCCTGAAAGGTCGAGCGGAGGTGGCTAACGCGTACATCGCGTCTGTCATCTGCTACCGCCTAACCGTCGTACCTTGTCCTAAGCCTCGCCTGACTGCGCTGGAGCGTTTTCTCTTTCGCTTTTTGTGGAAGGGACGTGCTCCGATGGTCAGGCGGTCCATCTGTTGTCAACACCCGCTACGTGGAGGGCTGGGCATGCCGTGGCTGATGATGCACAGGCACGCGCTCAGGCTACGACATCTCCACCTCTTCCTCGACGGTGATCAGGTGTGGTCGCCGTTTGCTAGACGCGTTTTTCCCCAGCTCGTTTCCTTGACGGAGCTGCAGTCCTGGGTCAAGCGAAGACCGAGAGGGAGCGCCTGGAGACTGGAATGTCTTCAGGCGCTCACAGCCCTCGACCAATCGGGCAATGTGATCGGTGGAAACTCCACCTCGGCGTTCTATAGAGGATTAGTGGAGGGGAAGAGCGACGACGTACTTGGGGAAACTCTAGGCGTCGACGAAAATCAACTAGCCAATCTCTTCGGAAGAACTTTCGGGCCAGGGCCTATGGACAACTTCCAGAAATCTCTGTCCTGGCAGTGCTACCGAGGAGCCTTGCCAGTTCGGGATAAACTCTACAGGCATGGAGGTGCCGTCAGCCGGGCATGTCCGAGATGCGCGCATGGCGACGAAACCGTCCTGCACGCACTCGTCCAGTGTCCGAAAATTGCTGACTTGTGGGTTTATGTCGAACACCTGCTGTCGCGTTTAGGACGGATCCAGCTATCATCTGAGTCTATCGTGAGGATTGCCCCGCCCTCCTCCTTTAGCCGGGAAGGGCAGGCAGTTTTTATCTGTCTGGTGGCCATGGCGAAAGAGATAGTATGGTGGACACGTTTGAAAGGGCTGAAGACGAGCACTTACCTCTTCGGTGATGCTCTGATTGACTTTTTCAAATTTCATTTGAAAAGGAAAATCAGAGTAGAGAGGGAAGTGCTCTCTTCCCAGCATTTTGTTGAAAGATGGGTGAGAGAAGCAAGAATGGCCCGAGTGAATGGGCCGACTCTGAGTATATATCTGTAAACTAAAGGTGGAAAACTGGGAGAGGGCACTTGCCTTGGTGGTCAGGGTCATTGTGGCTTTTTACTGGGCTTTCTCCACAAATGTCCCTCCGAAGTCTCCCCCCTATTGGGGAATTTTTCATTGTTATTTTCATTGTTATTTTTGTTACATCCTCTGTTTTTGTTTTTTTTACACGCAGAAATGCCCATTTGTACCGTCCTGCATTGTCCTGCACTGTCCTTAATGTCTACTTTATGTAAACCCTTGTGGTTAATAAAGAAATCATTATTATTATTATTATTATTCAATTATTATTATTATTATTATTCAATTATTATTATTATTAATATTATTATTGTTCTTTGAGTCTCAGTCATTGATGTTGGTTAACTGGAAAGTTTGTTGAAATGAATATCAAGCCACTACCTGCAGCCTCAGATATTCATGGCGTAGCGGAGGGTTCTTGCTGTTCCCAGCAAGCATGCCTTTTGAAGTTTTCCAAAAAACGGGGCGGGGCCAATTTCCTTTAACCATCCCTGGAAACTCTTTGAGATAGTACCTAGTGCGCCTATGACAATCGGGACCACTTTCACTTCATGGCAGTTCCGAATCTGTTTTACCTCCCACTCTAAGTCCTGGTATCGGTTAATTTTCTCCCTCTCCTTCTCTTGCACTCTCGTGTCGAATGGGCCGGCCACATCCACAATCAGGCACGATCTTTTTTCCTTGTCCAAAACCACAAGGTCAGGTCTATTGTGTTCCAGTTTCTTGTCCGTCTGTATCCTAAAATCCCACAGCACCTTCACCTGATCGTTTTCTACCACCGACTCTGACTTATGCTCATACCACTTCTCAGAATGTGGTAAATTGTTTACTTTGCATAGGTGCCAGTGGATCACCCTGCCCATCACATCATGTCTCCAGCCCTTATAGTGAGTCTGGGCTAGGTGTTTACACTCGGATACAATGTGAGCCACAGTCTCCTCTCTCTCTCCACAGATCCTGCACAGTGGGCTAGCCTCGTCCTTGTAAATATGGTGTTTCAACCACTTCGTTTTGAGGGCCTGCTCTTGCGCAGACATTAACATTCCTTCTGTAGCCTTTTTAAGGTCTCCTCTTTTCAACCAGTTCCATGTTTGTGGATCTCTGAATTCAGTTTTCTCAAAGAAGGTACTATGAAGGGATTTTTCCTGAAGGCTGCTCTTTCTCCTTGATGTTATTTCCTCCTTGAACATCCCCTGGTCTATTGTCCCCTCCTTCAGTACAGTTCTGAGCATTGGCTCCTTACTATCAGTCACGTATTTGTGTAGGTTGTTTTTCTCCATCTGAACACAGTCCTCTATGCTGATAAGACCTTTTCCACCTTCAGATCTCCTTAAGTAGAGTCTATCGACATCATTCCTCTTGTGGAACATGTTGTAGATAGTCAATAGCTTCCTAGTCTTCCTATCCATTTCTTTTTGTTCAGCAACATTCCATCTCAGAATTCTCGCACTGTACCTAATAATAGACACAGCTCGGGAATTTACTGCACTTATGGCATTCCTACTGTTCAGATCTGACTTTAATACGCTCCTTATTCTCCGAATGTATTCAGTTCTTATCAATTCCTTCATTTTTTTGTTCTTGATGTCATCAGCCTCCAGAACACCCAAATACTTGTATTCTTCTTCAGAGTCAATTTCCTTTATCATCTCACCTGTTGGTACCTGGATTCCGTTACTTCTGCTCAATTTACTCCCTCTTCATCACAAGGACTCCACACTTACTAATACCAAATTGCATACATATATCATTGCTGAAAATACGGACAGTGTCAACAAGCACATCCATCTCCTTCTCACTCTTCCCAAAGAGCTTAAGATCGTCCATGAAGAGAAGGTGATTGATGGTAAGCCCTCCCTTTCACAACCTGTTTCCTGCTCTCACTTTTCGCAGTACACTGGTCAGGGGCATCAGGGCAAGGACAAACAACAGAGGGGACAGACTATCTCCCTGGAAGATACCTCTCTTGATCTTCACGCTTCCCAAGGATTCTCCAGTTGATGTTAACTCTGTTTCCCAGGACTTCATACTTTTGCCCAAAACTGTCTGATGTTATCTGCCACCTTGAAGATCTCCAGGCTTTTGGTGATCCGAGAATGAGGCACCATGTCAAATGCCTTTTTGTAGTCTATCCATCCCATGGCAAGACCAGTGTGTCTCCTCTTGCAATTCCTCATTACCATCTTATCAATAAGTAACTGGTCATTTGTACCACGTGACTTCTTTCGGCATCCTTTCTGTTCGTCCGGTAACAAGTTGTTTGTGTAGAGGTGATGGTAGATTTCCTCAGACATAATGCTTGTCAACAGTTTCCACATTACGGACAGACATGTGATAGGTCTATAGTTGGTAACATCATTACCCTTGATTCGGTCTTTCATTATCAGAACTGTGGTATCTTTGTCAACCACTCTGGTACCTCACCTGACATCAAGCAGTCATTGAACATGGTTGTCAGTTTCGGGTGGAGGGATGTTATATTTTTAATCCAATACCCCTGCACACCATCTGGGCCTGGTGATTTCCAGTTGGTTAGTTTTTTGGCCTGCCCCTTAAGAGTTTCAACTGTGATACTCAAATCAGTTTGTTGGTGTGCCTATTCACTAATCTCCTTCTGTACTGTTTCAATCCACACTGCCTGGTCATTATGTTTAACATCTTGCTCCCATATTCCACTCCAGAATGTTTTAGTTTGTTCCGCCTCAGGGATCAAGTCGTTGCCTCTTTCTTTCACTTCAAGCTCTCCAAACAGTATCTTCTGGTTGTTGTCGAACATGCGGTTGTCTATACTGACTCTGTTCTCGTATCGCCTGATTTTTGCACTCTTTGCTACAATGCATTGCTTCAGTTCTTCTATGATAATATTTAGCTTTTTCCTCCTAGTTTTGTACTTTATTTCCAGTCTATTTTTAGTGTCTATGTTTTTTAGTGTCCCATTCAGTAGGGACTCAAGCTTTCCAATGTCATTTCTCATTTCCCTGATTTGACCACTCAGTTGTTTCTTCCACCAAGGCTCTGATCTTTCTTGTCTGTTGTTTCCTCTCGCTTTTATACCAAGTAGTTTCCTCACCGTATTTGCTGTTGCTTTGAGGATATTGTTGCACTGGTGAAGGCTCCTCGCCTCAAGGTATAGGATGACTTTGTTTACCTTAGCTGTTTACCTCATCCTTACGGGGTTGATAAAATAAAGTACCAGTAATGCACTGGTTAATTGCTGGCCTTGTGCCTAAAGTAGAAACAATTATTATTATTATTATTATTATTATTATTATTATTATTATTATTATTATTATTATTGGCCTACGTAGTAAATCGTATTATCGTGAGCTCCGCAAAGGTTTGTTATTTTCAGTTGTTTAAAATTGCCATTTATGGAAAATTTTTATTGTTATCTGAATAACATACATTGTTATCTGAAAAGGACACTCAAAAAGATTGGGTCCTTGAGCCCCAAATTTAAACTTTTATAATTATCAAACAAAAAATCTTTATTTGAAAAATCATAGACGACTCAGATCACACCTTCCTCACAAACTAACACCTCACACCGACGCCACCATTGTAAATATTACTACGTTTGCCAACACTAAAAATATAAGCAGTAGCAATATTTTAAATTTGTCTCAGGCAGACATTCATTTCCCGCCATTACCAATGACTGCAGGTGTTGAAGCCGCCACCCCCACCACCACCACAGCGACAACAGAAAGAAAGGAAAAAAATAAATTATCTCGTGATATCGAAATGAAATTACCCAAAATGAAATTTTCTACACCGAACACCACTGACGCCACCACCACCACAACTGAAACTAAAATTAACAATAATAAAAATAACGATAACTACAACAGCAACAATGAAATTAAGAAAACCACCCTGTGTTTTGCCAGAGTAGCAAAAAAGTGCGAAGCATTCCAGGTAACTCAGGAGGAATTAGAAGAAGCCAAAAGAATGGGAAAGAAAGATGGGTACAGGGTCAGCCCCCCACCCCCACCTAATAACATGGAGCATCGGCGCCTATGCACCGTGTCTTATCGGACGATTAACATAAAATCGCGCCGAGTGGAACGGGCATCCAAAAAGCTTTGGGACATGTGAGGGCAAAAAATCCCACATCAGACGTGGGCAGAAATATGGAACCGTGGACGTGTTCTTTGAAACACCACAGGAGGCCAGAGAACACCCCATGGCCCCATTAAGAAGTGACGACTTCACACTCGTCTCAAGCTATTGTAGCCAGAGACTCGTGAAGATCAGAGTGACCCACGTTCCACCGCCCATCGAAATTCCCTGGCTAATGGCTGCCGTCCTCGCCGGCATCGAAGCCAACACCAAGATAATCGAAATAGCGAAAGAAAAGCAGGAGAACTGGTCCGGATCTGGGATGGAGCTCCTGATCCAAGCGGACCAAAAAAGCATTAAGGAGATCCCAGAGGTAATAGACCTCACTGACGGCAGCCACCTCACCGTAATCGTCGAGCGCAGAAGGCCTAGGTGTGTCGTTTGTGGTGAAGGAACCCACCTAAGGGCTTTCTGCCCTCAGGCTAAAAGGTTGAGGCCACCTCTCTTACCCACCCCAGCGACTCAACCATCAACACCACCAGCAGCAGAAATGGCAGCAACAACAGAAGCAACTGAAACAGCCACAACCCCAGCAACAGTAGCAAAACCAACACCACCACCACCCAACGCGCCAGAACTAGCACCAGCACCTACACCATCCACCACGCCACAACCAAAACCAATGCCTGTGGAGGATTTTCCACTCCCCGACCTATCACAATGGAGACAGATTGTGACGACGAGGAGTGGGAAACGGTATCAGGAAAAAAGAAAAAAGAAAAAGAAACCAAAAAAGAAAAAAAAATCATCTTCCTTCCCCCTCCAAAAACAAAATACAGAGGAAAACAAATAAACTATCAAACATAAAAGTTAGGACAGCTATGCCACCATCCACACCAGCATCACCAACCCCATCACCACAAATACCAACACCATCACCATCATTAACCCCAACACCACCATCAACAACACCACAAAAGTTACCAAATAGCGAAACAGAAACAAACCTACAACAAACGCAAACAAAACAAAATAACCAAAACGATACACACTACACAGCATTAAATTTGAGCAACAACCAATTATTACACTACATGCAACACAACACGGGCATCACAGAAAAGGACTACACAACAACCCAAAAGTTCACACCACCTCTACACATACAAATCACTCGCATCACACAGAAAACGTACACGACACTAAAACAAAAATTCCCCAAAGACATCAGAGACTTCCGACAAGCACTCTCCAGGAGGATTTATAAGGACATCCTTCCGGAGGAGGCCATAAGCAGTGAAAAGGATGGAGAAACCATCCTTCCTCTACGTGGTCCATTTCAACATGACCTCACTCAGAATAGGCAGCATAAATGCGCGTGGCTTGAGGTCGTCATGGAAGCAGGGCCACCTGCTCAACGACCTCAGGTCACTAAACATAGATGTAGTGGCCATCAGCGAGACTAGAATCTCCGAAGCACGGGCCTTCGCACCGATCTTCGGCGGCTACGATTTGTACGCATCTCCCAGCCGTCCGGGATCGCGGGGAGGAGTTGCTGTGCTTTTTCGGAGAGGTTTGGATCTCGCCATACGGGCCATCTTCCTGGACCCAGAAGGTAAGTTGGTGGTGCTGGACGTTACCAGCGGAGACGGGCAAGCTTTCAGGCTAGTGGCCATCTATGCCCCGACAGGAGCAGGGCGGCCTGATTTCTTCCGGCGTCTGGAGACCTTTCTTGGAACGTTCCGCTCTTTAGCGTTAGTGGGTGACTGGAACGGGATCTTAGATGCACGCTGAGACTGTGTGGGATTAGCGGATAGGCGTTTTGAACTGTCTGACAGGTACCGATTGGATTTCCCGAATGTGCCAATGTGGCCTTGGACAAATCGCATAGGGTCATCCAGATCATATCTAGATAGAGTATTTTGTAGGGAAATAGATAGATCTAGTATAAGCTGTCCACAATTCAAGATAGTCAGCTACACGGACCTCAAATTCGCGATCTGTGTGCTTGACTTAGATAGGCTTCAGAGACGAGGACCTGGCTACTGGAAGCTAAACGCGTCCTTACCAGCGCGCAAGGCCTACAGAGACGGGATTAGCGAACTAGTTAAGCGAGTGTTGACGGGGGCCATCGTCAACAACAAGTGGTGGTTTGCTCTGAAAAGAGCGACTAGAATAGAGTCCACTAAGTTTAGTAAGGCTTTAGCTATAGAGAAAAATAGAGCAGAGGGAGAACTAGTTAGAAAATTAGACGAGGCGCTTAGCAAAGGCATCGCGACCAACGTACTTGCGGCGAAATTGGCCCTTGACCAATTCTTCAATGCAAAGCACGAAGGATGCATTGTCAGAGCTAGGGTACGTGCTCTCAGACACGCGGGGACGAAAGCTGTTCAATGGGCCCGAGTGGCGGAGGCGCGTCGTGGCAACAAAGCCATGATCCGGTCTTTGGTGGACCACGACGGGCGTATGCTACTCGATGCCGGGTAAATGTGTGAAGCTTTTCAGCGACACTTCGCTCAACAGTTCCGGGGCAGCGGCGGGCCGGATCGAGGTATGGACTCTAGTATCTACCTCGACGGACTGCCGCGGCTCTCGACCACTGAGGCGGAGTGTTGAGAAAAGCCGATAACAGCCGCTGAAGTACGGGAGGCAATGACTGGCTGCACAAGGGGTAAATCGCCGGGTTTGGATGATCTGCCCTATGAACTTTACGTAAAGGTGCCAGACATGTTCGGAGGCCTGTTGGCGGACGTCTACTGCAACTGGCAACAGAACGGGAGAATTCCCAGCTCTGTGAGCCGAGGAGCGGTGGCGCTGCTGAGAAAGGATCCGAACAACGGGGATAACATAGATCATTTCAGGCCCATAACTCTGCTAAACACAGAGTTCAAGATTTTGGCCAAGGTGCTAGCAAAGAGGTTGGTGCTTGTCGTTGTTGGTGTGGTGGGAGAGGCGCAGCGATGCGCCATTCCCGACAGATGCATACACGACCACTTCCACCTCATTCGATACATCGTAGAGAGGGTAGCTATTGAACCTGGCACGGGTGGGTCCTTGATCAATTTAGATCAGTCGAAAGCTTTCGATAGGGTCGACCATCGTTACCTAGCGGCAGTCCTGAAGGCGGCTGGCTTTGGGCCCGTCTTCAGAGGCTGAATCGCTGCCATGCACAGCGACATCTGCTCTGTGGTGAGAGTGAACGGTCACCTTTCAGAACCGTTCAACATCATGCGCTTGGTCCGCCAAGGATGTCCCCTCTCGTCCCTCCTGTACATATTGACTCTCGAGCCATTACTGCACAAACTGGAGACGTTGAGGGGGGTCCCGCGCGAACTAGGATGCGGAAGATCCGTGTCAGCATATGCGGACGATGTCACCGTAATGGTGTCAAACGCCAAACACATCGAGGCGATCGGCACTACACTAAGAGAATACGAAGCGGTGACAGGAGCAATGATCAACCAGGAAAAGTCAGTGGGCCTGCAGCTCGGCACCTGGAGAAGCAGGTCCATGCCGTCCAACAGCGTCGTCGGGCGCTGGACGGACGGACCGGTTAAATTGCTAGGGGTCTGGTTCGGTCCGGACCTCAAGAGGGACAAAAACTGGGACGAGGTGACGAGCAGGGTGGCTTCTCTCACCCAGAAATGGGCGGAGAGGAAGCTATCCCTGAAAGGTCGAGCGGAGGTGGCTAACGCGTACATCGCGTCTGTCATCTGCTACCGCCTGACCGTCGTACCTTGTCCTAAGCCTCGCCTGACTGCGCTGGAGCGTTTGCTCTTTCGCTTTTTGTGGAAGGGACCCGCTCCGATGGTCAGGCGGTCCATCTTTTGTCAACACCCGCTACGTGGCGGGCTGGGCTTGCCGTGGCTGATGATGCGCAGACAGGCGCTCAGGCTACGACATCTCCACTTCTTCCTCGACGGTGATCAGGTGTGGTCTCCGTTTGCTAGACGCGTCTTTCCCCAGCTCGTTTCCTAGACGGAGCTGCAGTCCTGGGTCAAGCGAAGACCGAGAGGGAGCGCTTGGAGACTGGAATGGCTTCAGGCGCTCACAGCCCTCGACCAATCGGGCCATGTGATCGGTGGAAACTCCACCTCGGCGTTCTATAGAGGATTAGTTGAGGGGAAGAGGGACGACGTACTTGGGGAAACTCTAGGCCTCGACCAAAATCAACTAGCCAATCTCTTCGGAAGCACTTTCGGGCCGGGGCCCATGGACAACTTCCAGAAATCCCTGGCCTGGCAGTGCTACCGAGGAGCTTTGCCAGTTCGGGATAAACTCTATAGGCATGGAGGTGCCGTCAGCCGAGCATGTCCGAGATGTGCGCAGGGCGACGAAACCGTCCTGCACGCACTCGTCTAGTGTCCGAGAATTGCTGACTTGTGGGTTTATGTCGAACACCTGCTGTCGCGTGTAGGAAGGATCCGGCTATCAGCTGAGTACATCGTGAGGATTGCCCTGCCAGCTTCCTTTAGCCGGGAAGGGCAGGCAGTTTTTATCTGTCTGGTGGTCATGGCGAAAGAGATAGTATGGTGGACTCGTTTGAAAAGGCTGAAGACGAGCACTTACCTCTTCGGTGATGCCTTGATTGACTTTTTCAAATTTCATTTGAAAATGAAAATCAGGGTAGAAAGGGAAGTGCTCTCTTCCCAGCATTTTGTTGAAAGATGGGTAAGAGAAGCAAGAATGGCCCGAGTGAATGGGCCTACTCTGAGTATTTGTCTGGGAAAACTGGGAGAGGGTGGTCAGGTTCACTGTGGCCTTTTAATGGGCTTTCTCCACAAATATCCCTCGGAAGTCTCCCTCGTATTGGGGAATTTTTCATTGTTATTTTTTTGTTACATCCTCTCTTTTTGTTTTTTACACGCAGAAATGCCCATTTGTACCGTCCTGTATTGTCCTGTACTGTCCTTAATGTCTACTTTATGTAAACCCTTGTGGTTAATAAAGAAAGCATTATTATTACACTGTGGCCTTTTAATGGGCTTTCTCCACAAATGTCCCTCGGAAGTTTCCCCCCTATTGAGGAATTTTTCATTGTTATTTTTTTGTTACATCCTCTGTTTTTGTTTTTTATCCTAAGGCCTAACAGTAGCCACCAACCTCTCTAGCGTAGATTTCTTAGACATTAATTTAGACCTTCGCACACACAACCCCACAGACCCTTCCATAAGATAAACGAGAAACTTAATTACATTCACAAGGACTCATGCCACCCTCCCACTGTTTTTAGAAACTTCGTTAAGAATATCAGTACTAGAATCTCAAACCTCTCCTCTAATAAGGCTATCTTTGACAGGGCGGCACCCTACTATAACACGGCGTTGGCTAACAGCGGCTTCTCACAACCTATCATCTACTCTCCCACTAGCAACAACACCATTAAGAAAAGTAAGCGCATCAATAGACAAACTATCTGGTTCTCTCCTCCCTTCTCACTCAACGTTAAAACCAATGTAGGAAAAAGATTTCTAGCCCTCTTAGATAGACACTTCCCCATAGGTCATAAATACGGCTCCATCTTTAACCGACACAAAGTTAAACTAGGATACTCCTGCGCTAAGAACATGAAAGCCCACATCACCAGCAGCCCTAGGAGCAACACCCCACTAGGGTGCTTTTGCCGTAAGCTTGAAGCTTGCCTCCTTCAACAACAATGTAACACACCAGCTGTAATCTATGAAGCTGTGGTCACTTCCAACCGACCAAACGAACCACAGGAGGTCAAATCCTATGTGGGCATGGCGGAGGGCCGATTCAAGGAGTCTTTCCTGAACCACCAGTCTACCTTCAGATACCCGGACAGACGTTCATCCACGAAACTCGCAAGCCACGTATGGTCCCTCAAGGACTCAAGTATAGGGTACTCCATTCAATGGAAAGCCATCACTAAGTCCAAGCCATACGCAAGGGGAAATCCGACGTGTGGCGTATGTATTGACGAACGAATAACTATCCTAAAGAGATTACGCAATAGTGATTGCCTAAACACGAGAAGTGAATTTTTCAAACGTTGTCCACACGTCACCAAACATCTATTGCATAACTACAAGGCTCCGGACTGATTCTTTGTAATTTTATTTTTAATTTTTTTATTTTATTTTCAACCAAAAAGCTTTCCGGACTTTCGCAGTTTTCTCCCTTAACCCCCCCCCCCCCCGCACGCAGTCTAGTATTGCCTGTGTGAAGTGACCGAGTTTCTGCGCATGCGCGTTCGTACGGTTGTCCTTCCTGTTCCTATAACCATACACATCCCGAGCTGAAGATACGCGAAGGTGAAAAAAAAATATATATATATATATATATATATATGCAAAAGTTCTATTTAACGTTGTTGGGATACAACAAGTAAATATTTTTATAACTGATATAAAGCACTCGACAAATTTTTGGAGTAGATATACGATATTAATAAATGGAAACTATATTTATAAAACCATATTTATTTCATTATACATATTTCAGTGATACCACATTAAATTATGGTATGCCTTCATCAGACAAAATACAATATATAACAGTTTTACAAATTGGTTTGACGTACCCTTTAAAATACAACCATTACTTTTGGAGGCTGTCTGGATAGTGATTTGTTTATATAATAAGTCATAGTGTTAAGCACAATTAGAAAAAGACGGAGAGAAAGAAAGAGAAAAGAACAAAGACAGAGAGAGAGAAAGAAAAGAGAAAGAAACCTGGAGAAATATCGGAGAAAGAGAGAAATGTATGGAGAAAAGAAAGAGATAGATAAAGATAGGATGAAATAAAAAAAGAAAGAAAAGGAAGGAATAAGAAAAACAAAGGAAAGCAACAGAGAGATATCAAATCATCATACAGAAAGAGAAACTCAAGAGAGAGAAATACTATATAGAGAGAGGGGGACAGTGACAACTTTACGTCATATCATATTAAGTTGAGTTAACAATTTATATGAAATGAATAATAAAAATATAAATATAAGTATCAATATTCATGAATGGGACATAGATATATAATATGAGAAATTAAACATTGTTCAATAATGACCATATGTTTAGTTTAGAAACTTGAGATCAATATACCAAAATCTGAGTTCAAAATGTACCCTTGCTATAGAGATTAGTATTTTATGCAAAGACATACAAATATATATGTATATATACATACATATAGATACGCACGTCCTGAAAATAGAAATTATGTTTACTCAAGCCAACAATATAGCCATACAAAACGTAAATGATTTCTCTTAATCACTGCTATACACTCATTGTGTTATAAAAATTTCACAGTATATATATACACAAATATATACGATTAACAATCATGTCCTCATATATACGATTACCATTCATGTGTTTAATATTATGCACATCTGCAACATACCTCTCAACCACATAGATATATACACATACATATATACACATACATATGTATAAATAAATATTTGCGTGCGTCCTCATGCATCACTCATGTATATATACAGACACATATACAAACACAAAAATCTATAACACTTTCTATGCATGTTAATACACACATATGCATTTGTATAGAGATAATCAAATATCAATAAATTACCAAAGGATTATAATTTGTAAATATAACAATAACAATATAAATTTAAAATACCAAAGGAATATATTTTGGAAATGCAACTATATAGTCAAAAGAAATCTAGAAATATCAAAGCATTAAATATCATTAAAACACTATAGAGTATCTTAAGTTAAAATAATATGTTTTATATATTTAGTATAGAAAGTTATCCTACGTATATCTCAATCAAGATATTGAGAGGGTAGACTTGTGAAAGTTATGAGAAGCTATCATAATCAAAACAAATAAAAATAATTTAAAAGATTTAAAAAATTAAAAAAAACCCAATGATTCTACAGATAACCTTATATTTAATATAGAAATTTAGCTTACGTATATTTTATTTAATACATTGGAAGTATAGACATTTTAGAGTAGTTTATTATATCCATGTTTATATTTAGGAAGAAAGTTTAAAAATAAAAAGGTGAAGGAATCTAATGGATTATCGACAGGTTCTATATATTAACTAAAATTACTTAATTAATTATACTACATTTTAAATTTATATTTATATTTAAACGTTGAGTTCAATCTATGTCTGCAGCAACTGAATAAATTGTTCCTCAGATTAAGGGAATTTTTGGACTTTAATATAAAGAATATTTCTTCAATACAAAGATCACAATTTTCTGAAGAGGAATTAAAAGGAGTAGCTTATGAAATAATATTCGGCTTTTGGAATTATTGTAATGTTTTCTATTATAGTTGTTAAAGTTGTTACCGTAATTAAAATTGTTATTATTTTGGTTAGTTTGCTTATTATTATTATTATCGATGTATTTAATTTTATTTCTATATCCAGCTCTAGCTAATGCTTCGTTGTAATACTGCGCTTTTTCATCAAATATATTTTTATTAGATGAAATTCTTGAAATTCGTTCTTGAACAGAGTTCACTATAATATTTTTAACAGATCTGGGGTGATTAGAGTTAAAGTTGACATAATTCAAGTTCTTATTTAGTTTGTGTAATGGATAATGAAGACATGTGTTGAGATTTAGTGTTACATCAAGAAAATTGACTATTCTATGGTTATTCTCTATTTTTATTTTTAGATTAAGGTAATTAAAAAATTGTATAATTTGCTTTCTTTTTCTATTTAGTTCACAGCTATTATCTTCTATAAGTAAAAGCATGTCATCACGATATAAACCTCCGGTTACACCTGGTATTTTTCTATGTAGCGAATTAATTATAAATAGGCCCACAAGGTCCGTTACCTGAGCTGAGTCTGATGATCCCATAGTTATGTCGAAATTATAATTTCTATCTGCCCTAGTCCAGAGTTGGTTATTAAATTCTATCAATGTTTTCCCTGCCGATAATATAATGTGCATTTCATTGCTAGTTAGGTCAGTATGTTTAAATGCGTAATTTAGTGCCTTATTCAGTAGATTAGGAGTGATATATATATATATGTATAATAAAATAAGATGCTGAGGTTACATATATCGTTTAATCATAATAATTATTTATACGGTTCTCCATGCAATTGAGATGTCCTTCATGCATTTGCTGTTGATTAAAAGAACGGTTTCCTCAGATGAAGATCGATATATTTGATATGCCGCTGGCAGGAAAATACACAACCTAATGCCTGTCCCCCCAGCATACATATGCGTTCCTTGAAGGGTTTGCCAGCCGTCGCGTTTGTTAGAAAAAGCTATCAACGAAAAACGACCAAAAAGAACGAAGAACCGTGTGCAACCAAAACCCAGTAGAGAGTTGAAGCAACACAAGGAGCTCTGAGAGGGGTGGGGTATACATTTAGTTGACCACCTACAGAAAACAACAACAACGACAACGACAACTACAACAACAACAATGACAATAACATCAAACCGCCGACCAAAGTTATCCACACTGTTCGCAATAGACGTGTTGATACCATCACCCTATTGACAACAACAACTAAAACAACAACTACAGTAAAAACACTTACAACGACAAATGCAACAAACGACAACAACAACAAAAACACAGACCAGCGTCGTGTATACAGGTCGTAGTGGTCGCAGTGACGGTACCACCCTGTTGACCATAAACAACGATAACGCCAAAGCAATAAAAAGGAGTTTAGACGTAGGTGGGTACACAGAGTTGGTTGTATCAATCATACTGACCATAAACTGTAACAACAATGGCAACGGCAACATACACCAACACCGCCCATCACCCAAACCCGTTCGTAGCAGTAGTGGTAGTATCAACTATGTCAGTATTAAGCCATTGGTAACACCAATTACAACAACAACACCAGCGATGACCCCACAACGGCAACGGCGGTAACAGAAGAAAAAAAGCCACGGTTCCAAGAAAATTAAACTAACCACAATAATAGTCCGTTAAAACAAGGAGGTGAGAATGCGATAGAAAACATAGATGAGTATTTAAATATATAAAAACATTCCCAGTTAATACAATCCT
This sequence comes from Eledone cirrhosa, assembly GCA_964016885.1. Taxonomy (NCBI): domain Eukaryota; kingdom Metazoa; phylum Mollusca; class Cephalopoda; order Octopoda; family Eledonidae; genus Eledone; species Eledone cirrhosa. The sequence goes on from OZ024742.1 coordinate 186,813,814, forward strand.
CCTTTATCACGGGAAGGCACAAGGCCAGCAATGATCATAGCATTCAGTCCCAACCACAGTGCCAACAATACTATCAAAAGGGCTGTTAGGCCATGGAAGAGAGTTACGCGAAGCGAAAGTAGGAACAGGAACAAATAGAAGAAACGAGAACACATATAGAGAACACAATAATAAAGGAACGGGACAAAATACATAGGTAGCATCGGCTCAACCCTACAGAGAGGGTGGACATGACTCGTGCGATTTGTGTGCCACCGAGATTATGGAAATAATCAAGAGGGGAGCTCGAGTTATCAATAAAAGGAGTAACCTCTTCAGCACCTGCCTCCATAGATCTTCTGGAAACTTCCTCAAACTGTACGGATTAGCAACGTAGTGGTGCTAGTTGAAGACTTTTGCAATCTTGTCCGTGGAGGCTGGGTATAGCCTCGCGGCAACCCCAGCGTCACGCGAGCTTTGGATATCTTGTTTGCACACCTGGAGTCTCTACGTGTACTTGTTTTATTGTCCTGTGTTCCCTATTCCTCTGTTTATATACCTACTGTTGTTTTTTGTGTTTTGCCCCGTTCCTTTATTATTGTGTTCTCTATATGTGTTCTCGTTTCTTCTATTTGTTCCTGTTCCTACTTCCGCTTCCCGTAACTCTCTTCCATGGCCTAACAGCCCTGTTGATAGTATTGTTGGCACTGTGGTTGGAACTGAATGCTATGATTATTGCTGGCCTTGTTCCTTCCAGTGATAGAGGAGGATTGTATTAACTGGGAATGTTTTATATAAAAAAATACCCATCAATATTGATCTCCTTTATATATATATATATATATGGCCCTTTACCACATACTTTCAACACTTTTATTTTATATTGCAACTAGTTTATCCATTTCTTCATTTACTTTTACACTCTCTATTATTTTAACTACGAACACTCTCTCTTATTTTAAACACCCTGAACTTTTTTTTACATATTCAACACTTATTTCATTTTACTTTATTTTATTTTACACTTATTTTAGACATATTATTCACTTATTGACTTCATCTTTTCCTGAACATTCTCTCTTATTTTAACAACCCTGGGACTTTATCACATACTTTCAACAACAAAATATTTTTATAGCTCTGTTCTAAACATAGAGCACTGGTTTTTCTTTGGCTTTTTCTTCTTCGCAATTACCTAATCCCCCCCCCCCCCCCCCCACATATATATATATTATACATATATATATATTTGTATATACTAGCAGAAAAACCGCCCGCCAGCCGGTTTTCTGCTAGCATATGTAATGTGCATATTGGTATTATACGCAAATATATATATGTAAATTGAAAAGTAAATTGACACTATCTTCTTCTTCGCCCACTTATTTCTGAGAGGGTTGTGGGGGCCTGGATCCTTCTCAAACACTCCTTCCAGCGAGTCAGAAGTAAACATCTGGCAGAAGTAAACATCTCTAACTGATGCAGCTGGATCCCAAAGCGTGACCAGCCATGCTCATGGATGTTATCCAACTATCTTGCTCAGGGTCTACCTCTGGGGATCTTGACGGTTGGTTTTTGCCTGTAAAATGTGTCCAGCGATTCTTTAGTGAGACATTCTAACCACATGCTCATAATATCGGAGTTGTGATCTCTCATTTCAGAGAAGTAGCGGCTCTACCAGGAGTAACTTTCTGGTCTCAAGTTATGCACTTTATCGAGTAATGTTACTCCAAAGACCCTTCGGAGGAACCCCATTTCTGCCACTTTTATTTGTAATTGTATTCTTTTGGTCATTACTCAAGATTCATGATCCTCGGTAAGAGTTGGTAGGAATACCAGGAAGACAGCGAGTTTGGCTTTTACACCTACCACCTTCTTCTGATTGCTGAATGCTGAGGCTGGCGCATTACTGAATCAGCTTTCGCAATTCTTGCACTTAATTCAGCCCCTGCATTCCATCACTCATGAACACGGCTCCAAGATTCTTGAACTTCTCTAACTGCTTCAGTAGAACTCCATTCACATGTATATACATTTGAGGAATTTCTGTCCACTCGTCCATCACACAATGTGTTTGTGTGTTTGTGTGAATGTATGTGTGTGTAAAAGGAAGGAAAGGGATACATACATATATGTCTCTAACTTAAAAACAGTGACACACACGTCTCTAATTCAAGAACACCGACAAACTCGCGCGTGCACATACACACACTGACCTATTAGTACTCAAGAGCTTTGGCCCGGGCAAACATCCCTTCAATTTTGGAACTGTCTGGGTTGTCCAGAATTGATTGGAAAAGACTTGACAGTCTTACTCTGTCCCTTACCTGGGACGTCACAGTTAGTGACTCTTTTGCTTCTTCCCACATCCTGGATGCAGCGGTAAAGGCGAGAGCTACAGCATCCGCAGTTGAACGGAACAAAATCCTAAAATACCGTGTTCTGTCAGCTAACTACATTATCCAGCCTGTGGCGCAGGGCCGTCTTAACAGCATTATAGGCCCCCGGGCAAAGCAGAGCACTGGGGCCCCTAACTACACAACCACTCACAGGAATAAAAATACAAATGGGCCACCTATCCTCGTGGGACCCCCGGGCAACTGCCCGGCGAGCCAATACGTTAAGACGGCCCTGCTGTGGCGTTCAGGACGTTTGGGGAAGTCGGGCTATTGACAGCGAGGTTCTTATCTTCACTGGCGGCTCGCCGAACAGAGGTAACTGGTGATGCGCGTGCGGACACTTGGTTGTTCCAGCACCTCAGCCCCGCCATCACCCCAGGTAACCTCGCGAGCGGGCTGGACTGCCTCAAAAGTTATTACAGAGGTTTCCCAGTGCTCCTCGCTTTATTGCTATCTGTTGCTCTGGTAGCGTCTCGTTTTTGCCATTCTTTCGCCTGCATATTGTTCTGTGTGGTCTAAGATGTGGGTATTACGTGCTTGTGTATTTTTCTCTTGCTTTTTTCTTTTCTTTCCCTTTCCTTTGTATATATTATATTTGTTAGTGTTTTCGTTCTATAATCATTATATTAAAGTTTAAAAAAAGAGAGTTAAACTGTGTTGTTAATAAATAAATAACAAAATTGTACTTTTACCCTCCTATTTCCAATTCACCGAACGTTTTAATGACTGTATGTGTGTGTTTGTGTAAATGTATATGTGTGAATGTATGTTTGTGTTTGTGTGAAAGTATGTGTATGTGTGTGAATGGGTCGTCACAGTTAGTGACACTTTTTCTTCTCACATCCTGGATGCAACAGTGAAAGCTAGAGTATATATATTATATTTGTGTTTTCGTTCTCTAAGCGTTATATTAATTTTTTATACAAATGAGTTTTAAAAAAGCGTTAAACTGTGTTGTTAATAAATAAATAAATAAAACGTTATACTTGTTTTACCCTCCAGTTTCCAATTCACGGAACGCTATCATAACTGTATGTGTGTGTTTGTGTAAATGTATATGTGAATGTGTGTTTGTGTGAAAGTATGTGTATTTATCTGAATGTATGTCCATGAGGGTGTATTTTTATAAGTTTGTGTTTGCGCGATCATAGTTATATACTCATACATATAGATGTATGTATGTGCACAGTCAAACGCGTCAGCGTGTAGAAAGTCATAATCACTCTATATCTCTCATCAAAAACTCTCTATTTTTGTATATATGGTAGTTGAAGTGGTTGTGGTGGCGATGATATACCGGAAGTCTAGAAATTTGCAACTTTGAAAAGAAGTCAATTTAAAATTATTTATAAATACGAAATTTAGTACAAAAATGATGTGATATTCATTCATTATTTATTCAAAGTAATCGAACTTATTTTACAAACGGGATAACATTTTAAAATCTGGATGCAGTCCCGCACTACTTACTTTATTATAATTTAGATATGTATATGTGTATGTATATAAAAGCTTCACGGCACAGGCATTGCTTTATATCTGGAGATCTCTCTGCACTTGTCGTCACATGGTACCATGGGCCCAGCACTATGTGTCAATAATTGTCACAAGTGTAGTGTTTGTACCAGAGTTTTCAAGGACTAAAAATCACACTTGTTCAGCGCATCGGTAGGAGTTCTCCTACATGGATATAAAGTAGTGGCCCTACTCGAAAACGAGTTGGCAGCCACCATGTATATATGTATATATGTATGTGGTTATCTGTGTGTGTGTGTGTATTTGTATGTATACTTGTGTATATTTGTATGTATATTTGCATGCTTCCATATGTTTATACTTTCACTGGACACACACACGCATGTATCTATGTGTAGTTTAGCGTATGTGATTTTATTTATGTATAAGCTTATCTTTATGTGTGTGACGTTTTTGTATCTATATTTTATTTTATATTCTTATCTATATTTTTATTTTATTTTATTTTTACCTATGTATTTGCGTATGTACATGTCTGCAGACTGGTGTGTTAATTAATACGCTTGTGTCTATATATATATGTATGTGAATGCGTATTTGTTGTATTTATTTACTTTTTTACTCATGAGTTCGCAGACTTAACGTTCATATACATGTGTGTGTATGTGTATATGTGTGTGTATGTATATATATATATATATATATATATATATATATATATATATATACAATATATTAACAAATGGAAACTATATTTATAAAACCATATTTATTTCATTAAACATATTCAAGGACACCAAAGCAAACTATGTTGCGCTTTCATCAGATAAAATATAATATAGATCAGTTTTATAAACAAATATTGACATACCCTTACAGAATGCGACCATGTCGGTTGGAGGCTCCCGGATAGTAGGGTTACTAATTTTATTTACTAATTTTATTGTCGGAGAGGTTTAAATCCTGTGCGTGTGTATATATATCGAAATGTATATTTTGAATACATTCTATGAATGAACTCATATAAAAGATTTTTTACGGTTTATGCTTTAGATATATTCTTATGAAAAACTTTAAACATTAAGACGTTATAGTAAACAAATTTATATTTTAACAGTCACAACTGTATAACAGGTGGATTTATAAAATATATACAATTTATAAAATTATGACTTACTATAAAATAATATAAGATTTTCTTATCATCTTAACCTTATAACATTTAATCCTTAGAGCTATTTAAATTACAAATAAATCAATTAATTTCCCTCACGCTGTATTGCTATTACTAAGAGATTTTTCTTCGGTAAAATCTCTGAACATTCCTATATTTTAAACATATTTTTTGTTATTTCTTACAATTTTTATTGTTAATTAATTGAAAAATTAATAATTAATTGTTGGTTGAAGATTAATAATAAATTTATGTAAGGTTATGTAATAATAACATATATTTTAATATTTTTTGATAGTATATATATATATATATATATATATATATATATATATATATATATATATATGTATATATATATTCTTTTAATAATATATAGATCTCAATTTTTAATTTATAGATCTCAATAATTTAATTGATAAATTAAACATTTAATCAAATTTAAACATTAGATAAAATTCTCCGGTTATTACTATTTATTTATTGATTTATTTATCCACATTTTATTTACTCCGCGTAATTCCTCCACTATATATTTATCGTTTCGCTTCATTATCTCATAAAATTACGTTAATACAACTTAAGGTTTTCTCTCTTTCTCTTACTTTTGTTTTTCTTTTGTTTTCCTTCTTTGGCTTTGCTCTTTCTTTCTTTTCTTTCTTTTTCTTTTTTATTTTTTCGCTATTCCAACGGCTTAATTTAAATGTACAGGATTTAAACCTCTCTGACACTAATTTGCATAATAGACCAACAATAAAATTAGTAACCCTACTATCTGGGAGCCTCCAACCGACATGGTCGCATTCTTTAAGGGTATGTCAATACTTGTTTATAAAACTGATCTATATTATATTTTATCTGATGAAAGCGCACCATAATTTGCTTTGGTGTCCTTGAAATATGTATAATGAAATAAATATGATTTTATAAATATAGTTTCCATTTGTTAATATATTGTATTTTTACTCCAAAAATGTGTTGAGTGCTTCATATCAGTTATAAAAATATTTGGATGTTGTATCCCAACAAATTAAATATAACTTCTACACACACACACACACACACACATATATATATATATACATATATTTATATATATATATATAAATATATATGTTAGGTAATTCCGAAGTAAAAGCAAAGGAAAAAAGAGTGCTCTATGTATAGAGTAGAGCTATTTAATTACAAAGTGAACAACACAAAATATAACTACTCCATTAGCAAAGGTTTCTGGATCCCAGACAGTATTAATATACGCCTGGATCGGTCATATATATATATATATATATATATATATATATATATATATATATATATATATATATATATATATAGGTATATATATACTTATATATATATATATATAAATATAAATATATATATATATATATATATATATATATATATATATATATATTTATATAATATAAGATCAAAAGATGGTTAAAAGAGTTCCAAGTATTTTATTATGCGCATTTCAAAAACAAATATCATCATGTGATGACATTTGCGTTTTCGTCAGATAAAATAGGGATACATGATATGAAGGTTAAAAAACACTTGTGAATAGTGAAGTTTTAAATCCACATATCTTGATTTAAAACTTCACTATTCACAAGTGTTTTTTAACCTTCATATCATGTATCCCTATTTTATCTGACGAAAACGCAAATGTCAGCTCATGATGATATTTGTTTTTGAAATGCGCATAATAAAATACTTGGAACTCTTTTAACCATCTTTTGATCTTATATTATTTATACTCCAGTCCTACAAACTGTAGAGTGCTTCTTATCCGATATTTGCATTGCTTTATTGTACTACAATAAAACTCACCTCCTACATATATATTTATATATGTATGTATATGTATATATAAGCATATACATACATACAAACACATACATATACACGGATATACACACACACATATACATACACATATACATACCCACAAACACACATACACACACACACACATATATATATATATAAAGGTTTCTGGATCCCAGACAATATTAATATACGTCTGGATCGGTCATATATATATATATATATATATGACCGATCCAGACGTATATTAATATTGTCTGGGAACCAGAAACCTTTGCTAATGGAGTAGTTATATTTTGTGTTGTTTACTTTCTAATTAAATAGCTCTACTCTATACATAGAGCACTCTTTTTTCCTTTGCTTTTCCTTCGGAGTTACCTAACACACACACACACACACACACACACACACACATATATATATATATATATATATGGTGGCTGCCAACTCGTTTTCGAGTACGACCACTACTTTATATCTATGTAGGAGAACTCCTACCGATGCGCTGAACCAGTGTGACTTTTTAGTCCAGCCAGCGACTTGAAAACTCTACACTTGTGACAATTATTGACACATAGTGCTGGGCCCATGGTACCATGTGACGACAAGTGCAGAGATATTTCCAGATATAAAGCAATGCCTCTGCCGTGAAGCTTTTATAGTGAGCAAATACACTGCACAAAGCCAGTCCCACTCTCTTAACCAAGATGATATTTACCAGAAGAACAAGTCAACATCATTGGATACCATCAGGGTTGCAGGTGTTATATCAGAGTTTTCCTTCTCCTAGAATTCTGCCTTGACAAATGCTAAGGTGTCATCTTTTCCCGGCGTATATATATATGCATACACACATATATATACACACACACATGTATATGAACGTGAAGTCTGCGAACTCATGAGTAAAAAAGTAAATTAATACAACAAATACGCATGCACATACATATATATATATAGACACAAGCGTATTAACACACTAGTCTGCAGACATGCGTATGTATATGTTTGCAGACTAGTGTGTTTATACGATTGTGTATATGCCCTGTGTATATGTATCTGTATTTGCTCGCGTATTTGTTATACATATTTTTACTTACGAGCTCGCAGCCTTAGCGTATATATATATATACATGTATGTTATTTGTTTTTATATATATATATATATATATATATATATATATATATATACGATATATTAACAAATGGAAACTATATTTATAAAACCATATTTATTTCATTATACATATTTCAAGGACACCAAGTTAAATTATGGTGTGCTTTCATCAGATAAAATATAATATAGACCAGTTTTATAAATAAATATTGACATACCCTTAAAGAATGCGACCATTTCTGTTGGAAGCTCCCGGATAGTGGGGTTATAACTTTATTTTTACTATTACATTTTTACTCCAATACGTATTTTTACTCCAATAATTTGTTGAGTGCTTTATATCAGTTATAAAAATATTTGCTTGTTGTATCCCAACAATTTAAATAGAACTTCTAGATATATATATATATATATATTTATATATATACATATATGCATGTATATATATATAATATGTGTGTGTATGTATATGTCTGTATATGTCTGTATATGTATTTATGTGTATGTGTGTGTGCGTGTGTATACGTGTGTGTCCATGTACATGTATGTTTCTGTATATATATATATATATGTATAAACACATACATATATTTTCCTTATATCTGAATGTGTGTATGTGTGTGTATTACACACATATGTTTTTTCATATATTGCTATATATTTTGGTATATTATTTTTCTTACCCTTCTTTTATATATTTTTTCTGATGTATATTTCCCGCTATTTTTCCAGCCTCACTTCCAATTTTTAACAGATTTTAAATCTCATTTCATATTTTTTATATACATAACATGTCTGTATGTTGACCGATCCAGATGTATATTAATATTGTCTGAGATCCAGAAACCTTTGGTAATGGAGTAGTTACATTTTGTGTTGTTCACTTTCTAATTAAATAAATAAATAAATGTATATATATATATATATATATATATATATATATATATATATATATATATATATAACGAAGGAAATGTGGTAAGGAACCAGGTGGACCATAACGCACCAAAGTACTCAATACTTAGGGTAGTAGAGTGGGTAATAGGAACAAGTAAGACCCCGACGGCTGAGCTCAAGCCGTTTCGACGGCTAATTCTGTCAGAATTAGCCGTCGAAACGGCTTGAGCTCAGCCGTCGGGGTCTTACTTGTTCCTATATATATATATATATACAGATATAATATACCAATTAAAAAGTTATTTGTCTCTAATATTTCAATATCTCAATGAAAGGATAAAATATACTAATAAATTAAACATTAAAATTGAGCCAAAATCTCTATTTGGGGGGATATAATCTAGACCGACCAAAATAAGTCAGTTTTACTCATATAATCCCACAAATATAATTTCTGGAAGCACGAAACGATATTAGTTATTTCAAAACTTTGGAATAACGAATATTTGAAGAATTTAGTTCCGTCTTCAGGGAAAAAGTTCTTTGGAATTCAATGACACAACGCATTGATCCCCATGCGGTCTCCTCTTATTAAACAAAATTCGTTCCCTGAAGACGGAAATAAAATCTTCCAA
>OZ024742.1:186828323-186830823 GCA_964016885.1 Eledone cirrhosa
ACGATGTTTTTGCATATATATATATATTCACATTAGTAAATAAACTTAAGAAAATTAACAAAGGTAGGACAAGCCAACGAACGGAAACAAACAAAACGAAAAACAATTTTTTAAGGGAACCTTAATTTAAAAAAAAAAATACAAACGAAGGAGACAGACCTCAATTATCATTTGCCGTTGAGACTGACTTGGGCAGTTTTGACTCCTACCAATGGTAATCCTGGTCCATCTGGGGTCACAGCGTCTGATACAAACCGTGGTGTATGTGTATAAAGTATAGATCACGATTATAACATTTTAAAACATTAAACATTTTTCGACGAAAAAGCCCAATACTACAATGAAGCATTAGCTAGAGCAGGATATGCTGATAAGATTGTGTACATAGATAATGATAGACAAACTAAACAAAATAATAACAACTATTTTAATTACGGCAACAACCTTAACAACTATAATAGAAAGCATTACAATAATTCCAAAGGCCAAAAAAGAAATAGAACTAGGAACATAATTTGGTTTGCCCCCCCTTTCTCACTAAACATTAAAACCCACATCGCTAAACTATTTTTTAAAGCTCTTGATAATCGCTTCCCTAGAACACATAGGTATCACTCAATTTTCAATAGACATACAATAAAATTAACCTACTCATCCACCAAAAATTTAGCACAAAATATTAATAGAGTAAATAATAGGAACTTAAAACCTAGTGATAATAGCATAAATAATATACAAGTTAACAAATGTAACTGTAGAGATAGATCTAAATGTCCGTTAAATAACAACTGCTTAGTTAAAAATATAGTATACAATTGTAATGTTAATACTGACTCTAATTCTTTTAACTACGTCGGTTCCACATCGACGGAATTTAAACTTCGCTATAATAACCACAAGAATTCTTTCACAGATCCAAGCAAACAATCTTCAACGGCACTATCAGGCGTACTCTGGCAACTTAATCTAGATAACGTTAGATATTCGACGGCTTGGAATATAGTCTCAAGAGGGATTCCTTTTAATTCATCCTCTGAGACATGTGACCTCTGTGCAGAGGAGATATTCTTTATACTAAAATCTAAAAATTCCCTTAATCTACGGACAAATTTATTCAGTTGCTGCAAACATAGATTAAACTCAACGTTTAAATATAAATTTAAATTTAAAATGTAGTATATTTAGTTTGATTTATAATTATATGGGAAACTAGCCGATAAATCTTTGATTTCTTCTTTTTATTCTTTTTATTTTTATTTTTATTTTTATTTAAACATTCTTCATGAAAAATTAAGCTACCCTAAAAGTTGATGCTCCAAATATTTCGAATAAACGTTACACTAGATAAACTTATATATTACATATAAGAACACGTGTAGACCAAATGGGCATCCTAAACTTTTTGAAATGATCTTTGCTAGATGCGATTTGATAGATAATTTTTGGCTTTATCTGTTTTTCGACTCTGATGCTTATAATGAACTTGGCAATATATTGTCAATTAATTTTGAAGGGTTGATCTTTGTGGTTTATTTTTATTTTTATTTTTATTATTGTAGTATTTTCTAATATTTTTATTTTTATTTTTAATATTTTTAATATTTTTAATATGTAATATTTTTAATATGTAATATTCTTTCGTAATATTTTTTAGTTTTCTATTTTATTATTACTTATTATTATTATTGTTATTTTTTAGTTTTGTTTCTGATATATATTTTTATTAGTATATTGAAATCTGCTCTCTATTTCTGCTTGATAGATAATCTTGTAGAGTAAAGACAGGAATAGTAGTAATATTGACTCTATATATATTTGTGTGTATATATATACACATATATGTATACTTAAATTTTTATACCACAATGAGAATGTTTTCCGTAAACTTAGGGTTTGCAGAGTTGATCATGTAAATTCACATAGATGTTTGTAGTTATCACATAAACATATGAATTTAAAAAAAAAACTAAACATAAGATCATTAATTTTCACACATTATGGATACATGTCTCATTCAGGAATACTGATATTTACAATATAGTGGCTGGTTTTTATACATACTAATACCTCTACATTAAAACATAGGGTTTTTACGCCTCGCCTATGTCTGGTTATTTTTAAATTTTTCTCTCTATATAACAGCTGGTTTCTCTCCATATATCTCCCTTACATTAATACTAGAGCTAAATAAATAAATAAATAAATAAATGTATCATTGATACGTTTACTCAACGGACGTCCCACTACCTAGTTTTCTATATATATGTATCTATCTCTATTTCCTCTCTCTCTATATATATATATATCTCTCTGTTTCTTTACATGAAGTTCTTCTCTTTATCTATCTTTCCATCTCTCTATTTTGTTCCATGCATTTCTTCTTTTTCTTCTTTTTCTTCGTTTTCTGTCTTTCTTTCCTTTTTTCTCTCTTTCTTTCTCTCTGTGTACAATTTTTTCACTGCCAATTCAACTTTTTCAATTACAAGTCGATGTTGTTACG
>OZ024742.1:186835823-186845823 GCA_964016885.1 Eledone cirrhosa
GAAATATAACAAAGGAATATAATAGACAAAATCCATGGGGCTGAAAAGCAGAGACATGAGGGCGGCCGAACATTTAGCACCTTCTAGCCCGGTCAGCCGCCCTCAAGTGATGATTATTAAGTCTTCTTATGTCCTTCTGGTGAAGGGGCGTAGGATTATAGTGTACTACTACCACACCGTCATAGACAGAGGCCAGCGGTTAGATCAGGTTACATTCAAGCTGGTCACGTGTGCTAGAAAGTGCCGCGAAAAATATTTTTTCCAAAAACATATATCTTTAACAAAGCGATATATAGGGCGTCGGCACAGTATATTGTATGGTCAGAAATTACGATTAACAATTAGAAACGTTAAATTTATGTTTAGAATTAAAAGATACCATTTAAGATGAAATTAGAAAAGTAGGATTTAGGTTTAAAGTTGGGAGATTTAGTTAAAGATTTAGTTAAAGAATTCATAGCATGAGACTTTTATGAAAAGGTTTAAGTGTATTATAGATAATCACGATACAGTTTCAGGGTAGAATATAGAGAAAAGATTAAGCCCATGCTTAGTCATTAACCAGCGATGACGGACGCCGGCCGGCCATCGTATATATACCAAACGATTATTAGTTATTCACACTGGTGGGGGATTTAGTTAAGTGCTAGTAGAAGGAGGCATGATAAAATTAAAAGTTATGATTAAGCCTAGAAATTAAAGGTACTGTTTGGCGGTCAATAACCGGTGGCACGGCGGATTTCAAGTCTGGCAGGGCCCCAGGGCGAAACAGCTGTTCCGAGTATTTTCGTTTACCGAAAGAAGGGGAAATTTAATTTTTCCAAGCACTCTAGGAAGGCTGATCGACCCGAGCGCCTGGCGTGCAGTCGGGAAAGCCGCCACATCCGTCGGATCATCGCGTGTACCTAACGATTATTAGTTATTCACACCCGTGATGTGAAGTTTAAAAGTGGCAAAATCTGATGAAATGTGTAAATAGACTTTATTTAGTCCCCAGTTAGTCCGGGTTATATGTAGTGTGATTCCTAGGTGGGTAGGGGGAGTGAATAAAGATAAACATATATAAGGGTACAGAGAGTAATATTCTAGGGTCGTATGCTAATGAGTACGAGGATGAGTATATGAGGAGAGTAAAACGAATAAATAAAAACATAAATAAAAACATAGGGATAATGCATAAATAAAATGCAGTCAAACGTAGGGTGGTGATGTAGGGAGTAAAAAGGAAGTATATAAGAACATATCGAAGAAATCAAAATAGAAGAAATAAAATACAGATCAAGGTGCAGTGAATGGACAATATATGGCACGGTTGTAGAATACAAGGTTATACATATAGATATAGAGGATGGAAGAGTTGGAGTGGTATCAGGCGATACCTAGTGCAGGTTCGAGTCTTAATTTTCAATGTGAATCCCCAAAGCCCTTATAAGACTACGCCCCTTCACCAGAAGGACATAAGAAGACATAATAATCATCACTTGAGGGCGGCTGACCGGGCTAGAAGCTGCTAAATGTTCGGCCGCCCTCATGTCTCTGCTTTTCAGCCTCATGGATTTTATCTATTATATTCCTTTCTTATATTTCGAATACCTGATGAAGTCACCCGATTCATTCTGAACCCGGTCACTGAAATGATCATAGTATAATAAACCTTTTAAGGATTTACACCAGTCCAGCCCCCTGTTATTTTCTAATATATTTATATATATATATATATATATAGAAACATAAATTATCGAGAATCGCATTTCGGCCCACGAAATAACGAAAAACAACCTCTGATATATATATATATATATATATATATATATATATATATATATATATATATATATATATATATATATATATATATATATATATATATATATATGTATATATATATATATACATATACATATAGATATACATATATATACATATACATATAATATATATATATATATATATATATATATATATATATATATATATATATATATATATATATGTATATATATATATATATATATATATATATACAAAATTAAGATAAATTAAATGAATTTAATCTAAATCGAAATTGTGGGTGTCATGCCATAACGGCATGCCCCATATCGCCTGGAAATAAGCTCAAAGATATATCCGAGCATTTTATAATAACTAGAATTGATTAACATATAAATATACATGAATAATCACAGAAGATAATTTTTACAAGCGTGTAACCACGCATAGCTAGTTTGCGTAATAATTAAATTTATACCTTTAAGTATGATTAACCTTCTTTGTATATATCTCATTAAAGAAATATATTTCACCAATTAATCAGATGGTAAGTCACGGAAAGTGGACATTTTTGGATTGTCAACAAGGAAGAATAATGACCAGCTATCCATGCTCACACAACGAGTTCAAATCCACATCTGGCCGCTACCACGTGTTGTGTCTACACATCACAGCAGCTTCGTTTCAGTGGCGTGAATAGGTATTCGACAACTAGAAATAGCAGTCAAATTCCCTTCAACAGAAATAGCTCTACAATTAAGGAGCCGTATATATATATCTATATCCAAAATTAAGATAGATTAAATGAATTTAATCTAAATCGAATTTGTGGGTGTCATGCCATAACGGCATGCGCCATATCGCCTGGAAATAAGCTCAAAGATATATCCGAGTATTTTATAATAACTAGAAATTGATTAACATATAAATATACATAAATAATCACAGGAGATAATATTTACAAGCGTGTAACCACGCATAGCTAGTTTGGGTAATAATTAAATTTATACCTTTAAGTATGATTAACCTTCCTTGTATATATCCCATTAAAGAAATATATTTCACCAATTAATCAGATGGTAAAAATTATCTCCTGTGATTATTCATGTATATTTATATGTTAATCAATTTCTAGTCATTATATATATATATAAATGCATTTTTTTCTTTTTCTCACTCTTAGTACGGTAGTTACTTATACTTACATTTATATATATGTATATATATATATATACATTTATTTTGAGACCTGAAACCGCGCGGTAAGGGTAAATATAGTAAGTACAGTGAACTTTTTAAATATATTTAAAAACTTTTTCTCTATTTGCTAAACCTTTATTATATATGTTCTGGCTCGTTAATTTATTTACCTGCCATAGAACGACATTGGCATACGGTTGGATAATACATGTATCCCTATATGCATTTTTTGCACCTAGGAAAACATACTTTATTATTATTAATCTCCCCTAAGGTCGAGATAACATTTTGGTCGTTTTAACTGCTGCTATTTCTAATGGCAGGATATTGACCTTTCCGCCCTTGCCTTCTATCTTTACATACGGCACTAGACAAGATTGTTTCTTTATCATACACTCTCAACTGGGAACAGTTCTGTATGGCGCCAGTTCGTGATTTGAACTCGGGAATTTTATATTCTCCGAGCGAGAAGAACCCTCTGACGAGAGTTTCCTTCTCTATGGTAGTCCGCATGGATTATCCATTTATTTTGAGACTTGAAACCGCGCGTAAGGGTAAATATAGTAAGTACAGTGAACTTTTAAAAATTTATTTTAAAATGTTTTCTCTATTTGCTAAACCTTGATTATATATATATATATATATATATATATATATATATATATATATATATATATATATATATATATATATATATATATATATATATATGTGTGTAACAGCCGTGGGAAATGAAATTTCGTTCCATTTTTCCCGTTTACCGTTTTCGGTGCATCCGGTCGATTAACCCACTCGATACGCAAATTGGGCTACTCACCCGTTAATATGCATAAGGTAAGTATATACGTTCAACAATCTGGCAGAAAAGGTATACGTTGCTGACGATAGCTAATAAGCTTGAAACTAGTACAGCGTTCCTTTGTCAGTGTTGAACAAACGAGCAACGATGGTTGCTAGACACTAAGGCTTAATACGGGATGTTTGTTTACAAACACACCGAGCATTATAATAAATGTTCGGTGAATCCATACGTACATATATATATGTGTGTGCATGTATGTATATATATATACATACTACTGTACGTCTGTATACATGTATGTATGTACGTGTACATACTTATATTTAAGTAACAGCCGTACTAAGAGTGGGAAATGAAATTTCGTTTCATTTTTCCCGTTTATATATATATATATAATAGTTGTAAATTGAAGTTTACCTGTTGTACAGAAAGTAGTATTCGATTTGAAGCAATCACAAAACACTCAATGGATCGAAAATTAAAAACAAACATTGGGTCTATATAATGTAACTACGATGGGTACAGAAAGGCTTAACTTACCTGAACCATCTCTGATTAATTAAAATCGATATAATCGATAAAATCTCATATAAGTTTCCGGGATCCCTGGAAGTTGTATAACAAGTTATATAATGCACAAGTAATATAGATAATACATGTGTGTACTTCCACGACCGAACAGGAGTCTTGTCTTCAGCAGGTTTCTTTCTTATTAAAATTCCGTTATGGCGATAGATACCCCACTACTTGTAGTAGTAATTTTGTCAAATCTCTCCACTACAATTTGTAAACGAAAGATAACTAAATATAATTAAATCGTCATCGATGGAATACATGGGTCTCGGAGAATGAATTATAATAGTCGCAAATAGAAGTTTAGCTGTTGTACAGCAAGTACTATTCGATTTGTTTGAGGCAATCACATAACACTTAATGGATCGAAAGTTAAAAACATTAGGTCCAGAGTAAACACAACAGGTATAAAGTCTGGCACCAAGAAAATCGACCGAAGGCATCGGCGATACATATAGCATAACTATGATGGATATACAACGGTTTAACATAACTGGACCTTCTCTGATTCATTAAAATCGATATAAGTATAACTAACAAATAGTTTTATCGCTCTACATGACTGAATACAAAAAATGTAAATTTGAATTTTTCGAATATTATTAATAAGATTCGATTCGTTCGCAATTATGCAAAAGGCCTCTTTAAGCCATGTGAGTAGAATGACAACGTCATTCTTGCTCTTGTGTTGGCATATAAACAGACCGGCAGACACTAATGTTTCTGGGTGAATACCCTTCATCAGTACCTTATATTGCTTACCTCTTAACTGTTACAGATAGTGAAAATAAATGATATTTTCTGGAATATACAATGACCTGATTTGCATATTAGCAGACCAACTGATCATATATATATACGCACACACGCCCTCACACATATATATGTATACACACACACACACACACACACACACACACACACACACACACACACACACACACACACACACACACACATACACACACACACACACACACATATATATATATGTATGTATATACATATATACATACATATATATATGTATGTATATACATATATACATACATGCATTACATACATACATATGTAAATTTGTCAGAATATACATAACATCTCAATGAAAAGAGATTGCTAAAATGATTTCATTCAGAGAAGCGAATACATATAGAACGTTTTATACAAAATCACTGAGGGGTAGATAACTGTAGAAGCATCTTTCCCTAGGGAAAAAAAGCTATCTTTACTGCAGTTTCAAAATCCAAAGAATAACCGATGTCCCGTCCATAGATTGATATGACCATCGTTAACAGAATGGATTTATCTTCAGAGGGTTTTCTGTAAGCTATAAGAAAATAAAAATTATATATACCTGTTAATAGAAAAGTGCTCATTCTTCATTTAACCGTGCCAATTTGGACTTATTACTTTTGTCCGTATATAAGAATATTTAGCGTGTTGATAGATCTACGCATGCGTGCAGGACTACGCGGATTCAATGAATAATGCATACATATGCACACATGCATATACACACACATACATACATACGTACGCACATACATAAATGCATACATATATTATGCAAACTCTGCTAAGAGTATTGTAATTGCTTCTCAGATTATAGAGTTTGGTACACTTTTAGGCTACGTTCAGCAAAACAAACCTGTAACATATCCTGAACAAGCAATGCCTGTGCTTTGAAGGTTTTTAAAGTGGGGAAAGGCCTTGGACTCGACCAACCCACCTGTCTGAGCATCGAAAACACTACCCGAAAAGGAGAACTGATCAACATCATCGGATGCTTCCGATGCCGCAGGTTTTTTCAGATGTTCCCTCTCCTAGAAAGGTGTAAGGTGTTGTGACAACAACTGGGGGCATTTCACTCCCATGTAAAAAAAAAGAAGAAAAAAAATACTAAATACTATTTGGATGGCCGCTGACTCTGTTGAGTTCCTCCGCACTTTGCAGGCTTTTGTATTTCATCCCATAGGGTGTTCAAATATCACCCTCCTCACCAAGCAAGCTTGGTGGTGTTGCCGACGACCCGACCATGAGACAGGTTGTACTGGGATACATGTTACCAGAAGCACTCGAGAGCGACCTGACAAACATACATACATACATACATACATACATACATACATACATACATACATACATACATACATACATACATACATACACACATACACACATATTCATACATACATACATGGTGGCTGCAAACTCTGCTTGTCAGATTACAGAAAGTGGTGCACTTAAAGGCTACGGCCAGCCACACGAACCTGTAACAGATCATGAACGAGGAATGACTGTACTTTGAAGGTTTTTTAAGTGGGGAAAGACTTTTCACTCGACTAATCCCACTCTCTGAGCATAGATATACACATACATACATACATACATACATACATACATACATACATACATACATACATGCATGATGGCTTCCTCCTCGTTATCGAGTATGGCCATTGCACGATATACCATTATTAATAATTATTAATTAATTCTATCGTGCAATGCCTGTGTGTGAAGATATTTTTTAAAGTGAGGAAAAACTGTGCACTGAGCCAATCCCACTCTCTGAGCGACAGTAGCTATAACCCGAAAAGAAGAAAAGATCAACATAATCGGTAACTACTGAGCCGCAGGGTGTTATCCCAGTTTCCTGAGTTGCCTTCTCCTAGAGGAATGCCCTGACAAAGGTTAGGGGTCCTTCACTCCCAGTGGTTTAACCACGCGATTAGGTGTCCAGCCCGACTATTTCTATGTCCCCGCGCATATACATACATACATACATACATACATACATACATACATACATACATACATACATATGTACATGTGTATATACATATTTACAGACTTTTGGATGGCCATTGGCTCTTATGAGTTCTTCCGCCCTTTGTCAGGTTTTGTTTTTTGTCTTACGGGGTGTCCAAAATCACCCTCCCCACCAAGTAAACATACCAAGTATACATACATACATACATACAAACATGCTTACATACATACGTACATGCATATATACATACATACAAACATACATAAATGCATACATATATACATATACATACCTATATACCCATACATACATGCATACATAATACATACATACATAATACATACATACATCATACATACATAATACATATATACATACATAATACATACATAATACGTACGTACATACATACACACATATACTATATTCATACACACACACACACACTCATTTATATATGTATGCATGTGTGTATGTATGTGAGAGGATGTATGTGTCTCTACCTCAGTAACTCAATGTACCTTTATGTGATTGTAACGCACCAAAAGATACGAATATTATGACTGGTCCAACGAAGCATTGCCTATGTTACCTGAATGCCTTACTAATTACTTTTGACCGCATACCTCCTAATGCACTTCACCAAAAATAGATGTAGCCTAGTAAAATTGTGATGAATAAACATTAATTTATTATTAATTAATTGAATTAATTAAGATTTCGATTAATGAAGAGCAGTTTAGAAGTATCTCTATCAGTCATCCACCATCATCTCATTAAGAGGTTTGTGTATTTGCTTCAGGCTATGTGTCATTGTAAATATGTGTCTATTTTTATTGCTACGATGTGTGTGTGTGTGTGTACGTGTGAGTTTGTATGTATTTTTGTATGTGTGCGTGTGAGCCTGTATGTGCTTTTGTGTGTATGTATTCGTGTGAGCCTGTATGTGTTTTGTGTGCATGTATTCGTGTGAGTCTGTATGTGCTTTTGTGTGTATATATTCGTGTGAGCCTGTATGTGCTTTTGTGTGTATGTATTCGTGTGAGCCTGTATGTGTTTTTGTGTGTATGTATTCGTGTGAGCCTGTATGTGTTTTTGTGTGCATGTATTCGTGTGAGCCTGTATGTGTGTTTGTGTGCATATATTCGTGTGAGCCTGTATGTGTTTTTGTGTGTATGTATTCGTGTGAGCCTGTATGTGTTTTTGTGTGCATGTATTCGTGTGAGTCTGTATGTGTTTCTGTGTGTATGTATTCGTGTGAGTTTGTATGTGTTTTTGTGTGCATGTATTCGTGTGAGTCTGTATGTGTTTTTGTGTGCATGTATTCGTGTGAGTCTGTATGTGTTTTTGTGTGTATGTATTCGTGGCAGTTTGTATGTGTGTATATGTGTATGTAAGGGAGTTTGTATGTATTTATGTGTGTATGTGTGCGTGTGAGTTTGGATGTAGCTGTGCTTATTCACATATATAGACACAATAAGAGAGAAAGAAAGAGAGAGAGAGAGAGAGAGAGAGAGAGCGAGAGCAAGGGAGAGCGAAAAAGAGAGAGCGAGAGACATATGGTGAGAGCGAGAAAGAGAAAGAGAAAGAGAGAGATAAGAAGGGAGAGAGAGTGACAGAGCGCGCGAGAGAGAACAGAGAGAGATATGAAGTGAGAGAGCCAGCGGGAAGACAGAGGTGGTAAAGGAGTGAGAGAGAGAGAGAGAGAGAGAGAGAGAGAGAGAGAGAGAAGAGAGAGAGAGAGAAAGAGAAAGAGAGAGAGAGAGAGAGAGAGAGAGAGAGAGAGAGAGAGAGAGAGAGAGAGAGAGATAGAGAGAGAGAGAGAGAGAGAGAGAGAGAATGAGAGAGGTAGTGAGAGAGAGAGAGAGAGAGATAGAGAGAGAGAGAGAGAGAGAGAGAGAGAGAGAGAGAGAGAGAGAGAGAGAGAGAAAGAGAGAGAGAGTGAGTGGAAGAGATAAAGACAGTGAAGAAGGAAGAGAGAGACAGAGACAGAGACAGAGGGAGAAAAGGAATGAGAGAGAGAGAGAGAGAGAGAGAAGAGAGAGAGAGAGAAAGAGAAAGAGAAAGAGAGCGAGAGAGAGAGAGAAGGAGAGAGGTAGTGAGAGAGAGAGAGGTAGTGAGAGAGAGAGAGAAAGAGAAAGAGAAAGAGAGAGAGAGTGAGTGGAAGAGATAAAGACAGTGAAGAAGGAAGAGAGAGACAGAGACAGAGACAGAGGGAGAAAAGCCGACACGTCCAAAGAATCACACTTTTGAATGTGTTAGTAATTTCCACAGTAACATTTTTAAGAAAGGAATCAGACATTTTGGAACGTATTCTTCATTATCAAAATATCGACTTTCTCTTTACATTCAGACATAAGATATAAAAATATAAATTATATGTCTCCTTCGTTCAGTGCATGTTTAGAACTCAAACCTATCATTGTTTTCATTATTTTAAATAGGGCGGTTGATTGGCTGCATCGGTTTGGCGCCGGACAACTTGCTTTGCGGTAAAGAGTTACGGCCCTTAATGTTTTGAGTTGAAATCCCGCCGAGGTTAGCTTTTCCTTACATCCTTACGAGGTCGATAAATAAAGCACCAGTAATGCACTGGTGTCGATTTAAATTTAATCGACTTTTCCCTCCCCAAATATTGCTGGCCTAATGCCTAAACCAGAAACCAATATTATCCCTTTCCGTTCTGAGTTCAAATCCTGTCGAGGTTAGCTTTGTCTTTCATCCTTACGAGATCGATAAATAAAGCACCAGTAACACACTGGGGTCGATGTAATCGACTCTCCCCTCCCCCCAAATTGCTGTTCTTGTGCCTATAGTAGAACTCATTATTTTAAACATTTAATGCCTCATTTTCACTGCGGTAGTCTTCTAACAAAACACAA
>OZ024742.1:186850823-186894638 GCA_964016885.1 Eledone cirrhosa
AGCTCAATTAGATTTTAAAAAAAAATAAATATATGCATGTATTATTTATACACGCATATAGGTATTTTCTTAGGCTAAAAACAGAGATATGATACCAGAATAACAATCAATATTTCATAGTAATAATAAATACGGAAAGTTGCGCTTAAAAGGTATCTGGAAATATTCATCTCAGGCCAAATCAAGAGTATAATATTCAATACATTAACAGAGATATATATCTGTCTCCGTGGCCTAATGGTAGGTATTAGAGACGGTGGAGAACCTGATCTGGGTTTCGATCTCAGTCAAAGTCTATAGATATATAGATATATATATATATATGTGTATGTATGTATGTATGTATGTACAAGGTAAACACAAATAACGACATAATCGGTACAGTATATGGAAGGAATATATTAAGTTAACGCTTGAAATAGCCGGAAGAAGGTCTTAACCTTTCGGATGCTAGTCCTTCACTAGAAAAAAGAATGAGAATTTAGATAGATTGAAACGACGGGCGGGGCGGAATTGGAAAAAGTGTCTTCAGATAAAAATAACAAGTACATTCATGTTGCCATCTCACACATACACAAACACACCCACACACACACTCACACACACACACAAACATATATATATATGAGAGAGTGAGAGAGGAAAAAAGACATATATATATATGTCTTTTTTTCTATGTATGTATGTATATATGTATGTATACATAGAAAAGTAGAATGAAGTAATTTCATTATATACAAGTATCTCTCCTGATATGACCCTGTCAAGAAAGCGTTCAACAGTTTTATTCTCCTCCGCCACCGCTGTACATCACATTATACTGATTATATAATCATTCAAGAACAAGATGTCGAATTGATATTAGGTAAAACTAATACATTCTGGTGAATATGAAGCCGTCTGGAATAATTAAGTCTAAAAAGTCGATTAATCATTAAAAGTAAATTGGCCATAGACAGAAAAGCCTTGCTTAAATCGTGACACTTTATCTCGATTTCACTAAAGATATATATAGGTAATTCCTCATTTTTGAAATACTATCTAAAGTTGTTCTATTACTCTAAACAGAGACTTTAGTTAATTTACTTCGAGAAAAATATTTCCTTATAATAATTGTTTCTACTTTTGGCACAAGGCCGGCAATTACTACAGTGCGTTACTGGTGCTGAATTTTATCGACCCCGTAGGATGAAAGACAAAGTAACCTCGGCGGGATTTGAACTCAGACCGTAAAGAGGCGTAACTCTATGCTGCGAAGCATGGCGTTCGACCCTCTACCGATACTGCCAATCCATAATAATTGTTTCTACTTATGGTACAAGGCCAGCAATTATCCAGTACATTACTGGTACTTTATTTTATCGACCCCGTAAGGATGAAAAGCAAAGTTAACCTCGGCGGGATTTGAATTCAGACCGCAAAGGGCTGTAACTCTATGCTGCAAAGCATGGCGTCCGACCCTCTACTGTCAATCCACCGCCCCATATAATAATGGTTTCTGATTTATGCACAAGGCCAACAATTTTTTGGGGGAGGAGGCAAGTCGATTAAATCCACCCCAGTGCATTACTGGTACTTTATTTTATCGATATTCTATGTATAAAAGACAAAGCGAACCTCGATAGGATTTGAACTCAGAACGTAAAGGGCCATAACTATATGTGGCAAATCTTGTTGTCCGATGCTCTACCGATTACTGCCATTCCACTGGTACTTATATTAATGACCTCGATCATTATATGACGAGTAAATTAGGAGTAATTGTGCTGTCGTCATATACTATATAAAACTATTGATGTTACTATAGTGACTAATATTATTAGCTGGCAGTATCGGTAGAGGGTCGGACGCCATGCTTTGACGCATAGAGTTACGGCCCTTGCCATTCTGAGTTCAAATCCCGCCGAGGTTAACTTTGCCTTTCATCCTTACGAGGTCGATAAAATAAAGTACCAGTAATCCACTGGGTAATTGCTGGCCTTGTGCCAATAGTAGAAACAATTATTAGCAGTACCAATGGTTTCTTATATAGGTACAAGGCCAGCCATTTTGGGAGAGGAGAAAGTCGATTAAATCGACTCCAATGCGTGACTGGTACTTTATTTTATCGACCCCGTAAGGATGAAAGGCAAAGTTAACCTCGGCGTGATTTGAACTCAGATCATAAAGGGCCGTAACTCTATGCTGCAAAGCATAGCTTTCGACCCTCTATCGACACCGCCCTTATTAGCAGTCACAATAACATAGAGTGATTCATCATTGAGGCATATATGAAAGGATACACAATAGATTTATGTATAGTAAACAGTCTCACCATAGTTACCTTAAGCTGTGATCATGTCGCAGTTACCTCATTAGCAGTGTTTTATTTATGACAAAATCTTAGCTTAAGGTACCATAGTTACGTCCCTTTATGATCTGAATTCAAATCCCACCGAGGTAAACTTTGCCTTTCATCCTTATGGAGTCGATAAAATGAAACACCAGTAATGCACTGGGGAATTGCTGGCCTTGTGCCAAAAGTAGAAACAATTATACATAAACGTAGGGCGATCGATTGGCAGTATCGATAGAGCATCGGACAACATGCTTTGAAGCATAGAGTTATGGCCCTTTACGTTCTGTGTTCAAATCCCGCCGAGGCTAGCTTTGCCTTTCATCCTTACGGGGGTCGATAAAATAAAGTACCAGTAATGCACTGGTTGAATTTAATCAACTTTCTACTCTCTCAAAATGTTTGGCCTTGTGTCTAAATCAGAAACAATTATACATAAACAAATTTATATGCTTTAATATATCCTTCTATTATAATAGAGACTTAAAGTATTAGTCCACGCTATCTCAGTATATGACTCTCTCTCTCTCTCTCTCTCGCACAAGACCCACACACTCACTGTAAGAAGAGCTCTGCATGAACTGTATACTAATATAATGATTAGAGAAACAAATCTCCAACCGAGACTACTCTCCACACAGTTTCATGACAGAACCTCTATTTAAGGTTCTTCAGATCATGAGAAACATGTGTCTTGGTTTTCTATCTCTTTCGACGACGATCGTGAAATTAACGAGCAAAAAAATGACGATTCCACAGACACATGTACACTTAACGTAGTTCTCAGGGAGATTTAGCGTGACATGGTGTGGGGTAAGACTTTCTCTTTGAATTAGATGTACAACTAATTTTTGTCAGCTGAGTGAACTGAAACAACGTGAAATAAGTGTCTTGTTTAAGGATACAATGTGCTGCGAGGAATCGAAACTACAACCTTACGATCGTGGGCCAAATACTTTAATTACTATGCCACAGGTCTTCAATCATAAGAAGCATATCTACATGTTTAAAACGATAGTATGGACGTAAATATAATGTTAATCCAAATAGATTTGTTAGGGTTCAGGTAATCTATTAAAATGTTACGTGTTCCAGCCGACAGGCTTAGGTCATGCTGGGGCACCACCATTAAACAATGCTTCGTTAAATCAATCATAATGTTCGATATTTTGGTACGTTTCAGATACGTAACAGTGCATTGAGTTACTGATGCATCACATACACACATGCATACACATATAAACGTGTATATGTATGTATGTTTATTTATCTCTTAATTTCGAGTACATTTTTGAACGGCAACCTTCCTGGTGGCAAGGGTGTAAAAGAAAAGAAATTGTCATCCCTCGAATCGCAACAATGATTTTGCAAATTTTAAACGTGCCAGCTATCGGAGCCATTTGTAGTCTATGAATTAGGAAGCTGCGCTCTTTGTCCACAAATGCAAGTTCAGTTATACTTTGGCACAAGTGGGTTGGTATATAACCTGTAGCTCCAATAGTGATGCGTAGGAAGTTGGGTATGTATGTCGGGTCACTCTTGAGTGTTACTGGTAACATGTAACCCAGTACAACCAGTCGTACGGTCGGCTCGTCGGCGACTAAACCGGCAACCCCACCAAGTTTACTTGGTGAGGAGGGTTATTTTGGACACCCTGCAGGACAGAAAACAAAACCTGACGAAAGGGCGGAAGAACTCTTAAGAGTCAACGGCCATCCAAAAGTGTGTAAATATGTATATACACATGTACATATGTATGTATATGTGTATGTGTATATACATGGGTCTATGAGTGCGTATATGTGCGGGGACATAGGAATAGTCGGGCTGGACACCCGATCGCGCTGTTAAACCACTGGGAGTAAAGGAACTCTAGCTTTTGTCAGGGTATTCTTCTAGGAGACGGCAACTCAGGAAACTGGGATAACTCCGATATAAAACCTGCGGCTCAGTAGTTACCGATGATCTTGATCTTTTCTTGTTTTCGGGTTATAGCTACTGTCGTTCAGAGAGTGGGATTGGCTCAGTGCACAGTCTTTCCTCACTTTAAAAACTATCTTCACGCACAGGCATTGCATGATAGCATTAATTAATAATTATTAATAATGGTATATCGTGCAATGGCCATACTCGATAACGAGGAGGCAGCCATCATCATCATCATGTATGTATGTATGCATGTATGTATGTATGTATGTATGTGCGTGTGTGTATGTGTGCATGTGTGCATGTATGTATATGTGTGTGTGTATGTATATGTGAAGCTATTGGCTCAAAAGTATGATTATTCACACCCTTACATGTATTGAACGATCATTTCATTTAGTTAAATAGGTGTTCGATCAACAAAACAAATTGCTTATGGAATTAACGTGTATGAGGCTAAGGATTCCACAGACGCGTGTACCCGTACCGTAACTCCCTGGAAGAGTCAGCGTGATACAATAAACGACTAGACAGAAGTTTTGAATTACATCTGTTGTCCATCCGGCGGGCTTCGAAACAGTTTCCGCCTACCCAAACACACGCTCAATTTATGGGTCGATGCGTGGCTATTTGCCCCAGATTCCACACCGTTGGATTGAACCCTGGACCTAATTTGTGGGAGGCGAACTCCTTAACTATTCAGCCATGCTCTTAGAACGTAAACAGCCTTAACTCTTTGCCGCAAAGCATGTCCGACATACTACGGCTACTGCCAATGCATGGCCCTAATGCATCTTATAATAATTGTTTTTAATATTGATACAAGACCAGCAATTTTGGGGAAAGGATAATTTGATTTAATCGACCTCACTTGTCGATTAAATCGACTTGTACCTTATTTTTTTTGTTATCCTTGAAGGATGAAAGGTAAAGTTAGCCTATGGCCAAGGCAGCATTTGAACTCAGAACAAAGAGAGCCAGAACAGATATTACTAAGCATTTGTCTAAAGGCTCTGTAGATTCTGCAAATTAACCGCCCCATGCATCTTATAACAATGCAACAAGAAATATCTAATTTATATGGCATAACATCTCACAATCTATAACGAAACTGACTGAAACGGCTTAGATAAAAATAATTGACCCAGCTTGATAGAAATAAATCAAGTATGGATTAAAATTTGCGATTATTTATGACTGTTTGTCTTGTCGTAGCCATAAGATACACACACACTAACATTAAACATCAAAGCTCGGCATGATATAATAACTTTATTATTATTCAAAACTGATGTCTTTTTAATTTAATTAAGCTGTCTGCTTCTCACTGTGCTGTGAATTGGTGAATTGCTTTAAACTTGAGTCTATTACTTATGGAAGTGTAACACAATAGAATTAAATTAACGAATTTAAACGGAGTTGTAATTATACGTGATTGAACTGTTGTAATAGCAGTCGAGGCCAAGCGACATGATTGGCAGATAAGGGAGGGGGAATACAACTAAGCTGCATAGCTAATCAGCTACATGTATGTATGTATGTATGTATGTATGTATGTATGTATGTATGTATGTATGTATGTATGTATGTATGTATGTATGTATGTATGATTAGGAAAGCAAGTGATGCTTTCGGAAAGCTAGAAAGGCGACTCTGGGGTCGGCGAGACATATGCAGGAGGACTAAGGTAAAGGTGTACAGGGCATGTATGCTCTCTTGTCTTCTTTATGCCTGCGAGACCTGGGTCACATATCGACACCACCTTAAGCAATTGGAGCGTTTCCATCAGATGTGTCTCAAACGGATCCATGGCGTTCACTGGAGGGACCACATCAGTGATGTCGAGATTTTGGAAAGCTCTATGTGTGACAGTATAGAAGCTCTTGTGCTTTAGCAACGACTCCGTTGGAGTGGTCACCTTGCCAGGATGAAGGATTCTAGAATACCAATAACAACTCTTTTATGGAGAGTTGGTTAAAAGAAAACGACCGCCACATAAACCAAAAAAGTGGTATAAGGATTCCTTGAATGCCTCTCTGAAAGACGCTAACATCTCTGCTGATACATGGGAAAATATTGCTGCTGATCGTAATAAATGGAGAAAGACTGTATATGAGGGAAAAGTTGCCTTTGAGGCATCTCAAATCGCATACGAGAAAGTAAAGCGGGATGTGAGGAAGGGCATTGCTGTTGCACTTCCAGACGGAGAGGGTCCTCCTATGGTGCTGACATGCAGCGTCTGAGCGAGACTCTGCCTAAGCAAAGCTGGACTCGAAAGTCATCTTCGCAGTCATAAAGTAAGACCAGTGGTTGACTACCAGGCTGCTGTTGGAGATGTTACTCATCATGCTTGCCAAACATGTGGTAGAGAATGTAAATCAGCAGGAGGGCTCAAGCGACATGCAAAAGTACACGAACTCCAACCACAGCCGACTATTCCTAGTGAATGTTTTGGTTGCCGACTCTGTGCAAGACATTTTAGATCATTGGCTGGGCTAAAAAGCCACATTCGATCGCAGCGCTGTTAGTTGCTATCGTGTGTGTGTGTGTGTGTGTATAGATATGCTTATGTGTGTGCGTGTATGTGTATATATATATGTATATGTATATTATTATTGTTGTTGTCGTTATTATTATTGTTGTTATTATTATTATTATTATTATTATTATTATTGTTATTAATGTATGTGTGTGTGTATATGTGTGTGTGTGTATATGTGTGTGTGTGTGTATGTGTATGTATGTGTGTATGTATATATATATATATATATATATATATATATATATATATATATATATATATATATATATATATATATATATTTCTTTTTTTTTATTTTTATTTTCCTTTTTATTTATTTATTAATTTTTTTTTCTCCTCGTGCAATGGCCATACTCGATAACGAGGGGGCAGCCATCATGTATGTATGTATGTATGTATGTATGTATGTATGTATGTATGTATGTATAGCCAGCTACATGTATGTATGTGAAATGGGATGGTTCTCCGTTAGTTTCGACAATAATGGTTCCAGTTGTTCATCTATTAAACCAGCCTAC
Source organism: Eledone cirrhosa (assembly GCA_964016885.1). Lineage (NCBI taxonomy): Eukaryota > Metazoa > Mollusca > Cephalopoda > Octopoda > Eledonidae > Eledone > Eledone cirrhosa. The sequence continues at coordinate 186,858,145 of OZ024742.1, forward strand.
TTTCCGAGACCGATGCTATGATGTTAGGCCAGCTAAGAAAGCTGGGGGTACACCTCACTCAGATATATGGCCTCTGCGCCGCGCCACTGGAGCCGACTAGTTCATTATGTTCATGGCAAGGACCAATAAAATATCGCTTTCTGATTAAGACGTAAGGACAACAATTTTTTGAGAAGGAAAAGTCGATTAAATCGACACCAGTTCATTACAGGTACTTTATTTTATCGACCTGTAAGGATGAAAGGCAAAGCTAACCATAGCAGGATTTGAACTCAGATTGTAAAGGGGCGTAACTCTATGCCTTAATGCATGTTTTCTCGACGCTCTACCGATACTCTCAATCCATTGCCCTAAGGACCAAAAGAATATCGGAGATGCTACAACCTGTTATTTCTTTCCCAAAGGGCGGTGGATTGGCAGTATCGGTAGAGGGTCAGACACCATGCTTTCCAGCATAGTTACGTCCCTTTACGATCTGAGTTCAAATCCCGCCGAGGTTGACTTTGCCTTTCATCCTTACTGGGTCGATAAAATAAAGTACCAGTAATGCACTGGATATTGCTGGCCTTGTGCCTAAAGTAGAAACAATTATTTCTTTCCCAAGTCAGTGTCATTCTAAGATTACTCACCCAGAAGTTATCCTTAACTTGAAATATTGTTGTTGTTATCCAGTATCAGGTCGTTGGTCTTACTGGGATCAATGGTGTTGGTGGAATGTAACCTCAACGAGTCAGTATGGTATGGACCCATAAGTATTTTCTAGATACAATCACATAACAATTAAAACGCTTTTGTAAGTTTCTCTGATTCTCTGTGTGACTAGAGCAGTGCGCTCCAAGCAATCAGAAACCTAGGAATCCCAGTTTCTACACTAAGGAATCGATATAGCTGTTTCTAAGGAGAATCTCAATCAGGTATCATGATACAATGCTGAGAAACACCTCTCCATCTACACACTACAGTGAGATTGACTGGAAGTGATTGATGTCGTCCGGAATTTCCTCTCTGGGGATCTCAACACCCTCATCCTGCATCCAGTTCTCAGTAACTCTCCTTCAGTGATAGGCATCTGAGGGGCTCTGAGCAAAGCTTATAAACTACGTAAAGTTCACCACTAGGGTCTACGACAGACGCCAAGTGTGCCGCCATGATGACACACTTAACCTCCTTCAGCTAGATCAATGAGAGCTTTATTGGGCTCAAGCCCAAAGTGTCATGGACGAAAATGATTTATTTTTGCAGAATATTTGACACAATTACTGCATCGATCCCCGAGTAATAACTTGGTAAAACAAAAGGGATTAGCAATGAACGCAACCTTCCTACCGACTCTGTCTCTCTGTCTGCATGTCTGTCTCTCTCTCTCGCCTACTGAGGAGGGCACAAGTGATTCTTCTGACGATGTTTTGCGGCTAATGGTAATGTTTCTTTAGTTGGTGTTTTGTATTACTTCTTGAGATTCCGAAGCTCCTGATGGAGTTAGTGTATTTTAGTGGTCCACCGCTTCATGATGTACGTAGTAGTTTTGCTGTTACATTTTTCAACTCAGTCAAAACTCTCGGAGATGTATTTTACAATGATGGAAGTCATTGTATAGAGTTACCTGTCTGCATTTAATTTGTTTGTGACTTGAAGGATTTCATTCCCGACATTGTGTCAACTGTAGCCGTTTACTCACGTTGATGGTTGGGGACAGCTTAACCCCTTGCTGATTCTGATCTATAATGCAAAGGTTAAGAGACCGTGATATGGGAAGGGACTTGGCCTATGCACTGTATCTCACTCTCTTTCCCTAAACATTTCATACGGGTCTGGTTGATTTTAAGGCACCCTTTGGGTTTGTACAGTTTGTTGCACGTGGATCTTATAGTCCAGTTGATTGCCTGTTCCGTTACCGTTTTTCCCGTCTTAATGGAGATCTGAACACCGTTCTCGGGATCTTCTGGGGATATCTTTCCCATGCCTTTTCTATAGCTTTAAATAATGGGTTTTAATCTCACGAAACACAGATTGGTGTGCCAAACCTTCCTGTTCCTCACTATCAACTGTATCTCCTGTAATCACCAAACTATCTTTTGAGGTCACCCAGGTGTTTCCCTTGCGAATCACTGGCTATGTCAGGCATCAATGTCCAAGATAAATCCCCGTAAATGAGCCGGAACGCAGTATTTTAATAAGTGTATAATTAATGTGTTTATTGCACAACCCCCACAAACGCGCGTGTGTGTGCGCGCGCACACACACACACACACACTCACAATGGTAGCTCTGATTTTATGTCGAAGATACATTCATAGAGGAAGTGACGTAAATGAAATCGGAGTAAAATCTATCCATTAGATGATGATATAAATGTCATATGATGCGAGAAAAACCACAAACCGTCCATCTCAATGGTACTTTTGAAAATCACAAGAACGGCGAAACCGGTAAAGGTAGCAAATAAATATATATAAAAAAAAAAAAGACTCCAGTTGCATTTTCGATTTCATCTTTTTTCCTTATATATATATATATATATATATATATATATATACTATATATAGAGCTATAAACTCAAACAGTCTTTTACAATTAATTAGCTCAAAGAAAGAGGTATTTCTGAGCCGTGAAATATAAGTTAATATAAATTAATTGTTTCTACTTTAGGCACAAGGTCAGCAATTACCCAGTGCATTACTGGTACTTTATTTTATCGACCCCGTAAGGATGAAAGGCAAAGTCAACCTCGGCGGGATTTGAACTCAGACCGTAAAGGGACGTAACTATGCTGGAAAGCATGGCGTCCGACCCTGTACCGATACTGCCAATAAATGAATATATGATAAACACGAATATAATCATATAAGTCTTTGTATTGCAAATGACCAAGTTAGCTAGATTGAAAAATACTAATTATATATATATGCCCCCCCCCCCCCCCCCTACCCCCCCCCCCACTCTCCTGAGCGTGAAATTAATAAACATTTATTGTACTGCCTCTCTGTAGGCTCCAACTTAGATGCTAAGTAATATTGCTGTCTTGGAGGTCCTAAATATGACCAGAAAGTGCTGTAGTATGTCGCCAGGCCGGGTTTCTAAATGAAAGTTGGTGTTGGTAGTACCTGGTCTTAAACTCGCATACGGTTAATCCAATGTAGGCCTTGTTGGAGTGTTCCGTCATCACGTTGCACTGGTAGACTACGTTTCGTTCGCGGCATCTGTTGTTGAGTGGGCATGATGATCTATCCAGACAGTTGCAACTCCTAATTTGCTCATCGCTAATATCGTTGAAACAAAGGTAAATAATACAAATAAAGCAATAAGTCTAGATACATAGCTACCTCAGTAAAATATTATAATTGTTCTATTCTCAATCGGAATGTAAATGAATTATCAAGACTAGACAGGAAGCAAGAAAAACAATAATGGCTGCAATTAGAATACTCCGCTAAAACATCAACACACAAATTTTATATTTGTCACAAAATACAGAGAAGTTGGATGATATTGAAAATAGAAGCCTATTAAGATGTATTTATTGTGAACATTCAAAAATATCTAGTATAAAGAATTAATTAAAACTAATATAAATTATTATAAGACATTTTAAAAACCCTTAAAAAACCGAAAACAACAAAAAGGGTTCTAGAATTTTCTTGTTAAAGCAGTCAAAAATTATATAAGAGAGGTTTTGAATTAAAAGACAGCCGTGAGCTAGGTGGATAAATCACCGCAAGGACTATTAAAAAAAAAGATAAAGGAAAAGAAAAGACGAAACTAAAGTGAAAGTAGGATTATAAAATGTTGTGTTAAGACATTGACAAGATAATCCGTAGACAGTCAATAGCTGACAATATTTAGAAATGTTAAACTGAATAAAGTAAAGAATCGCCATTGGCTGAAAAGTGCAGAAGTCAAGAAGTTTTAATTGTAGAATAAAAAACAAAATTCTTCCTATAAAAAGCTATCATAAAAAACCTCAACATATAATGGTTTTTAATTTAGATAGAGGGTTAGCAATTTGAGAGAGAGGTAGGAAATCGACCCAAACAAATACTTGACTGGTACTATTTTACCAACCTCGAAAAGATGAAAGGCAAAGTTGCTCATGACGGGATATGAACCCAGAACATAAAGAGCTGTGACTAACTACCGTGGATCATTTGTACGGTGCTCTAACGATTCTACCACTATTATTATTATTATTATTATTGTTCTTTGAGTCTCAGTCATTGATGTTAGTTAACTGGAAAGTTTGTTGAAATGAATATCAATATTCATGGCAGTTCCAAATCTTTTTTACCTCCCACTTTAAGTCCTGGTATCGGTTAATTTTCTCATTCTCCTTCTCTTGCACTCTCTATCATTATTATTATTATTTCCATTATTATTTTTATTGCGCATCATTACTGCTTTACCGAGCACAGCTCTGTGTGCCTTGGGTATGAGCAGAGTAGTTTTTGCTGATGTTTCTATTGAATTCATAGTACTTTTCGTAATATGTGTGCAGTGCCTAGTAGTGCTATCTGTTGTATGCTGTATATATTTGTAGGTCCTGGGGTTTTGGCTATGTATTTGTCTGTGTGTTTTTTTTGTCATTCCTTGAACACCTATTATTATTGTAGGTATTGTTTCTGTTTTCATTTTCCACACATTCGAGTTATTTCTATCTCTAGATCTTTATATTTGGAGAGTTTCTCTATTTCCTTAGAAGATATATTGTTGTCTGTGAGGATAGATACTTCTATTAGAAGGCATTTTTCTTTGTGGTCTTTGACTATAATATCTGGTCGGTTGGCCTTGATCTCTCTGCCTGTATGTATTAGCATATCCAAGAAAATGGTTGCTTCGTCATTCTCTGACACTTTTTCTGGTGTGTGCTTATACCATCTTTTTTTCTGTTGGTTTTTCATAATGCTGGCATAATTTCCAGTGTATGAAGATTCTCAACTCTATCATGCCTGTGGATATTTTCTTTTTTGGCTAGTGCTGGGCATCCAGAGACTATGTGGTTGATTGTTTCTTCTCTATCTCCACATATTCTACCGTTACTTATAGTGCTTTGTTTCATTATGTACTTCTGGTAGTTTCTGGTAGGTAGACCCTGGTCCTGCGCTGCAATTATAAATCCTTCCGTCTCAGCTTTTAGTCCAGTGCTTCAGAGCCAGCTTTGTGTGGTTTCTTTGTCTACTTCATTTCTATTTAGCTTTTTGGGGTATTAGCCATGTAAGGATTTCTTTTGCCATCGTTTTAACATGGCATTTTCGATGTCAGTTTTCAATTTAAATTTTATGTCTTTCACAATTTCTATTGTTGTTTTGTCTTTGCTTTCATTTTCCTCACAATTATCTGCTAGTCCAGTTTCTGATTTGAATATTTTGGCTTCCTTTTTGTTTTGTTTATATTTCGTGGCTATTTTATTAGCTTTCCTTTGTTTTTTATTAGGTATTTTTGTAGTCCTACAGTAGTTATTTTATAAACGTATTCTAGTTGCATAAGGTCCATTTCTCCTTGTGGTCTTGTTAGGTATGAACTTTCTACGTCTGATTTTGGTCTATTCTAAATGAAGTCATTATTTTTCTTGTTTTTCTATCTATTCCAGCTAGTTCTTTTAGTGTTGAGTTGAAAATATCCAAGCTGTAGCTTGTTACTGGGCCAGCTAAAGTGTTGATGCCAATCACCTTATTCTTTGCATTTAGTTTAGTTTTGAGTATTAACCTAATTCTTCTGTAGTATTCTTTTCTAATATTTTCTTTCATCTGTGTGTGTCTAATCTTATCTAGTTCGTTCATTCCCAAGTATTTGTATGTTTGAGATTGATCTAGTTTTCTTATTTTTGTTTCTTTATCTAACATGGTATTATTGCTTTTCACTAGTTTCTCTCCCTTCAGAGTTGTCTTAGCACATTTTTTCTAATCCAAATTTCATACATATTTCTTTTGTGAATCCGTGTACAGTTTGGAGCAGTGTTTGGAGTTTTTTTTCATTTGAAGCATAGAACTGTAGATCATTCATATATAGGACATGGTTAATTTTCCCATTGTAGCATTTATACCCAAGGCCAGGTTTGTTTAGTGTTTCAGATAGTAGTGTTAATGCTAGGCAGAAAAGCAGTGGTGTTAAGGAGTCTCCTTGGAATATGCCTCTGTTGATTGGTATAGACTCTGTTTTTATTGTTTTATCTTTTGTTTGTATCAGTAGAATTGTTTACCATTTACTCATGGTATGTTTGATAAATGTTGCTATTTTTGCTGATATCCTATTCATGGCTAGTGTGTTGAGTATCCATGTATGGGAAACCTTGTCAAACAAATTTTCGTAATCAATCCAAGCCATGGTGGTTTTTTGGGGTTTTTTTTTGCAGTTTTCAGTTATGGCTTTATTTAATAATAACTGGTCTTTGCATCCATATGAGCCTCTGCGGCATCCTTTCTATTCTTCTGGGGGCAGGTTGTTTTTTTTTCCAGGTGTTTGGTTATTTTCTGTGATAGTAATGAAGTTAAGGTTTTGAATGTAATAGGCAAGCATGTTATGAGCCTGTAATCTTTGGGATCAGGGTCGTTTTCCCCTGAGTGAGCCAGTCAGGTGTTTTTTCTGGTTCTATCAGAATTTCGTTAAATTCCTTTGCCAGCATTTCATTTGTCCCTGTTAAATATTTTAGCCAGAAGTTGGGAATCTTGTCATGTCCTCGTGCCTTCCAGTTGCTTGCTCCTCTCAGTGTGATAGACCCATCATCTGTTGTAATACCCCCCCCCCCCCCATAGTTGTTCGTTTGCTGTGTTAGCTGTTCTTGCTAGCTTAGTGCATTCAAATTTCTTTTCCCCTTCTGTCCATATTATTATTATATAATAATAATATTAGTAATGATGATAATAATAATAATGATACCGCAGAAAATGATGAAGACTTGGTTAAAATCAACCTGTTCCCAGAATTTCAGAAAGAAAGAAGTAAAAGCTCATATGGTTATAAAGACCAATTACTAATCAACAAAGCCATAACACAATACATTAAAACAAGAAAGAAAATGTCTCAGCTTGGCATGGATTGATTACCAAACGGCCTTTGAGAGTGTTCCCCATACACAAAATATTGTTAACAATAAATACAATCATTAAACATGCCACAAGTAAATAGAAAACCGTTTTGCAGATAAAAACGAAAGACGGGTTTATTAAATCTGAGCTCATTCCAATTAACAGACATATATTTCAAGACCCCCTTATACCACTCCTCTTCTGCCTAATGACATTATTATCTGAGATACTAAACAGGACTGGTTATCGTTATGAATGTTATGGTAAAAAGATTAACAATCATCTGTATACGGATGATTTAAAGCAGTACTCTGTAGACGAAAAACAACTTGAAACACTGCTGAAATATACATGACTTTTGAACGAGAAAAATGCGCCAATGCAACCCTGGAAGTGAAGAAAACTAGTGGAAAACTCTAATATCACGGTAGATAAAGAAACTGAGATAACATAATTGGATCAAACACAGACATACAAATACTTGGGAATTAATGAACTACACGGGCTCAACTGTCACCCATGAAAGAAAATATTATAGAGGAATACTATAGCCGAATTAGGTTACTCCTTAAGATAAAATTAAATGCAAAGTATAAAGTAATGGGCAACAATACTCTCTAGCGATCCCAGTAATAAGCTACAGCTTTAAAATTCTGAAGTGGACACAAAAATATAGCAGGACTAGATAGAAAAATAAGAAAATTAATGACTGCATTTAGAAAAGAGATCCACAATTAGATGTAGAATGATTATACCTACCACGAACACACGGAGGAAGAGGAAACTAAAACCTATTATAAAATAGCCATTTCAAGGCTACAAAAATATCGAAGAATAGTGGAAACAAGTAGCCACGAATTATGAACAAAAGAAAAAATCGTTCTCTGTCTCCAAGAAGCCAACAAATTCAAAACAGAATCTGAATTAACAGTTAATGAAAACACAGAAGAGACAACAGCAGAAACTGCGAAAACAGATGAAGTTTAAGCTGAAACAGATCCCCAGTAGACTATACTAAAATGATAGCAAGAAAAACCCTTACATGATCAACACCCACAAGAGATGAATAGAGAAGAATTGGGTTAGCAAAATTCATAAAATCGTTTCAGAAACACTGGACTAAAAGCTGAGATTGAAGGATTTCTAATTAGAAAACAAGATCAAAACTCTTTCACCACAAGCTACCAAAATACACAATGAAGCAGAACATAGTAACTGAAGAATATGTGGTGTTGGGGAAGAAACAATTAACCAAATTCTCTATGGCTGCTCAGTCTTAATTGAAAAAAGAATATATCCACATACATGATAAAATTGGGATCTACATACACTGGAACTTATAGCAACAGAAAACAAATACTAAACAGATAAATGGGGATACAGGCATACGCCAGAAATGATATCAGACAAAGTAACCATATTCTGGGATGTCAATAAACACAGGCAGGGACATCAAAGCTAATCAACCAAATATTATACTCAAGACCACAAAGAATAAAATTCGTTTTACTAATTAATATATTTATCCCCCCAGACAACAATATATCTATGAAGGAAATGAAGAAACTATCCAAATAAAAAGATCTGGAGTTAGAAATTACCTGAATGTGGATGATGAAAACAGAAACTATAATTATAATAATAAGTGTACTGGAAATGATTCATAACTAAACGCTCGGGTCTTAGACATATATACTTACAGTATACAGAAAATAACACTGCTAGGAATTGCATTCATATTACGAAGAGAAAAAAAATTTTAAAAGTTCTTAAAAGATCAAAACAAAACGTCCTCATGAATTTTCTCTCTTTTAACGACACGCAAAAAAAAAATTATTATGGCTGTGCCCCAGCCTGGCCACAACCAATTGACTGGATAAGGTTATGAGTACAAGACATAAAGAGAAAAGGGTGGAGCATGAAGAGGAGGAGAAGAAGAAGAAGAAGAAGAAGAAGAAGAAGAAGAAGAAGAAGAAGAAGAAGAAGAAGAAGAAGAATTTAGTAGTAGAAGATAAAGCCTGGTTAGGTCGACAAGGAAGATTAAGAAAAACCAAAGAAAAAACGAAACCGTGTATTGTAACAACAGAAGCTTTATATCTTATGTAATACATTCTATAACATGACACAAAACAGAAAGAAAAAAAGAAATATTTGACTGTTATCTATCTACAATTCTTTCATCACATATTTCTCTAAGTAGAGATGTGAGGTTATCAAAGCCTTGCTATATTCTATGAACTAACTAAACGGAACTACATCAGACATACTCAAATACATTATAATACATTTCGAGACTTTGAATTGCATAGACGATTTTTTTTCATAGCATATTTCCCATGATATTTTCGGTGTATATCTTGTCTTTTTAGAGATATCTTCATATCTAGTTAATCTTAAGAAACTCACGGTTTTATTTGTTCCTTTTTTATTTATTCATTAATTTCATGTTATTGTATTTCATAATCTTTGAGCACGATGAAAACATCGAAATGTTTGGAACTTTGAAAGTTAAATACAATCTAAAATAAGATAAAACAAAAACAAAAGACAAAATAAAAATGTAGAAAATAAGATAATGAGACAACACAGCTTTACAGTAAGAGCACAGTTCCTGCGATGAAGCTGTCATGTCTATCTCTGTCTTCATATATTTAATAGGTCACGTCTGCAAAAAGGCACAGGATGTTTGCAGTGTAATCCATCATTTTTGTGTAAATTCAATTGGAATGGAACAACTAACTTCGTATTGAATTTAGTGTATTGAACACCTATAGCTATTTCACCTATTCAAATCAATCTTCCTTAACAGTAGTCTCAGATTCTTGGAATTCTCAGATCTTCTTTCCGCATTTCACCAAAACGTAATTGTCATTCTACATTTCCCCACTAAAGTGGAAGATTTCCATCGTCCGCTTTTCAAGAGAAATTTAAACTAACGATCATCTTACAAACGTATGCATATATATATATATATATATATATATATATATATATAAAGAAAAAGAGATGAAATCGAAAATGCAACTGGAGTCTTATTTTTTTTAAAAATATATATATATCACATCTGTGAGAAAAACCACAGACCCTCCATCTCAACTCACCTTTTGAAAAGCAGAAGAACTGCGAAACCGGTAAAGGAACCAAATAAATATATATATTTTTTTAAAAATAAGACTCCAGTTGCATTTTCGATTTCATCTCTTTTTCTTTATACTTTCACTCGTGTAGGAGACCTCGGTTATTTTTCATTTTGTAAAAAAAACCTCACTTTCTAATATATATATATATATATATATATATATATATATATATATATATATATATAAATAAAGATCCGAAGGCATGGTATACATTTCCAATCATTTTAATCACGACACATGTTTCAATAAGAGATAGATCGATTATCACTGTTAAACTCTGTGAGTGAACATCGATAATTTTTCTCCCTCATATCAAGGATTTGAAGACAATTCATTTTCACCTGACGAGATCAGTGATAATCGATCATGGCTACACGATCGATCTATCACTTATTGAAACATGTGTTGTGATTAAAATGATTGGAAATTTATACCATGCCTTTGGATCTTTATTTTGATACAAATACTCCGTTTTCATCATCTAGCTGTTCTCATAAATGGAATTGGAGATATACAAAAGCGTGGAGAACTTAATATTGGTAACAAAAATTTATTTTAAAAATAGCTTTCAATTTTGGTACTTACAGCACCGAACGCTCTGACTACTACTATGATCATGTCAACCTTTCTCATTGTCCACAAATGTTTTATCTTCCATGCTAGTGTTTTGTAGCTCGCAACCTTCAGCTATTTTTGCCACAAACCTTATTGTCAGTGGGACAAGTCACATCCAGTATCAAATATTATTAATTAACTCTGTTGATCACCACAGTAACTGGTTTGCTATATTCAATTTCATGGTCACATTTAACCATAACGTCGCATAGAATCTAAAACACCTTCTGGTCTGAGCTCATACCACCGTTTTGCCTTATCAAGGCTGTATTTTCTACATAACTATCAACGAATGATTTTTCACTGGATGGTGATATGCCACACCCAGCGCCGGATTTAGAACAAATGAGGCCCTGTGCTAGTTAAGTTATGAGGCCCTCACTTAGGCCATGAAGGAGGTAAAAGAATTTTTGGCAGGAAGATATTCTCCCAACACCCCACCCCCAGCCAACGGATCCCTGAGCTTAAGCACACCTAAAAACAATAATAAATCCAGCACTGGCCACACAGATTCTCCCTACACTGAATTATCAACATAATTTGTCCTCACAGCTTACTCTTGTGTTGCACAAATTAAAGCTTTCGTTTCTCGTTTAAGGTTACTTTTTTCTATCCACAGCCACTTCTTGTCCAAATCAGTTTTGACTGTAAAGTTGTCCGTACATTCTCTTTTCTTTCCATTTCCTTTCAGTCTCACATTTCTCCCAACTCGTTCAACATTTGTCACTTTCTGCTGTGAGGTCAACTCCAAGTTCAATGTAATTTGACTCTTAAGGTGTTCCTGAGCGGTAAATATCAAGGCTTATTGTTGTTGTTGTTGTTATTGTTATTGTTGTTGGTGTTGTTGTTATTGTTATTATTCTTATTGTTGTTGTTATTATTGTTGTTGTTGTTGTTGTTGTTATAATATTGATAAGGTTTCCGTTATGGTTTCTGCGTTCGTGTATAACTTAATTGTATAAATTGGACGAGAGTCACAAGAGACAGAGAGAGAGAGAGAGAGAGAGAGAGAGAAAGCGAAAGCGAAAGTGAGAGAGAGAGCGAAAGTGAGAGAGAGAGAGAGAGAGATAGAGAGAGAGAGAGAGAGAGAGATGTGAGATAGAGAGATAGAGAGAAAGAGAGAGAGATGTGGGGGCAGAGAGGGGAATAGAGAGAGAGAGAGAGAGAGAAATAGAGAGATGTGGGGGAGAGAGGGGAAGAGAGAGAGAGAGAGAGAGAGAGAGAGAGAGAGAGAGACAAGGGGGGATAAAGAGAGAAAGAAAGGGCGGAGAGTATCAATTAAAGGCTACCAAGAGAGCGCGAAATACACAATATGTAGTGCTAATGAACGATAACAGTCAAGTTGTGTGTATATATATATGTATGTGTATATATGTATGAGTATGTATGTATGTGTATGTCTATGTGTATGTATGTGTGTATGTGAATGTATGTATGCATGTATGTGTGCATGTGTGCATGTATATGTGTGTATGTATGTGTATGTATGTGTGTGTATGTATGTGTATGTATGTGTGTGTATGTATGTGAATGTATGTCTATGTCTATGTGTATGTCTAGGTGTATGTATGTATGTATGTATGTGTGCATTTGTGCATGTATATATATATTTGTATGTGTATGTATGCATGTGTATGTCTATGTGTATGTATGTGTATGTATGTATGTGTATGTATGTATGTGTATGTCTATGTGTATGTATGTGTATGTATGTATGTGTATGTCTATGTGTATGTATGTATGTGTATGTATGTATGTGTATGTCTATGTGTTTGTCTATATGTATGTCTATGTATCTGTATGTATGTATGTATGTATGCATGTATATGTGTGTATGTATGTGTATGTATGTGTATGTGCATGTGTAAGTGTGTATGTGTGTATTTCAACCGATGTTGTGTCTAGTCATTAGTAACAGAGGTAACTGTGCTAGTGTTTCTAATACAACTGATAAGAATTTGCGTGAAATAAGCCAAGTCTCCTGGGTTGAGTCCTTCTAAACATTCTTATATTTATCTGTCACAATAAACTATAGACATTGAGAGCTAATGATGATATATGACATATTACACTGACCTAATTACCTCCACACACACACACAAACACACACACACACACACACACACATACACACACACACACACATATGAACATTCTTCATATAACTAATTAGATATGTAATTGGTAAATGTATGTATGTATGTATGTGTGTATGCATGTATATATATATATATATATATATATATATACATGCATACACACATACATATATATATATATATATATATATATATATTGGTATGTATGTATGTATGTATGTATGTGTGTATGCATGTATGTATGCCTACCTGCATGCACGTATGTATGTATGTATGTTGTATGCATGTATAAGTATGTGCATATATATATATATATATATAAAACAGTCATTCGTCTCATTCTGACGTCACTAGACCTGTTCTCCATGTGTGTTTATTATCTTAATTCCACACGGGGTGTAACTATCGTGCTTTTAAATTCCCTTCTGGCATATTTTAGCAGTGGAATTTTGGTTATCGTGTTGAGCTCTACTGATGAACGGTTCCAACCGTGACTAAACCCACTGAAAAGTTTCGTAAAATAGTCTTTTTAAGATTTGTAGATTTTTCCAAATTGAAGGATAAGTATTTACTCTTAATTTTATTCTGAGTTAAGATTCTATTGTATTTTTCCCTGGATTACACAAAATCTGTGGATAAAATTTCTGTGTTGACTTTTTTTGAATTGAGATTGAATTATTTTCCCATATCTTACGTTAAATATTTTCCATCTTGACGTAATAGTAACTTATATGTATGAATTACTGTTGGCTTCTTGCTCACATTAATTTCTCTATTTTCATATATATATATATATATATATATATATATATATATATATATATATAGGTGTTAAGGTGCAACTTAATCGCGTCCGTAGGCGGTATGCTACGTGAGCACTCGATGCTCTTGGGAAGTAAAGTATCAATAGTATTAATATATAAAGTAACAAAGAATCAGTGTTGAATCATATATATATCACATATTACATATGTTTCACTGTCGATCAGCTCGAGGAATGATCGAACCTGACTCTGGAATCGGAAGCTCCTCAGATATGTTTTAATATGTAGGCTGGCGATTATTCCCACCACCCCGGTCAAATCGTCGCACGGATACATGCGATGCGCGTCGGCATGTCTGCCTAGCTTCCACTGTCACATTGTTTGAAGTCATTATTAAGGACATAAGGCAATGCGAGAATGTGTTAGTGGGGAAAAGTAAGGGGTGAGAGAGTTAAGATATAGAATATAAAATAAAGGAATAACAAAAAAAAAGTCTATGGGATAAGGACCAATGCTGACTACGATATATCCGACAAGGAGATAAAATGAAACCAAGAAAGTGGAACAATATATTATAGACATAATTGTTTCTACTTTTGGCACAAGGCCAGAAATTATCCCAGTGCATTACTGGAGCTTTATTTTATCGACCCCGTAAGGATGAAAGGCAAAGTTAACCTCGGCGGGATTTGAACTGAGACCGAAAAGGGACGTAACTATGCTGTAAAAGCATGGTGCCCGACTCTCTACCGATACTGCCAATCCACCAATAAAGACAAAACCTATTCAAATAAATATATATATGTGTGTGTATACACATATATATGTGCACACACACACACACACACATACATATACATACGCACAAAGACACATACTTACCCTTACGTATATATATACACACCCACACACATATATCTATATCTAATATATATACGCCCACACACATATATATCCATACACCCACACACACACACACGCATACACACACATATATATATATATACATTGAAAAATAAACCAAACATTGCTAACTATATCACATTTTAATTTACGTGCGTTTCATCCTTAATACAAAAATAAAAGCAGAATTACATAAGATATAGCTACCTTAAATATGGCAGTATGTACAAAAATATAGCATCCCAGGTTGGTTTTGTTTACATTTAAAAAACCCGCTGCATCATACTAGGAAATAGTGCTTACCACGAGTCAGACTGCTGACATTATATGTATGGGTGCGCGTAACTGTGTGTAGTCATGTTTAATTATATATAGCTATGTGTTTGTATATATAGAGTGATCTGACAATTTAGATGGTGTTTCACTTTGAGCATATATAAGTGGATGTATTTGTTTATGTGTAGATGTACATATATAGTTGTATATATGTTTGTCTGTATGTATATGTACATATGGACACAGGAGACGTGTATAGGGGGTGCGTATGTGTAAGTGTCTCTATATGAGTGCACACATTGTATATAACTAGTCTTGCTAACTATGTAAAATGTTTCTTTTAAATATATGTATGTGTGTATATATACCTATGCGAGGATATATATATATACACACACATATATGTATACTAGCAGTTTAGCCCCGCGTTGCTCGGGTTGTTCATTTGCAATGAAACGTTACATATAGGTAAACGTGGCTTGAACGCGAATAAGCTTATCGATTAAGTGCATAAAGCCGTTGAACCGATTATTAAAAGTTACGAACCAATTAGGATTTTGGACAATCAATGATGCGAATCAATAGCAAATTTAGCAGACCAAAGTTGCAAGATGGTCGCCCTGATGCTGCTGGGTGCCAGATCTGTCCGCCATGGGTGACCCTACCAGGAAATAGTTTTCCAGACGGCATAGCTCCAACACCTCCAACACCTGCACCAACATCTATAGCACCTCGTTGTAGACGATATTGCGTGTCATCCCTTGAGGAGTGTAAGCAAAATGTGCATTCCTGCTCCCTACGTGGAAACAGGAAACATAAAGTTGATCATGGGAGAAGCATGTCTCCCCCAAATGGATGCCCGCCACCGACAATGTTTGCCCTTGTGACTTGTTAATGGAAATGGCAAAACATGGTCTCATCGGGAATTGGGATCGCCGGAAATCGAACGGGATATCTGACGCCGAGGAGAAAAGGTTCATCCTTGGAATGAAAATATTCTCCCCTCTCCCGTTACAATGGTGGCCTCAATCAAGTGGGGCGTCATTGACTTGACGACCCTGTGAGTACCGTTGCACTGCTTTGGTGGACGCACGTTCCTTATTAGCATAATGAGACAGCCAACCCGAAGCTTAAGAATGTGAGGTGGGAGCCCTGGGGGCTCAAGGGAATTTAATAACTCAACCGGATAATTAACGATATCGTCGGGGTCTGACATCCGGTCGATAGATTTGAAGATGTGCTCTTTACCGGGAATTTTTTCAATCAGCTGCTCATTAATAACATTAACCATGGCATTTTTCGGAGTAAGGAGGGCTCTTTCGCTGAGCCAATCGAAGTTTTTAAAGTTAGATGAAACATTAGGAAAAACTGCTTCCCAAAGGTCAGAAGGGCTGCTCACAATGTTGCACAGGGAGTCGATTGCGATGCCGCCCTTGTCATCCGCAGGTACCTTGCCCTCACCAAGTGCTAAAATGTTCTGAGCAAATTCTGCAGACATGTTGTCACCATGCAAATGAGCACGCATATTTGTGCTCAGGTACAAAGTCTTCACCTGGGGCCACAACGTGGACTACTTAAGGCAGGCACGCACTTCATCATCTCTTGTCCCTTTGGGGATGACAGGCAGCGTTTGCCGAAAATCCCCTGATAGCAGAAGGGTTACGCCACCCATAGGAGCCGTAGAATCCCTAATGTCTTTCAGGGGTTGTCCAATGCCTCAAAGGTAGCCTTGTGTGCCATTGTGCACTCATCCCAAACAATGAGGCAACATGTTTTGAGAACCAGAGCTTCGTGTGAGCTCTTGCTGATATTGCATGTTGGTGTCTCAGTTTTTACTAAATCCAAGGGGAGTTTAAAGGTTGAATGTGCTGTCCTGCCTCTCGGCAGCAAAGTAGCTGCGATCCCGGACGATGCAACGGCCAACGCAATTGTTTTCTCCTGACGAATCTTAGCGAGAATCAATTTTGTTACAAAAGGTTTTCCGGTACTCCCAGGAGCATCGATAAAGTAAATACCCACAGTCTGATTTTGAACCGCGTCAATGATAGTTAAATAGGCCAACCTTTGGTCCGACAGACGTTTGGGCTTATTTTCCTCTAAGTATTTGGAAAGAGATTCGATGTCATATGCTGTTTCCCGCAACAAATCCGGAGCCAACGTATTAGCTTCATCTGTGACGGTTGACGGCAAGCCATACGTCGCCAACTCACTCCCACCCATGTCGAAGAGGGCGTCTCGATATCAATGAGTGCCCTGTTGTAGATAATGCCGCTGTAAGAAACTTCCACTGAAGGATACTGCAGATGAGCCAGGCGCAGGAAATCTTCAGACATGAAGTCTCTGTACTTGAGCCATAAAAATTTGGGATCACCCAATTCACACTTTTGAAGCAAAATGGCAAAGAGTTCCCGTAGACCTTTAGGTGATTTCAACAAAGCAGCCTTTGCTAAAGTGGAATCGCATTGCGACCCATCTTCCAAAACACCACGCTTAAAGCAGGCTTCCCGGTACGTATCACATATTTCTCCATCAACACTTTTGAGGTCCTGAAAACGTTGTGGGCCTACAACTTCATGCAGAAGAAGGCGGAGATGAACGCACTCATGCTGACTTGGAGGCACAGTGTCAACCCTTCCAAGACAGCTGTCAAATTTTACACCATGATGTCTTTCAACAGCCTGACCTGACTTTCTTCGCACCCAAGTGTTTTTCGACCATATAAAGTCGGATGGAACCTGGGGGTACATAATTGTTTGCGCAAATGTATCGAACTGGCAAAGTTTGAAGAAACCTGTCAGAGTGGTCTCTTTCGGATAGGCGGCCAGCTTGGCGGCAGTTTGGTCCGTAAAGTAAACTCTTTGCCCATTTTCCAAATGTACCGCAAGCTGTACGATGGTGGGGTGCCGTTGGTGTAGGGGGAAACCAAATAGGCGCCAAAAAGCTTCATTGCTACTGATGTACCACGCCACAGGTACTCTGTGCCTCGTCCCTGCTATTTTCAGCTTGAAATGCGAACATTGCGGCATCAGAGCCCTTATTTACATATTTGCATATGTATTTTATAGACTTGACGGAATTGCAAAACTCAACGTTGATGTGGGCGTTGAACATCTTCAAGAGAAGCGGGCAGTAAGGGGCCACCCATCTATTGTCGACTTGTCCTCCCTTTACTGTTGTGGTGAAGCCACCGTTCTTGAGCCGTCTCCGCCTGTACAGGGGGAACCCATCGCCACCACCCTGAGTCTCGTCAACAAATTTTTTTGGGTATCCCTTACTGACACGTGTGATGCTCATTAGGGCCCGACGCACACAGACCATGAATCATGTTAGCTTTGACGATGTTATGTAATTCCTGGTCAGTTGCTGGGTTAGGGATTTCAGTCGAAATGAAACTGTCTATGGCATTTGAATTTATTTTATCAGCTAACCAAATCAAAATGTGAGCATGTGGAAGCCCTCGTTTTTGCCATTCGACGGTGAATATGTCACATTTTACAACCCCAAATACCTGACCCTTTTTGATTAAAGCTATGAGTTTAGCCAGTTTAAGTCTGAACATTCTGGCAATGAGGTCATGTCTGTTCGAATAATTTTGCCCAGGAAAAAGTTCACGGGTTATCTCAACCGATTTCGGATTACACGTGAATGTAATGAACAGATCTCGGCGACCACAATGGCGCACAAACGTCATGGCATCCTGGGTTCTTTCGTGCAAACTGATGCAAACTGATGGAAAAGCTCTCGTGATCTATGAATATGATTAAAACTATTCTGTCTGATCATGAAGTGGTAGGAATAAAAATCCATACAGGATACTCTTTTATTGGAGGTCTCGTCAGGATTGTTTGACGTCTCGTCAGGATTGTTTAACGTCTCGTCAGGATTGTTTGACGTCCCGTCAGAATTGTTTGACTTGCTTTGAGGAATGCCGAAATGTTATCCGTCTTCCCCATAAACAAAAAGCAGTGGATATTGTAGGCTGTCGTATGAGCGATGCGTTTCACAAATCCTCACGACTTTTAATGACAATGTACCTTTTTTTAAGCTGATCTTCATGGAGAACAACGGCTACTTCATTGCATGCGGGGGCGTTATAGTGGCGAGCATGCTCCCCAGATGGCCTTTTGTCAGCATCAATAACGATGTTGAAGTTGGTTACAGGTGTTGATTCCAAGGCATATTTGAAGCTCAGGACGTAGCTGTTGTTTTCATGAAGCATGCGTTGAAGATCGAGTAGTATGTCTTTGTCAACAGATTTACTTTTCTCGCCGTTAGACTTAGGAATAATAAAAATACGCATGTCAGCCTGTCTAATGTAATCAGTTATGAAGTAGATTTGGAGAAACGCGGACTTTTCCGTTTCTTGAGGCTGGAGTGATCCAATTAGATGGTATATCTGTCCCTGAACTTTAAATGAGGGCATCCACCCATCTTCTCGGACAACGCGTGCCCCGAAAGAGGTCATCTGAAAGGCACAATTGTACTTTCTGATGAGTTCAAGAAAATCTTTTGACCTAGGAGTTGTGCCAGTAAGAAGTTTTTTCAAAGTCTGCGGTGGGTCCTCTAGGGGAAGTAAATTAACCTTGCCATTGGAGCAGCACATTCCAGGTGGTTCTCCAGCCCACTTATTTGCACTACAGAACTTGCAAGTTAAACTCATATTCCCAATCTGGATGTCAGGCCGCATTGAGAAGTTAAGTGTTGGATCATAATTAAAAGCTTTTAAAAGCCAATATGAATTATTTGGACTTTTTATGCCTCGGGCAGTTTCTTTACACCGATTGTTCTTTTCTAGTCTAATACTGCGATCGTTGTGTGATTCTTAGGCTCTAGCAGCAGCAGTAGCCACTGCATTACAGGAATTACGAAGTGATTTTATCTGTTCATTTTCAGTAGCTCTAGCAGCGGCAGGAGCCACAGCATTCCGGGAGCTACGGATAGAACGGTCTAAATCCCTAAGCTTAGCACGCGACGAAGTATAGTAAGATATATTGCTGGCTAGACGCTCACTACGCTGGTCGTCAGTTTCAGCAGCTCTTCTATTTTCTGAACGTAAAGCACTTTGTGACAATCGCAATTCAGTTTCCTCCAGCGACTCATTCAACCGTCTTCTTTTCTGTTTAGCTGCAGACACCGTCTTACGACCAAGTGAGCATCTCTTTTTTGGGGGCATTATATCTGAAAATGTTAAACAAAAACCTTATGAAATTTGAAACTAAATGGTAAACACAACTGAATGGAAGATGAAATGGCAACGAAAAAAAATAAATGAAGATGCAATATTCAAACAAAATCGGGGGTAGGTATGACTAATTATCTACCAACTGGTAGTATTTGGATGGACATATTTGACTTTATATGAAAAGAAACAAAAACATTAACGCACACTCACTAATCAGTGTATTCGGCAGAATTGCCAGAACTACAACACTATCGGTGTTGTCATATTAATATTTAACCAATTAAAGTCTTACAAAATAAATAATTTAAACATTCCGATTCATATCTCTATAGCATTAATCTGTTATATGAAGTGTTATTTTGCGGGTTGTTATTTGCAATAAGCCGATTTAAAATACCCCAGATAAGCCGTATGTCAATACGGAACGCTCCACTGCAGTGTTGTCATATAACGAGTGAAGAGCGACAGAGAGAGTAAAGCAGTTAAATTATAGAGAGGGGGAATATACGGAACGTTCCATTTGAACATACACATCGTTTCTCTCTCTCTGCAGTGTTGTCATATAGGGAGTGAAGAGCGACAGAGAGAGTAAAGCAGTTAAATTACAGAGAGGGGGAATGATCATGATCGATTTTTGCCCTTATTGTTAATGGATTTGAAATTGTTTTGCTTCATGACTTTTTCCTGACCAAAAGCAATAATTGTCCCGACTTTGAATAGAATCCGTTAGGAATTGTGGACGTGAATCCATTACAAACCTTAACACACACATCCTCAGATTTATATATATAGATATATGTATGTGTGTGAGAATGTATGTATTTGTGTAAATATATTCATACACTTATCTACTGTTATTGTTTTGATGTTGTATACGAATAAGTAGTAGAATTTAACTTGAAGTACATAAATATATATGGTATTGTATATATTAGCCTGGATGAGTGGTGGTGTGTGTATAATTTAGCATGTGAATTATATTCTCCCTCTTGAAAATATTAATGCGTATACCGTATTTATTGTGCAAAAAAGATGGACTGCTTTTAATTTTGATTATGATATCATATATTGCATACATATTCGTTTGAGTGCCTAAGTGAAGAACGTCAGTAGTTTGACTTGTGGTAAGTATTATTTCCTAGTATGATGCAGCGGTTTTTTTAATGTAAACCAGTCAAGGGCAACCTTAACCCAACTTTTCAGTCGTAATTTATCTTTCTATCATTTTTACGATCGAGGAAAACAACGTGTACGAATTCTGAAGAAGCAAATCTAAACAACCTTAGTATACCGCCCTTTTTTTAATGTGGACACGAATGTAAATTAGCGCTTGCAGCCCACCTGATGATGAGCCATATCTCATGTGGCCCGCTTCTCGAAAAAGTTTGCCCGTGCCTGATGTAAACAAAACCAGCTTGGTATGTTATATATTTTTTTACATAATTTCCTATTTAAGGTGGCTATATCTTATGTAATTCTGAGGAGTCATAATGTAAGGCTTTTAATATCAAGGATGAAACGCATGTGATATACGTTAGCAGTGTTTGGCTTATTTATCAATAAGTTTCCTGCTCTACGTCAATTCTTAATCATTCATATTAGGATTTCATACTTTTCTATAAAATTCTATGTAGCCTTGTGCATGTAATAAATATCGTATTTTTGAGCTGTATAACTACTTCACCTATAATTATCTGTCACACACACACTATATATATATATATATATATATATATAGTGACGAAACATAAGTCAATTGCATGAAGTCATAATCCTTTATTTACTGCTATATATATTTCTATGATAGCCATTTAATGGCTATCACCTCATCAGGCAGTTAGTCAGTTCTTAGATATGCCAGCTCTGTGTTTATAGTCTTGATGGTATCAGAGCCTTGGAACATATCTATAGTATATATATATATATATATATATATATATATATGTTCTTGAATGTTTGGTTGGTAGAGTCCATAACACCAATCAAACCCCTTTTATAGCTCTGACGAATCCTACGGTTACGTAAGGAAGAAACATTGTAAGCCAATAAAAATCTGTTGATGATGTAGACGCTCTTGTGTTCTTTATAATATATATATTTATATATATAGTATATATATATATAGTATATATATATATATATACATATATATTCCTCGATGCCGCTGTTGAGCAAACGGATGACGATTGGTCATCAAGGCACAGCCTTGTCGGGCCGTTTGCTTGCAAACGTATGGAATGTTATCATTAATATTCGATATAACCCATACGTATATATATATAATATAAAACGAAAAATCAGTGATGCATCTGAACTCAATTTATTGTGTGTTACAATTGTTTCGCCGGCAGACAGCTCGAGACACCATCATTGTGTGGATCTGTCTGATTCTGGATCTGCAGGTTCGTCGGACACTTCTAATAATTTCGGATCAAATTTTCTCACTGGGGTGTTAGCCTCAAAAAACATCCTCTTCGCTCGTCCTTCTATTGTCTGTTGTTTTTCTACATCATCATAACTTTTGACCAACTGGTACTGTCACACTGACCATCAGCTGCCCTTCTTCCTGCCACACTTCAATGAATCCCTGCTGTGTTTGGTAGTTCACACGTCCACGCACGCACTCTCACACACACATATATATATACACTCACACACACATATATATATATACATTCACACACATATATGTACACTCACACACACACGCACACAATCATATAAATAACAACATCCGCACGCATATACTCCCGCTATACATAAGCACACAAAGAACCCATAAAACTATAGACATACACGTCTACAGACTCCTGCCTACATGCCCACGTACATCAACTCACACACACACACACTCACACGTACACAGGCGCACACACATGCATACGCGTATATCTACTCGTATACACAAACACGTACAGACATATACATAGACACGCACACGCACATACACACACGTGTCCAAATATACAGGCACAAAAACAGACTCGCTTGCAAACACACATATATATGTATATATATATACATATATATAGACACAAACAAGCCCTTACCATACAGTAGGTGCACGTACACACACATACACACTGGCACATATACACTCTTACGAATATGCGCCTATTACCTACAGGCCCACGCACGTCTACAAAGATATATATATATACATATATCTGTCTATACACAAATATGATATACACACAAAGTCATATAAAGCCACACAATGGGTCATACAAGGATCATACATGAAAGGATCTATCTTGTTATACACATGCACAAATATAAACAACATAACCATATACATACATCCATACACATACATACATATATATATATATATAAATATATATATATATATACACACTTATATATATATATATACACACACACACACATGTACATACACGCACATACATACACATATATAAAAAACCTACATATACTGTCATCAGGGTATGGTGTCTGATCCCTTGAACCTATTTTGCCTCTCTGGTCGGCGTGCGCTCTGCCGCATGGCTTTAGCCTGGGCTTTCCGGTGGATTCCATGCGGAGAGTGTGCACTTTCTCTGGTGTCTGCACGTCATGATAATTTTAGATTTCAGGTTGACCGCATGATGACGTAGAAAAACAACAGCCAATAGCAGGACGATAGAAGAGGATATTTTCTGACGCTAACATCCCAGTGAGAAAATTTGATACGAAATTATTAGAAGTGTCCGAGGAACCTGCAGATCCAGAATCAGACAGATCCACACAATGATCGTGTCTCAAGCTGTCTGCCGGCGAAACAATTGTAACACACAATAAATTGAGTTCAGGCATCACTGATTTTTCGTTTTATATTATATCACACTCTGCTCTGTAAGAACATAGAGTGCTCAACCAGCATACCGCCTATGGAAGCACCATACCTACCATCAGACACACACACACACACACACACACACACACACACACACACACACACACACACACACACACACACACACACACACACACAGACACACACACACAATATATATATATGGATATATATTATTAGAAAGTGAGGTTTTTTTACGAAATGAAAAAAAACGAGGTGTCTTACACGAGTGAGCGTATAAGGAAAAAAGATGAAATCGAAAATGCAACTGGAGTCTTTTTAAAAAAAATAAATATATTTATTTGGTTCCTTTACCGGTTTCGCAGTTCTTGTGCGTTTCAAAAGTAGAATTGAGATGGAGGGTAAAACCAGAAACCCTCCATCTCAATACTACTTTTGAAAAGTACAAGAAACCGGTAAGTGAATCAAATAAATATATGTAAAAAAAAAAGACTCCAGTTGCATTTTGGATTTCATCTTTTTCTTATATATATATATATATATATATATATATATATATATATATATATATATATATATATATATATATATATAGATATATATTATTATTATGTAATAAACAACATAAGGCAATTATTCCATTTACCAGTGGTTTCTTAAAAGCAAAAGGTTTTGCTTTCAATCCTCAGAACGAAAAAATCCTGGTTTGTTTATTGGTAAATGGAATAATTGCCTTATGTTGCTTTAATACTTTACTACTATATATACGTATATGTAAGGTCCTTATGGTTTATCTAAGATTGAGTTTTACATACACACACGCATATACGTGTGTGTATGCGTATGCATGTGTGTGGGCGTGGTTGTGTATGTGTGTATATGTGTATATGCATGTATATGTATATATATATATATATAATATAAGATCAAAAGATGGTTAAAGGAGTTCCATATATTTTATTATGCGCATTTCAAAAACAAACATCATCATGCAATAATATTTGTGTTTTCATCAGATAAAACAGGAGAACATGATATGAAGGCTAAAAAACACTTGTGGATAGTGCAGTTTTAAATCAACATATCCAGTCCCACAAACTGTAGAGTGCTTCTTATCCGATATCTGCATTGCTTTATTGTACTACAATAAAACTCACCTCCTACATATATATATATATATATATGTAGATAAATCTACCAAGAGTTTACGGTAGTGTCCAATCCGTATGAAGAACTCAATGTATTCCGGATATCATGGAAAGAAGAGATGTAATGAAAATCCACTTTCGGTGAAAGATAAACGGTATACAGAGTCAAGATAAAATATTAAACAAATAATGAACAAACAATTCCTTATATTAAACAAAAAAAGTTCACTATTTAACGATCGTTTCTAGGGCATATATGTGTTATAATTGGTATGCATATTTAACAGATCTATGTACAAAATTATACAAAATTATACAAATTATCAAGATTAAATATACATACCTAACTCATATATACGCCGTCTTCAGAAATAATGAAGTATATTTATTGATAATAACAACAATTCAAAATGTCAGTTCAAAATTGACCAATGAAAACACAAAGGGTAAAAAGCAGTTTGGTGTGTGTATATACATGCAAAAACCTTACACATATTTTACAATAATGTGTGTATAATTTGTATGTGTATACTAAAAAGATGGATGTAAACACAAAATTTCAAGGTTAATATCTCTGTAAGCTTAATGCGCTGATAAGATACGCAAAGATACTTATGGAGTCAAGCATATAAATATATTTTTTTCATACTCACACATATCAGTATAATCACACATACATGTGCGTATATGCATAAATATACACATAACCACGAACATACAAACACACACACTCCCCCACTCACATTTATATATGTGGATATAAAATCATAAGCAAATAGAAATTAAGTCACTCACATAAAAACACTGGTACACACATTTCAAGATCAAGATACAGAAATTAGGTGGGAGGGGGGGGGGGAGGGGTCAGTATTAGATTGTCAGACCAGACAGCCTAAAATAAATGTATCTATAAATTAAGAAAAATAAAAAAATAAAAATAAAAACAATAAAATATAATAAATGTACATACACATACAGATATACATACACATACATACATGTACGCGCACATAGAGATATCTACACATACATACATACACACATATCTATACTGTCATACACACACATACATTTACACGAACATACACATACACATATAAAAAGATATAAATACACACACACTCACGCGCAACACATACACACATACACATATATATATATATATATATATATATATATATATATATACATATATATACACACACACATAGACTCATATATATATATATATATACACATATACATATATATATACAAACATATATATATATCTCCCCACACTCATACCACCATAAATATACATACAAACACCCACATGTATATATATATATATATATATATATATCCACATACACACACGTACACATATATATACATACACACACATATATACACATACACATATATATATACACACACATAAAAAACAGACATGCACATATATACACACACATATATATATATATTTCATTACTCTTATATATACACATAGTATATATACATACACAACCTCACTTATACACATATACACATAAGTTATATTACAATAATAATAAAGAATAATATATATATATATATATACATATATACACATATATACATATATACATATACATATATATATACACACACATACATACACATACATACATACACCTAAACATATACATACATAAATACACACATACGAATAAAGACATATATTCACACATAGATACCCATATACACATATATATATATATATATATATATATATATATCTATATATATACACAAACATACATACATATATATACACACATATATACACATACACACACACACACACACACAGACACACATACACACTCACATACACATATATATATATATATGTGTATGTGAGTGTGCGCAAATACATATATATATACACACACACATACAAACACACACAAACACATACATATGCATATATGCACACACACACACATATATCACATAGATATGAAGATAAACATATAAATAGAGAGACATACGAATATATACAGAACCCATATACACATACATACAACCACGCATATACATATATATACATATATACACATATATATATTCCTATATACAAGCATACACATACACACACATATATACATATACATACACATATACATACCACACATTCACATACACATACATATATAATACATATATATACATATATATACATACATATGTATGTACAATCATATATACACACTCAATCTTACATTCATATTTACATGCTCATATATGTATTTTTATATTTAGAAATAAATACCAAAACCTATATAGAACACCCACCTACACATATATTCATACATATACTCTTACAAAAACAGATGATAATAGTATGGGGGAAAGGGGGGGTTTGGAGAAGGGGATCAAAGTAAATATATGTTTCAAGAAACATATAATATTTTCCGTATCTTAATTCAATGTATGTTCTTACATATTTTCAGTGCTAGGAAATACGAAATCTATGTATCCCAAAACAAAAAAGTATACCATTAATCATATGTTAACTAAACCAAAGATAGTCAACATATTGATTTCCAAGGTGTAAATTAGTTAGGTTTATAATATTTGAAGCAAAATTATGAAGTCAAACAGTAGTAGATTATTAATTACATTATAACTAAATTAAAGTTAATAACGTTATGGTATCAATATTAGGAGATGAATTTAGTAATAGGGAAAAGAAACCCAAATAAAAATAAAATAAAGTATTACATCGGTAGTAGCATATAAATTATATGTTAACTAAATTAAAAATTATATATTTATTTCAATAGTATACGTTAATTAGTATATGTTAATTAGGTATACAATACATAAAGCAGATATTGTATTTCATCAATAGCATAATATAATTATATGCAAATAAAAATCAAAATTAATACGCATACATATACATATACATACACATATACATACATATACATATACACACATATATATATATATATATACATATATATACACATACATACATATATAGTCACATAAATATACATATAGATACACATACAATACACACATATACATATACATATAGATATACATATCTTTTTCAAAAAATTGCACAGAATATATTAACTAGGTATATATCCAAAACACATCCCATTCTATGATTACATGACATTCTGCAATTCGTCTGTACAAGGATACTAATTTTAAGCAAATTAAAATTAAAGATTTAGGTTGATTAAAACTAAAACCAAATAATAAATATATTTCCAAAATGTATATTAATTAGGTCTATAATACTAAAAATTCTTTCTCCGTCATAGGATACATGATATTATTTTGTTATATTTTATCTGTAAAAGAATTATAATAAAAAAAATTATAGTAAAAGGTTAAAATAAATTAAAATTAATCTATAAATTAAATTACTGAGTATATATTAGTAATATTTAAAGGTTTTTCAAAATTTATGATTACATAATATTTTCTCATCTGTAATAAAATATTAATTAAATTAAATTTATAGGTTAACTAACATTTAAATTAAATTAAATTCTAGAATAATGTTATTAATTAGGTTTATAATATTTAAATGTTTTTTTTAGTTTATGATTACACGATATAATTAATTCCTGTCTTTTATTTAATAAGATATCCCTAGACTTCATTATTTCAAATAGTTCCTGGGAACATAATCTACATTCCTTTCTATTATTTTGATAAGGGGTGGCTCTTTTGAGCACACTCCAGGTCAAATCATATTTTATATTTTTATTTTTATAACTATTGATTTTTTCTGCTAGAGATGTTGTATTAGCCAGTGCGGCATTTTTAAAGCTATGTTTGTGGGTATTATACCTTGTCTTAAAATTGTTAGAGGTAGCTCCTATATATGAGCAAATAGAATCTTTAGTTTTAACATTACATTTATAGACTATGTTGTTAACAAGACAATTCCCTTTTAATGGGCAGTTTGTTTTGTTTCTACAGTTACATCCTTTCGTTAATTCTGTATTTGAGGAGATATTATTGTTAATTTGATGTACTGGTGGTATACTTATGGTTTTCTTACATTTATATGCATTATATGCACTTATATTTTGTTTTATGTTATTTGTTGTAGAGTATGAGAATTTAACTGTAGACCTATTTAAGATTTGATGGTATTTGTGGTTTGGCGGGAAGTTTTTCTCAAGGATATAAAAAAATTTTTTAGCAATATTATCCTTAACTTGTAAATTAAAAGGAGCATTATACCAAGTAACTCGTCTATTACGGTTTCTATGTTGTTTATTATTTTTATTATTTTTATATGTTGTATCATGATTTTTACTAGGAGGATTAATGTTAATGATCATACCACAACTATTTTTAGTTATATTTGTAGATTTAGGTGTTTTATCTTTTTTATTAGGAGTTTTATTATTAATATTTATTATAGTCGTATGATGAGTAGTTTTTTGAGGGTTACTATACTTTATATTAGAAGATTTAGTATTTTGGGGTATACTGTGGGTGGCATTTAGGTGTGTACTTTTCATTTGGTGTTTGTTGGTAATATTATGCTGTATGCTTTCAGTATTTTTAGTAGAAGGTATATACTCTAATCTATTTTTGTGGCCACTTCTATCTAGAGCTTCATTATAAAAGGTCGCATTTTTATCAAATACATCTTGGTTAGAAGAAAGGTTAGAAATTCTAAGTGATATATTATATGCAAGGTTTTTAAGGATAGATTTAGGGTGATTAGATTGTGAGTGTATGTAATGTAAGTTTTGGTTAGGTTTATGGTAAGGTTGGTATATACCCGTAGCTAAATCTAAAGTTATATCTAGGAAATTTACTACTTTACTTGTTTTTTCAAAAGTAATATTAAGATTATAATAGTCTTTAAGGAAAGTTCTAATATGCTTTTTTGTTTTTTTCGATTTCTGAAAGGCTAAGGTTGTTAGAAAGAAGAAGACAGTCATCACGATATAAACCACCTTTGAGGTGGGGAAAAGAGGCATTTATGTTGAAAAGGAGAAAGAGGCCCACAAGATCAGTAATTTGGGCGGAATCGCTTGAACCCATAGTAATATCAAAAAGATTACTGTAAGTGTTTCTGGTCCAGTATTCATTCTGAAATTCAATAAGTGTTTGTCTAGCATGTGTAATAATGTTAATGTCATCCGAAGTTAAATTAGATCTATTTTTAGCAAATATTAATGCTTTGTTCAGGAGTATGGGTGATATAGAAGAATAGTAATTATCTATATCAAATTGTAGGAAAGAAGCAGAAGATTTACACCTAATATTTTTAAACCAATTAATTACCTGGGAGGTGTTTTCCCAGAGTGGTAAAATAACGTATTTTCTTATTTGTGGGATGACTCTATCTAAAATTTTTTTGCTAATTATTCCAATATCTGATTTGGAGGGACATATAAGTCTAATAGAAGGATTAGAGTTAAAGTTAGATTTGTGATCTTTCAGGTTGAAGTGTGGACATTTCAATGCCAAAGGTTCAGTTCTATCTTCAATATTTAGTTTTTTTACTATGTTGTGTGTTTTGTTGTTGATGTTGGTGAGTGACACATTATTAGATTTTTTATAATTTTTTCTGAGTTCTTTATATATGAACTCATTATAATGTTCAATATCCAATAATGTATGTATGTGTATGTATGTGTGTGTGTATATATATATGTATATGTATATATGTATATGTGTGTATATATGTATATATATATATATATATTATTCTTTATTATTATTGTAATATAACTTATGTGTATATGTGTATAAGTGAGGTTGTGTATGTATATATACTATGTGTATATATAAGAGTAATGAAATATATATATATATGTGTGTGTATATATGTGCATGTCTGTTTTTTATGTGTGTGTATATATATATGTGTATGTGTATATATGTGTGTGTATGTATATATATGTGTACGTGTGTGTATGTGGATATATATATATATATATATATATATACATGTGGGTGTTTGTATGTATATTTATGGTGGTATGAGTGTGGGGAGATATATATATATGTTTGTATATATATATGTATATGTGTATATATATATATATATATGAGTCTATGTGTGTGTGTATATATATGTATATATATATATATATATATATATATATATATGTGTATGTGTGTATGTGTTGCGCGTGAGTGTGTGTGTATTTATATCTTTTTATATGTGTATGTGTATGTTCGTGTAAATGTATGTGTGTGTATGACAGTATAGATATGTGTGTATGTATGTATGTGTAGATATCTCTATGTGCGCGTACATGTATGTATGTGTATGTATATCTGTATGTGTATGTACATTTATTATATTTTATTGTTTTTATTTTTATTTTTTTATTTTTCTTAATTTATAGATACATTTATTTTAGGCTGTCTGGTCTGACAATCTAATACTGACCCCTCCCCCCCCCTCCCACCTAATTTCTGTATCTTGATCTTGAAATGTGTGTACCAGTGTTTTTATGTGAGTGACTTAATTTCTATTTGCTTATGATTTTATATCCACATATATAAATGTGAGTGGGGGAGTGTGTGTGTTTGTATGTTCGTGGTTATGTGTATATTTATGCATATACGCACATGTATGTGTGATTATACTGATATGTGTGAGTATGAAAAAAATATATTTATATGCTTGACTCCATAAGTATCTTTGCGTATCTTATCAGCGCATTAAGCTTACAGAGATATTAACCTTGAAATTTTGTGTTTACATCCATCTTTTTAGTATACACATACAAATTATACACACATTATTGTAAAATATGTGTAAGGTTTTTGCATGTATATACACACACCAAACTGCTTTTTACCCTTTGTGTTTTCATTGGTCAATTTTGAACTGACATTTTGAATTGTTGTTATTATCAATAAATATACTTCATTATTTCTGAAGACGGCGTATATATGAGTTAGGTATGTATATTTAATCTTGATAATTTGTATAATTTTGTATAATTTTGTACATAGATCTGTTAAATATGCATACCAATTATAACACATATATGCCCTAGAAACGATCGTTAAATAGTGAACTTTTTTTGTTTAATATAAGGAATTGTTTGTTCATTATTTGTTTAATATTTTATCTTGACTCTGTATACCGTTTATCTTTCACCGAAAGTGGATTTTCATTACATCTCTTCTTTCCATGATATCCGGAATACATTGAGTTCTTCATACGGATTGGACACTACCGTAAACTCTTGGTAGATTTATCTACATAATTTTGCTCCTATTTTCACGGAAATATTCGTATTTTTGTACTGTATGTGTGTATTAATTTTATATTTATGTATAAACATATATATATATGTATGATTTTGTAAACCCATATACATTTAGTTGAGCTCTTTCAATTGTCCATCATCCATATCACAATGGAAAAACAGTATTTAGGAACCTCCTTAAAAAACATACCAATACCTTCTAAGGACGACTTCTTACTCCTTATGATTCAGAAAACTAATAATTTTATCAGAAGGGTTAGATGGAGAGCCTACCACTTCGATAGAAAATCTAAACAAGCAGATCGGAAATATATGTATGATTTCAACACTTACAAGAATCCACCACACAACTTTTTACTTGAAGACTTCGAGAAAGACCTTTTTAATTTAATTAAACACCTCAAATTTAAAAAGTATAAATCCGTCTTTCAAAAGGACCTTGATTCTACCCTATTGGACCTAAAAAAGTCTAAAAAAATCCATGTCCACTCGGACAAAACTGGTAACTTGTATCATATGGATATTGAACATTATAATGAGTTCATATATAAAGAACTCAGAAAAAATTATAAAAAATCTAATAATGTGTCACTCACCAACATCAACAACAAAACACACAACATAGTAAAAAAACTAAATATTGAAGATAGAACTGAACCTTTGGCATTGAAATGTCCACACTTCAACCTGAAAGATCACAAATCTAACTTTAACTCTAATCCTTCTATTAGACTTATATGTCCCTCCAAATCAGATATTGGAATAATTAGCAAAAAAATTTTAGATAGAGTCATCCCACAAATAAGAAAATACGTTATTTTACCACTCTGGGAAAACACCTCCCAGGTAATTAATTGGTTTAAAAATATTAGGTGTAAATCTTCTGCTTCTTTCCTACAATTTGATATAGATAATTACTATTCTTCTATATCACCCATACTCCTGAACAAAGCATTAATATTTGCTAAAAATAGATCTAATTTAACTTCGGATGACATTAACATTATTACACATGCTAGACAAACACTTATTGAATTTCAGAATGAATACTGGACCAGAAACACTTACAGTAATCTTTTTGATATTACTATGGGT
This sequence comes from Eledone cirrhosa, assembly GCA_964016885.1. NCBI lineage: Eukaryota > Metazoa > Mollusca > Cephalopoda > Octopoda > Eledonidae > Eledone > Eledone cirrhosa. Next base: position 186,891,453 of record OZ024742.1, read on the forward strand.
TCAAGCGATTCCGCCCAAATTACTGATCTTGTGGGCCTCTTTCTCCTTTTCAACATAAATGCCTCTTTTCCCCACCTCAAAGGTGGTTTATATCGTGATGACTGTCTTCTTCTTTCTAACAACCTTAGCCTTTCAGAAATCGAAAAAAACAAAAAAGCATATTAGAACTTTCCTTAAAGACTATTATAATCTTAATATTACTTTTGAAAAAACAAGTAAAGTAGTAAATTTCCTAGATATAACTTTAGATTTAGCTACGGGTATATACCAACCTTACCATAAACCTAACCAAAACTTACATTACATACACTCACAATCTAATCACCCTAAATCTATCCTTAAAAACCTTGCATATAATATATCACTTAGAATTTCTAACCTTTCTTCTAACCAAGATGTATTTGATAAAAATGCGACCTTTTATAATGAAGCTCTAGATAGAAGTGGCCACAAAAATAGATTAGAGTATATACCTTCTACTAAAAATACTGAAAGCATACAGCATAATATTACCAACAAACACCAAATGAAAAGTACACACCTAAATGCCACCCACAGTATACCCCAAAATACTAAATCTTCTAATATAAAGTATAGTAACCCTCAAAAAACTACTCATCATACGACTATAATAAATATTAATAATAAAACTCCTAATAAAAAAGATAAAACACCTAAATCTACAAATATAACTAAAAATAGTTGTGGTATGATCATTAACATTAATCCTCCTAGTAAAAATCATGATACAACATATAAAAATAATAAAAATAATAAACAACATAGAAACCGTAATAGACGAGTTACTTGGTATAATGCTCCTTTTAATTTACAAGTTAAGGATAATATTGCTAAAAAATTTTTTTATATCCTTGAGAAAAACTTCCCGCCAAACCACAAATACCATCAAATCTTAAATAGGTCTACAGTTAAATTCTCATACTCTACAACAAATAACATAAAACAAAATATAAGTGCATATAATGCATATAAATGTAAGAAAACCATAAGTATACCACCAGTACATCAAATTAACAATAATATCTCCTCAAATACAGAATTAACGAAAGGATGTAACTGTAGAAACAAAACAAACTGCCCATTAAAAGGGAATTGTCTTGTTAACAACATAGTCTATAAATGTAATGTTAAAACTAAAGATTCTATTTGCTCATATATAGGAGCTACCTCTAACAATTTTAAGACAAGGTATAATACCCACAAACATAGCTTTAAAAATGCCGCACTGGCTAATACAACATCTCTAGCAGAAAAAATCAATAGTTATAAAAATAAAAATATAAAATATGATTTGACCTGGAGTGTGCTCAAAAGAGCCACCCCTTATCAAAATAATAGAAAGGAATGTAGATTATGTTCCCAGGAACTATTTGAAATAATGAAGTCTAGGGATATCTTATTAAATAAAAGACAGGAATTAATTATATCGTGTAATCATAAACTAAAAAAAACATTTAAATATTATAAACCTAATTAATAACATTATTCTAGAATTTAATTTAATTTAAATGTTAGTTAACCTATAAATTTAATTTAATTAATATTTTATTACAGATGAGAAAATATTATGTAATCATAAATTTTGAAAAACCTTTAAATATTACTAATATATACTCAGTAATTTAATTTATAGATTAATTTTAATTTATTTTAACCTTTTACTATAATTTTTTTTATTATAATTCTTTTACAGATAAAATATAACAAAATAATATCATGTATCCTATGACGGAGAAAGAATTTTTAGTATTATAGACCTAATTAATATACATTTTGGAAATATATTTATTATTTGGTTTTAGTTTTAATCAACCTAAATCTTTAATTTTAATTTGCTTAAAATTAGTATCCTTGTACAGACGAATTGCAGAATGTCATGTAATCATAGAATGGGATGTGTTTTGGATATATACCTAGTTAATATATTCTGTGCAATTTTTTGAAAAAGATATGTATATCTATATGTATATGTATATGTGTGTATTGTATGTGTATCTATATGTATATTTATGTGACTATATATGTATGTATGTGTATATATATGTATATATATATATATATATGTGTGTATATGTATATGTATGTATATGTGTATGTATATGTATATGTATGCGTATTAATTTTGATTTTTATTTGCATATAATTATATTATGCTATTGATGAAATACAATATCTGCTTTATGTATTGTATACCTAATTAACATATACTAATTAACGTATACTATTGAAATAAATATATAATTTTTAATTTAGTTAACATATAATTTATATGCTACTACCGATGTAATACTTTATTTTATTTTTATTTGGGTTTCTTTTCCCTATTACTAAATTCATCTCCTAATATTGATACCATAACGTTATTAACTTTAATTTAGTTATAATGTAATTAATAATCTACTACTGTTTGACTTCATAATTTTGCTTCAAATATTATAAACCTAACTAATTTACACCTTGGAAATCAATATGTTGACTATCTTTGGTTTAGTTAACATATGATTAATGGTATACTTTTTTGTTTTGGGATACATAGATTTCGTATTTCCTAGCACTGAAAATATGTAAGAACATACATTGAATTAAGATACGGAAAATATTATATGTTTCTTGAAACATATATTTACTTTGATCCCCTTCTCCAAACCCCCCCTTTCCCCCATACTATTATCATCTGTTTTTGTAAGAGTATATGTATGAATATATGTGTAGGTGGGTGTTCTATATAGGTTTTGGTATTTATTTCTAAATATAAAAATACATATATGAGCATGTAAATATGAATGTAAGATTGAGTGTGTATATATGATTGTACATACATATGTATGTATATATATGTATATATATGTATTATATATGTATGTGTATGTGAATGTGTGGTATGTATATGTGTATGTATATGTATATATGTGTGTGTATGTGTATGCTTGTATATAGGAATATATATATGTGTATATATGTATATATATGTATATGCGTGGTTGTATGTATGTGTATATGGGTTCTGTATATATTCGTATGTCTCTCTATTTATATGTTTATCTTCATATCTATGTGATATATGTGTGTGTGTGTGCATATATGCATATGTATGTGTTTGTGTGTGTTTGTATGTGTGTGTGTATATATATATGTATTTGCGCACACTCACATACACATATATAT
>OZ024742.1:186894838-186904838 GCA_964016885.1 Eledone cirrhosa
TGCACACACACACACATATATCACATAGATATGAAGATAAACATATAAATAGAGAGACATACGAATATATACAGAACCCATATACACATACATACAACCACGCATATACATATATATACATATATACACATATATATATTCCTATATACAAGCATACACATACACACACATATATACATATACATACACATATACATACCACACATTCACATACACATACATATATAATACATATATATACATATATATACATACATATGTATGTACAATCATATATACACACTCAATCTTACATTCATATTTACATGCTCATATATGTATTTTTATATTTAGAAATAAATACCAAAACCTATATAGAACACCCACCTACACATATATTCATACATATACTCTTACAAAAACAGATGATAATAGTATGGGGGAAAGGGGGGGTTTGGAGAAGGGGATCAAAGTAAATATATGTTTCAAGAAACATATAATATTTTCCGTATCTTAATTCAATGTATGTTCTTACATATTTTCAGTGCTAGGAAATACGAAATCTATGTATCCCAAAACAAAAAAGTATACCATTAATCATATGTTAACTAAACCAAAGATAGTCAACATATTGATTTCCAAGGTGTAAATTAGTTAGGTTTATAATATTTGAAGCAAAATTATGAAGTCAAACAGTAGTAGATTATTAATTACATTATAACTAAATTAAAGTTAATAACGTTATGGTATCAATATTAGGAGATGAATTTAGTAATAGGGAAAAGAAACCCAAATAAAAATAAAATAAAGTATTACATCGGTAGTAGCATATAAATTATATGTTAACTAAATTAAAAATTATATATTTATTTCAATAGTATACGTTAATTAGTATATGTTAATTAGGTATACAATACATAAAGCAGATATTGTATTTCATCAATAGCATAATATAATTATATGCAAATAAAAATCAAAATTAATACGCATACATATACATATACATACACATATACATACATATACATATACACACATATATATATATATATATACATATATATACACATACATACATATATAGTCACATAAATATACATATAGATACACATACAATACACACATATACATATACATATAGATATACATATCTTTTTCAAAAAATTGCACAGAATATATTAACTAGGTATATATCCAAAACACATCCCATTCTATGATTACATGACATTCTGCAATTCGTCTGTACAAGGATACTAATTTTAAGCAAATTAAAATTAAAGATTTAGGTTGATTAAAACTAAAACCAAATAATAAATATATTTCCAAAATGTATATTAATTAGGTCTATAATACTAAAAATTCTTTCTCCGTCATAGGATACATGATATTATTTTGTTATATTTTATCTGTAAAAGAATTATAATAAAAAAAATTATAGTAAAAGGTTAAAATAAATTAAAATTAATCTATAAATTAAATTACTGAGTATATATTAGTAATATTTAAAGGTTTTTCAAAATTTATGATTACATAATATTTTCTCATCTGTAATAAAATATTAATTAAATTAAATTTATAGGTTAACTAACATTTAAATTAAATTAAATTCTAGAATAATGTTATTAATTAGGTTTATAATATTTAAATGTTTTTTTTAGTTTATGATTACACGATATAATTAATTCCTGTCTTTTATTTAATAAGATATCCCTAGACTTCATTATTTCAAATAGTTCCTGGGAACATAATCTACATTCCTTTCTATTATTTTGATAAGGGGTGGCTCTTTTGAGCACACTCCAGGTCAAATCATATTTTATATTTTTATTTTTATAACTATTGATTTTTTCTGCTAGAGATGTTGTATTAGCCAGTGCGGCATTTTTAAAGCTATGTTTGTGGGTATTATACCTTGTCTTAAAATTGTTAGAGGTAGCTCCTATATATGAGCAAATAGAATCTTTAGTTTTAACATTACATTTATAGACTATGTTGTTAACAAGACAATTCCCTTTTAATGGGCAGTTTGTTTTGTTTCTACAGTTACATCCTTTCGTTAATTCTGTATTTGAGGAGATATTATTGTTAATTTGATGTACTGGTGGTATACTTATGGTTTTCTTACATTTATATGCATTATATGCACTTATATTTTGTTTTATGTTATTTGTTGTAGAGTATGAGAATTTAACTGTAGACCTATTTAAGATTTGATGGTATTTGTGGTTTGGCGGGAAGTTTTTCTCAAGGATATAAAAAAATTTTTTAGCAATATTATCCTTAACTTGTAAATTAAAAGGAGCATTATACCAAGTAACTCGTCTATTACGGTTTCTATGTTGTTTATTATTTTTATTATTTTTATATGTTGTATCATGATTTTTACTAGGAGGATTAATGTTAATGATCATACCACAACTATTTTTAGTTATATTTGTAGATTTAGGTGTTTTATCTTTTTTATTAGGAGTTTTATTATTAATATTTATTATAGTCGTATGATGAGTAGTTTTTTGAGGGTTACTATACTTTATATTAGAAGATTTAGTATTTTGGGGTATACTGTGGGTGGCATTTAGGTGTGTACTTTTCATTTGGTGTTTGTTGGTAATATTATGCTGTATGCTTTCAGTATTTTTAGTAGAAGGTATATACTCTAATCTATTTTTGTGGCCACTTCTATCTAGAGCTTCATTATAAAAGGTCGCATTTTTATCAAATACATCTTGGTTAGAAGAAAGGTTAGAAATTCTAAGTGATATATTATATGCAAGGTTTTTAAGGATAGATTTAGGGTGATTAGATTGTGAGTGTATGTAATGTAAGTTTTGGTTAGGTTTATGGTAAGGTTGGTATATACCCGTAGCTAAATCTAAAGTTATATCTAGGAAATTTACTACTTTACTTGTTTTTTCAAAAGTAATATTAAGATTATAATAGTCTTTAAGGAAAGTTCTAATATGCTTTTTTGTTTTTTTCGATTTCTGAAAGGCTAAGGTTGTTAGAAAGAAGAAGACAGTCATCACGATATAAACCACCTTTGAGGTGGGGAAAAGAGGCATTTATGTTGAAAAGGAGAAAGAGGCCCACAAGATCAGTAATTTGGGCGGAATCGCTTGAACCCATAGTAATATCAAAAAGATTACTGTAAGTGTTTCTGGTCCAGTATTCATTCTGAAATTCAATAAGTGTTTGTCTAGCATGTGTAATAATGTTAATGTCATCCGAAGTTAAATTAGATCTATTTTTAGCAAATATTAATGCTTTGTTCAGGAGTATGGGTGATATAGAAGAATAGTAATTATCTATATCAAATTGTAGGAAAGAAGCAGAAGATTTACACCTAATATTTTTAAACCAATTAATTACCTGGGAGGTGTTTTCCCAGAGTGGTAAAATAACGTATTTTCTTATTTGTGGGATGACTCTATCTAAAATTTTTTTGCTAATTATTCCAATATCTGATTTGGAGGGACATATAAGTCTAATAGAAGGATTAGAGTTAAAGTTAGATTTGTGATCTTTCAGGTTGAAGTGTGGACATTTCAATGCCAAAGGTTCAGTTCTATCTTCAATATTTAGTTTTTTTACTATGTTGTGTGTTTTGTTGTTGATGTTGGTGAGTGACACATTATTAGATTTTTTATAATTTTTTCTGAGTTCTTTATATATGAACTCATTATAATGTTCAATATCCAATAATGTATGTATGTGTATGTATGTGTGTGTGTATATATATATGTATATGTATATATGTATATGTGTGTATATATGTATATATATATATATATATTATTCTTTATTATTATTGTAATATAACTTATGTGTATATGTGTATAAGTGAGGTTGTGTATGTATATATACTATGTGTATATATAAGAGTAATGAAATATATATATATATGTGTGTGTATATATGTGCATGTCTGTTTTTTATGTGTGTGTATATATATATGTGTATGTGTATATATGTGTGTGTATGTATATATATGTGTACGTGTGTGTATGTGGATATATATATATATATATATATATATACATGTGGGTGTTTGTATGTATATTTATGGTGGTATGAGTGTGGGGAGATATATATATATGTTTGTATATATATATGTATATGTGTATATATATATATATATATGAGTCTATGTGTGTGTGTATATATATGTATATATATATATATATATATATATATATATATGTGTATGTGTGTATGTGTTGCGCGTGAGTGTGTGTGTATTTATATCTTTTTATATGTGTATGTGTATGTTCGTGTAAATGTATGTGTGTGTATGACAGTATAGATATGTGTGTATGTATGTATGTGTAGATATCTCTATGTGCGCGTACATGTATGTATGTGTATGTATATCTGTATGTGTATGTACATTTATTATATTTTATTGTTTTTATTTTTATTTTTTTATTTTTCTTAATTTATAGATACATTTATTTTAGGCTGTCTGGTCTGACAATCTAATACTGACCCCTCCCCCCCCCTCCCACCTAATTTCTGTATCTTGATCTTGAAATGTGTGTACCAGTGTTTTTATGTGAGTGACTTAATTTCTATTTGCTTATGATTTTATATCCACATATATAAATGTGAGTGGGGGAGTGTGTGTGTTTGTATGTTCGTGGTTATGTGTATATTTATGCATATACGCACATGTATGTGTGATTATACTGATATGTGTGAGTATGAAAAAAATATATTTATATGCTTGACTCCATAAGTATCTTTGCGTATCTTATCAGCGCATTAAGCTTACAGAGATATTAACCTTGAAATTTTGTGTTTACATCCATCTTTTTAGTATACACATACAAATTATACACACATTATTGTAAAATATGTGTAAGGTTTTTGCATGTATATACACACACCAAACTGCTTTTTACCCTTTGTGTTTTCATTGGTCAATTTTGAACTGACATTTTGAATTGTTGTTATTATCAATAAATATACTTCATTATTTCTGAAGACGGCGTATATATGAGTTAGGTATGTATATTTAATCTTGATAATTTGTATAATTTTGTATAATTTTGTACATAGATCTGTTAAATATGCATACCAATTATAACACATATATGCCCTAGAAACGATCGTTAAATAGTGAACTTTTTTTGTTTAATATAAGGAATTGTTTGTTCATTATTTGTTTAATATTTTATCTTGACTCTGTATACCGTTTATCTTTCACCGAAAGTGGATTTTCATTACATCTCTTCTTTCCATGATATCCGGAATACATTGAGTTCTTCATACGGATTGGACACTACCGTAAACTCTTGGTAGATTTATCTACATAATTTTGCTCCTATTTTCACGGAAATATTCGTATTTTTGTACTGTATGTGTGTATTAATTTTATATTTATGTATAAACATATATATATATGTATGATTTTGTAAACCCATATACATTTAGTTGAGCTCTTTCAATTGTCCATCATCCATATCACAATGGAAAAACAGTATTTAGGAACCTCCTTAAAAAACATACCAATACCTTCTAAGGACGACTTCTTACTCCTTATGATTCAGAAAACTAATAATTTTATCAGAAGGGTTAGATGGAGAGCCTACCACTTCGATAGAAAATCTAAACAAGCAGATCGGAAATATATGTATGATTTCAACACTTACAAGAATCCACCACACAACTTTTTACTTGAAGACTTCGAGAAAGACCTTTTTAATTTAATTAAACACCTCAAATTTAAAAAGTATAAATCCGTCTTTCAAAAGGACCTTGATTCTACCCTATTGGACCTAAAAAAGTCTAAAAAAATCCATGTCCACTCGGACAAAACTGGTAACTTGTATCATATGGATATTGAACATTATAATGAGTTCATATATAAAGAACTCAGAAAAAATTATAAAAAATCTAATAATGTGTCACTCACCAACATCAACAACAAAACACACAACATAGTAAAAAAACTAAATATTGAAGATAGAACTGAACCTTTGGCATTGAAATGTCCACACTTCAACCTGAAAGATCACAAATCTAACTTTAACTCTAATCCTTCTATTAGACTTATATGTCCCTCCAAATCAGATATTGGAATAATTAGCAAAAAAATTTTAGATAGAGTCATCCCACAAATAAGAAAATACGTTATTTTACCACTCTGGGAAAACACCTCCCAGGTAATTAATTGGTTTAAAAATATTAGGTGTAAATCTTCTGCTTCTTTCCTACAATTTGATATAGATAATTACTATTCTTCTATATCACCCATACTCCTGAACAAAGCATTAATATTTGCTAAAAATAGATCTAATTTAACTTCGGATGACATTAACATTATTACACATGCTAGACAAACACTTATTGAATTTCAGAATGAATACTGGACCAGAAACACTTACAGTAATCTTTTTGATATTACTATGGGTTCAAGCGATTCCGCCCAAATTACTGATCTTGTGGGCCTCTTTCTCCTTTTCAACATAAATGCCTCTTTTCCCCACCTCAAAGGTGGTTTATATCGTGATGACTGTCTTCTTCTTTCTAACAACCTTAGCCTTTCAGAAATCGAAAAAAACAAAAAAGCATATTAGAACTTTCCTTAAAGACTATTATAATCTTAATATTACTTTTGAAAAAACAAGTAAAGTAGTAAATTTCCTAGATATAACTTTAGATTTAGCTACGGGTATATACCAACCTTACCATAAACCTAACCAAAACTTACATTACATACACTCACAATCTAATCACCCTAAATCTATCCTTAAAAACCTTGCATATAATATATCACTTAGAATTTCTAACCTTTCTTCTAACCAAGATGTATTTGATAAAAATGCGACCTTTTATAATGAAGCTCTAGATAGAAGTGGCCACAAAAATAGATTAGAGTATATACCTTCTACTAAAAATACTGAAAGCATACAGCATAATATTACCAACAAACACCAAATGAAAAGTACACACCTAAATGCCACCCACAGTATACCCCAAAATACTAAATCTTCTAATATAAAGTATAGTAACCCTCAAAAAACTACTCATCATACGACTATAATAAATATTAATAATAAAACTCCTAATAAAAAAGATAAAACACCTAAATCTACAAATATAACTAAAAATAGTTGTGGTATGATCATTAACATTAATCCTCCTAGTAAAAATCATGATACAACATATAAAAATAATAAAAATAATAAACAACATAGAAACCGTAATAGACGAGTTACTTGGTATAATGCTCCTTTTAATTTACAAGTTAAGGATAATATTGCTAAAAAATTTTTTTATATCCTTGAGAAAAACTTCCCGCCAAACCACAAATACCATCAAATCTTAAATAGGTCTACAGTTAAATTCTCATACTCTACAACAAATAACATAAAACAAAATATAAGTGCATATAATGCATATAAATGTAAGAAAACCATAAGTATACCACCAGTACATCAAATTAACAATAATATCTCCTCAAATACAGAATTAACGAAAGGATGTAACTGTAGAAACAAAACAAACTGCCCATTAAAAGGGAATTGTCTTGTTAACAACATAGTCTATAAATGTAATGTTAAAACTAAAGATTCTATTTGCTCATATATAGGAGCTACCTCTAACAATTTTAAGACAAGGTATAATACCCACAAACATAGCTTTAAAAATGCCGCACTGGCTAATACAACATCTCTAGCAGAAAAAATCAATAGTTATAAAAATAAAAATATAAAATATGATTTGACCTGGAGTGTGCTCAAAAGAGCCACCCCTTATCAAAATAATAGAAAGGAATGTAGATTATGTTCCCAGGAACTATTTGAAATAATGAAGTCTAGGGATATCTTATTAAATAAAAGACAGGAATTAATTATATCGTGTAATCATAAACTAAAAAAAACATTTAAATATTATAAACCTAATTAATAACATTATTCTAGAATTTAATTTAATTTAAATGTTAGTTAACCTATAAATTTAATTTAATTAATATTTTATTACAGATGAGAAAATATTATGTAATCATAAATTTTGAAAAACCTTTAAATATTACTAATATATACTCAGTAATTTAATTTATAGATTAATTTTAATTTATTTTAACCTTTTACTATAATTTTTTTTATTATAATTCTTTTACAGATAAAATATAACAAAATAATATCATGTATCCTATGACGGAGAAAGAATTTTTAGTATTATAGACCTAATTAATATACATTTTGGAAATATATTTATTATTTGGTTTTAGTTTTAATCAACCTAAATCTTTAATTTTAATTTGCTTAAAATTAGTATCCTTGTACAGACGAATTGCAGAATGTCATGTAATCATAGAATGGGATGTGTTTTGGATATATACCTAGTTAATATATTCTGTGCAATTTTTTGAAAAAGATATGTATATCTATATGTATATGTATATGTGTGTATTGTATGTGTATCTATATGTATATTTATGTGACTATATATGTATGTATGTGTATATATATGTATATATATATATATATATGTGTGTATATGTATATGTATGTATATGTGTATGTATATGTATATGTATGCGTATTAATTTTGATTTTTATTTGCATATAATTATATTATGCTATTGATGAAATACAATATCTGCTTTATGTATTGTATACCTAATTAACATATACTAATTAACGTATACTATTGAAATAAATATATAATTTTTAATTTAGTTAACATATAATTTATATGCTACTACCGATGTAATACTTTATTTTATTTTTATTTGGGTTTCTTTTCCCTATTACTAAATTCATCTCCTAATATTGATACCATAACGTTATTAACTTTAATTTAGTTATAATGTAATTAATAATCTACTACTGTTTGACTTCATAATTTTGCTTCAAATATTATAAACCTAACTAATTTACACCTTGGAAATCAATATGTTGACTATCTTTGGTTTAGTTAACATATGATTAATGGTATACTTTTTTGTTTTGGGATACATAGATTTCGTATTTCCTAGCACTGAAAATATGTAAGAACATACATTGAATTAAGATACGGAAAATATTATATGTTTCTTGAAACATATATTTACTTTGATCCCCTTCTCCAAACCCCCCCTTTCCCCCATACTATTATCATCTGTTTTTGTAAGAGTATATGTATGAATATATGTGTAGGTGGGTGTTCTATATAGGTTTTGGTATTTATTTCTAAATATAAAAATACATATATGAGCATGTAAATATGAATGTAAGATTGAGTGTGTATATATGATTGTACATACATATGTATGTATATATATGTATATATATGTATTATATATGTATGTGTATGTGAATGTGTGGTATGTATATGTGTATGTATATGTATATATGTGTGTGTATGTGTATGCTTGTATATAGGAATATATATATGTGTATATATGTATATATATGTATATGCGTGGTTGTATGTATGTGTATATGGGTTCTGTATATATTCGTATGTCTCTCTATTTATATGTTTATCTTCATATCTATGTGATATATGTGTGTGTGTGTGCATATATGCATATGTATGTGTTTGTGTGTGTTTGTATGTGTGTGTGTATATATATATGTATTTGCGCACACTCACATACACATATATATATATATATGTGTATGTGAGTGTGTTTGTGTGTCTGTGTGTGTGTGTGTGTGTGTATGTGTATATATGTGTGTATATATATGTATGTATGTTTGTGTATATATATAGATATATATATATATATATATATATATATATATGTGTATATGGGTATCTATGTGTGAATATATGTCTTTATTCGTATGTGTGTATTTATGTATGTATATGTTTAGGTGTATGTATGTATGTGTATGTATGTGTGTGTATATATATATGTATATGTATATATGTATATATGTGTATATATGTATATATATATATATATATTATTCTTTATTATTATTGTAATATAACTTATGTGTATATGTGTATAAGTGAGGTTGTGTATGTATATATACTATGTGTATATATAAGAGTAATGAAATATATATATATATGTGTGTGT
>OZ024742.1:186912338-186934838 GCA_964016885.1 Eledone cirrhosa
TCACTTACTTTATATCTTCACAATTTTACATATTTTACTTCCTCCTTTTCTTTCAGTACCTGATATGACTTGTCACTTGCGTTTTCAACTCCAGATGTATTCTGTTGTCCCTCAGCCGCTTTTATGTATGTTTACTTGCGTGTAATTTGTACTCATTTATTCATACGGCTGGTTTTTATATTGTATGTATGCGTGTAAGTGTGCATATGTGTGTATACGTGTTTGTATATGTATATATATATATATATATATATATATATATGTGTATGTGTATATATATATGTGTATATATATATATATATATATATGGTCGCGTGCGTGCGTGTGATTAGATGTACATGTATGTATATATATATATATGTGCTTCGTGTGTATGTATGCGCGCTTTTGTATGTATGTACGCATGTATGTGCTTTTGTCTGTACGTATTTATATATATATTTATATATATATATGTGTACGTACGAACCTCTGTATATTTTCTATTTTTTCTAGTGTTACTTTATAATTGATAACCCCTCCCACTTACTTTCTCTTTGATTTAATTTTTTTATTCTCATATATTTTTTTTATTTTTTCATTTTCATATTTTATATTTTATATATGTATCGACCTTCAGCCTGACACTGCTTTTACTGATACACTCCCTTCCCTGTATATATCACATTCATGTATGTGGTTGCGCGTGTGTGTGTTTATACGCGTGCTTTCATAATTGTATGTGTATATATTTCAATCCTTAGTATCTGAGTCTGAATTGACGCTAACTCTATTATCTTACAATTTCTTTTTTCAACATATATTATATACGTATTTGTGGTCACACATACACTGATATGCTTGCCCTTATGTATGTACTTACGCACACATTTTTTCAATATACAAATGCATTTGTACATACACACATATGTACATTTGTAGGTGCATATACACACATTTATACACATACCCTTACTATATTTCCTTATTTTATTTTTATATATCTCTTGCATTACTTTTATTTATATATTTTTTTGCCCGGTAAAGTTTTGCCTTTCTTGAGGAGATTTTTCAAATATTTCCCTATGTTTTAAATTGCCTTGTCTGACGAACGAATGAGGACGTTTCTTGTATTCGTCTTATTCGGGAAACCTTTGGTAATGAGGTAATATTGTATTGTTTATTATACATTATATATATATGCATATATATATAATGTATAATAAACAATATATATATATATATATATATATATGTGTGTGTGTGTGTGTGTGTGTGTGTGTGTGTGAGGTATGTGCGTGCGTGTGTCAGTGATGTGTGTGTGTCTGTGTATGTGTCTATGTGTCTATGGCCGTGTTTTAAGTTGTTCCGAATGCAACACTCCAATCAATAAATAATGAAGTATTCAGGTGCAAGCACTCAACGTCGTGTATCCTAACCCAATGCGGTTGTCCAATAATTGTATAAATGTGAAGGCTTGATGTAGATATTCATAATTGTTTGGCGGACTGACTCTTGTAACAATAATATGAAATATATATCAGTCATCTTATGAATAACCTGTACTGCATTAGGTATATTTTATAGTCTTAATACTTGAGATGTTGTCTGTTGAAGGCGAATTTGTAATTGCATGATGGCAGGATTTCATAATTATCATATTAATGCCTTCGCATTTTTATCATCATCATCATCATCATCATCATCATCATCATTATTATTATTGTCGTCGTCGTTATTATTGTTGTTGTTATGTATATATATATATATATATATATATATATATATATACATTATAAAGAGAGAAGAAACATTTAGATATAATTAGTAATAAAATGTATCATACCTAAACTGTTCCTAAATTCCTCGACTACGTAGTTTCGTGGCATAAACAAAAACAATATATCAAAGATATAGAGTCCTTGCGAGGTCTGCCGACTTATCAAGAGGATACCTCATTTTACTAGTCCCAAGAACGCGTTTACACGACGTGAGAAAGAATCCCAAAAGGCGGAGGGGGAGATAGTCACGCGATATAACGGTCGAGAAACAGAGCTAAGCCTCTTATAACCACGAAGAAAATACCACGGAGGCGGAGGGGGTATTCATATCGAGGCCGTAGAAGAGGTAGTGAAGAAGGCGAGAAGTATGAGTAATGTAAGCTTTCCAGTTGTCCCCACACTTCAAAGATTGCTCGACCAGAGGGAGTTATTAATATATTAAGAAACACACAGATACATGCGGACACACACATATATACATGAATGCATCCGCACCCCGTTATAAGAGGCTTAGCTCTGTTTCTCGACCGTTATATCGCGTGACTATCTCCCCCTCCGCCTTTTGGGATTCTTTCTCACGTCGTGTAAACGCGTTCTTGGGACTAGTAAAATGAGGTATCCTCTTGATAAGTCGGCAGACCTCGCAAGGACTCTATATCTTTGATATATTGTTTTTGTTTATGCCACGAAACTACGTAGTCGAGGAATTTAGGAACAGTTTAGGTATGATACATTTTATTACTAATTATATCTAAATGTTTCTTCTCTCTTCATAATGTATTTTTAACTCTGATACTGGTTCAGTCTGGTTCAAACTGAATTGGTCTGTCCCAGTCATTCATTGAGCAACATCGGTGAAGTTGGCACCCTTAACTCACAGTTGGGTGCGGATGCATTTATGTATATATGTGTGTGTCCGCATGTATCTGTGTGTTTCTTAATATATATATATATATATATATATATATATATATATATATATATATATATATATATATATATTAGAATTGGAGCTCTGAAATAGCAATATATATATGGATGTATATATAATGTATTTTGCAATACACTTTATGCTTAATTAAAAGCATTTTGAAGACCGTAAGCTATTGTTTTAAAGTAGTGACAAATTCACTCACTTTGATCTCAGCAAACAGGGGAGATAAGCCGACAAGACTTGTTTCGCTTTGGTTGAAGCTTATCAAGGCCAACTACCCCACCTGTCTACTGAGATCATTAATGTTATATTCTTATAGAAATCTAGTAAATAATCAGGAGCTGATTATGCAGAGCGGTTGTTGGTCAGGCAGAAATGAAAAATTAGAATTGGACCTCTGAAATAGCAATATATATGGATGTATATATAATGTATTTTGCAATACACTTTATGCTTAATTAAAAGCATTTTGAAGACCGTAAGCTATTGTTTTAAAGTAGTGACAAATTCACTCACTTTGATCTCAGCAAATAGGGGAGATAAGCCGACAAGACTTGTTTCGCTTTGGTTGAAGCTTATCAAGGCCAACTACCCCACCTGTCTACTGAGATCATTAATGTTATATTCTTATAGAAATCTAGTAAATAATCAGGAGCTGATTATGCAGAGCGGTTGTTGGTCAGGCAGAAATTAAAAATTAGAATTGGAGCTCTGAAATAGCAATATATATATGGATGTATATATAATGTATTTTGCAATACACTTTATGCTTAATTAAAAGCATTTTGAAGACCGTAAGCTATTGTTTTAAAGTAGTGACAAATTCACTCACTTTGATCTCAGCAAACAGGGGAGATAAGCCGACAAGACATGTTTCGCTTTGGTTGAAGCTTATCAAGGCCAACTACCCCACCTGTCTACTGAGATCATTGATGTTATATTCTTATAGAAATCTAGTAAATAATCAGGAGCTGATTATGCAGAGCGGTTGTTGGTCAGGCAGAAATTAAAAATTAGAATTGGAGCTCTGAAATAGCAATATATTATCCAAACGTTAACCAAACTAATCCAAACCATTGACACAGCTATGCTCCAAAAGCAGGAACAACCATTAAAACCCAATCTACGAGAAGTCCACTCTGAAAAAACACCCTAACCTATGTATGGACCCCAAAACTCACAGCCCGCATTTTTGCCTTTTGGAATCTCCTAAAAATATATGAAAAGTGGTAAAATTCTATTCCAATCATCCTCCAAAAAAAAAACCTCAAAATAAAACTGATCCAGAATGAACCAGAAAACCAACAAAAACGTAAAGCAAAGATTGCCTTAGAAAAGTTTAAAATAGAAATCGAACTGTTGCGGTTAAGAGCCAACTGCAACGAAGAAAAATTCAAGTAACTCGACCAACAGATGGAAACAGAAATCTCAAGGCTCTCTGAAGGCCTGCTCTATGAAAAAAACCTTCAAACTTTGGAAAGAAACCTGTCAGGATGAAGAACTAACATCCCTCTAACGATGGGAAAAATACACCACCTGGTTCAACAATTACAAAATGGATTTTAGAAACGAATACCATACGCGTAACCCATTTTTAAAACAAGCTAAAGTTCACACACCACACTCACAAAAAACAACAAAAAAGGTAACAAAACGTTAAACATCTCGCCAGCAAAACTATGACGACAATCCCAGAATCCATAGACAAAACTATAACCCTACTACAAAAACCCAAGCGCCTGCTAACACAAGACAGGACCCGATCTATAAATCACAACCCGCACAGAATTTGTTCCAAAATCGTAGTTCCCAGCCCACACAAAGGAACAAAAATTACCTGACCACAAACAACCGAACCCAAGTATGTCCAAAACTTCTATACAAGACCACACGACAACAGGGGAAATGCCATTAGATATAGTAATACCCATGAAAAAACAATTCAGAAAGATCTGAGCAAGGCTAAAGAACCCACGACACCCGGTGGCACAAACCGATTTTGAAAAACCTAAATTAATCAATCTTTCAAATACAAACTTCTCAACAAAACAAATTAAGATTTCTCAAAAGGACTGACATCCGCACCAACACCACACTACTCTAACCTCAATGAGATAAACGACGATATTTCACACTTCTGTAAAAAATTACGTCTAACAGAGGAATATTTTGACAAGAATGATAGCGATGAATCAATTGTACGGAATAAAAGTAGTTACAACATAACAAAGGGCAGGAACAGTGTTTTGGACACATTTTGTGATCACATATCACCTTTCCCATACCATGAACTACCACAACTTAAACCCAAACTCAACACGAGTCGAAGGGAATGGTAGATTATCCATGAATTAAAAAAACAATAGTGACATTATAATTAATGAAGCGGATAAGGGAAGCCCTGTCGTCATTAATACCCATGAAAAAACAATTCAGAAAGATCATTTTTTAGACCAAGGTTACAGGACCCAGGACACCCGGTGGCACCAACCGATTAAAAAAAAAACGAAAATAACACTGTGTAACACATTTTTGATTGCCGATTTTAAGAGTCATTTCCTGGTTTGTTATATCCCATTATTATAAAGAAACACTATTATTTAATCAGAAGTTTGTGTTTGTGGTCATGAGTTTGATATTTCGAAATTTTCATATTTTTCAAGAAAAAACACATTTTTTAAAAATGTATCAGTTCATATAATTAAATCAACAGAGTATATATTCATTTTATTACACAAGCTTATCAAAAGCAAACAAGTAAAAACAAATAACACTTATAAAGCAACTTATACACGTTAGAAATGACTGGATATCCTGGATTTGCGTGCGGTTGTAGTCGAGGTCGCATTCCCACACTAGCCCCCAGATATAGTCCCCCATCATGTTTTCATTGTAGTGACCCTGGTACTTCCGCTCTATCTCTTTCACATCTTGGTGGAATCGTTCGCCTTGTTCTTCTGAATAGGCGCCCATATTTTCCTTGAATTTTTCCATGTGAGCGTCCAGCATATGGAGTTTAAGCGACATCCTGCATCCCATGACGCCAAAAGCCTTTATCAGATCTTGCACCAGTTGCTGGTAATTTTCAGCTCTGTAGTTGCCCAGGAAGCCCTTAACAACTGCCTTGAAACAGTTCCATGCTGTTCCCTCAATCCTATTGAGCTTATTGGAGAACTCGGTAGACTCAAACACCTTCTTTATCTGAGGCCCAACAAAAATTCCACCTTTGATTTTGGCCTCAGATAACTTGGGGAAGAACTCAAGAAGGTACTTAAATGCGGCTGATTCTTGGTTCACAAACTGCTTCATCCACCCTAAATTAATGTGCAGTGGTGGCATGAGCACAATCCTGGGATCAACCAGTGGCTCCCACATAACGTTCCGAGTCCCAACTACAAATTCTGTTCGCTGCTCCCAGTTCTTTCTTTTGTAGTGGTCAGAGGTGGCTCTGCTGTCCCAAAGGCAGAGGAAGCATTGAAATTTGATAAAGCCTCCTTGGAGTTCAAGCAGGAAAACGACCATTTTGAAGTCTCCAATGATTTCCCAATTTTACTGGTTGTATTGCAGAGCTTCCAAGAGGACTTTCACACTGTAGTAATCTTCCTTCAAGCAGACTGAATGAGCTAGGGGCAGTATCGGGAACTTGTTTCCATTGTGGAGGAGGACAGCCTTCAGACTTGTGGTGAAGCTGCCCAAACGGCACCCCAATAACGTCAAACAGTCCAGGCACGTCATTGCAGAAGCAGAGGCCATCTCTAAGAGTGTAAAAGCATGAGAAAGGTTCGTGTCGACTTCTCTGACTTGTCACCTGCACTTCCTCCTTGATCAAGTTCCACTGCTTCATCCTGGAGACGAATAGCTCTGCATTGGACTTGGTCAGACCCATACCTCTGGCCAAATCATTGACTTCTTTTGGGTTTGGGAAGTGAGGAACTTTTTCTGGTACCCCAGTATCAATAAATCTCTTTAATTCACTTTTTAACAATTTTATACTTTATTACTTTTATAATTTTCTTTCGTTATTGCTCTTTATTTTACAATTTTAATTTAACCTGAAACATATATAAAAACATTATTTAACATAAGCAAATTAAACTTACATACAACGTTAAATCCAGCATACATATAATTCTAGTGAATAGCTTAGAATTTTTACAAACCCAAACTTTTAACTGTTTAATAGCACTTTTCTTTTTATTTGGGACCTAAGCAACACACAAAGGTGATTACAAGCCAGGAAGAGAGAAAACATTTTTTTTTGTTACACGGTGTAATCAATCTTTCAAATACAAACTTCTCAACAAAACAAATTAAGATTCTCCCAAAAGGACTGGAATTCACACCAACACCACAATACTCTAACCTCAATGAGATAAACGACGATATTTCACACTTCTGTAGAAAATTACGTTTAACAGAGGAATTTCTCTCTTACAAGACACTAACTACCATTAAAGAGTAAACAAGTACTAGCAATCAAATAAAAGACCAGAGCTAAATATACTTTGACATACGTTAATGTTTTAACACCTTAATATGCTAACCACACCCGCCTTTACACGTACGTACCCACATACATAACACAATTCCCCATTTCCACTAATGGAATCTTTTATTTCTATTATCAAGACGATAAATCGATTTGCTGCACGCACGCACGCACACACACACACACACACACAGACACACACACACACAACACACACAAACACACAAATAAAAAAATAAATTTCTCTTTTCTACCCTGCCACCACCATCGCCTCCGCCACCACCATCGACACAAACATTCAATTTATTTCAATGAACACCTCACCACGACATCAGCCATTCTCACTGAATCAGGACTATTTCTCCCGTTCCTATTCCTTGACCATTATTTTTTGTTTCGCACAAAACTTTCTATGACAAACCATCCTTTTTTGGCAGCTATATTATATGGTCAATCATGTAACTTTATTGACAATTAAAATGGCACTAAAGAATCGTCAAACACAAACTGGCGCGAAATTTATTGTACTTATTCACGTGAAAGTCATCAACCAAACAAATTACTTTAAAAAAACCAAGCAACTCGAGCCACTCTTTCCACATAAAACAGAAAGAACTTTCGAACACGAACCAGATGCGAGACAAACCACAAACGCTCCATCTCAATTACAGTTTTGAAAAACATAAGAACTGTGAAACCAGTAAAGGAAATAAATAAATATTCTTAAAAAGACTCCATTTGAATTTCCTATTTCTTTTCCTTATATATATATATATAAACGCTTACATGTATTCATATTTACACACACACACACACACACACACACACACACGCATACACACACACACACATATACACACACATACACACGCACACACACACACACACACACATATATATATATGAGTTTGTTTATATATGTATATACAGTGCTATATTTTACAACAAATATCATTTTTTTTCAAAATTGAAAATTTAATGTCAAAGTTTGTGGCGAAATATCCCAACGTTACGCACATTATTTTTTTTTCTTTCATATTATTCCCGAAACTACATGTATTTTAATTTACACCCAAGCGTGCATAGAGATTTAACATGTAAGATTTCTGATGCTGGCAACACAGCTATGAAAAGTTTCAAGTCGTTGTAAACATACTTTCATACTCTCACATTTCAGCACTGTTATAAGTCCCAAACATATACTCCCATACACACACAATATTTACATAGAATCAATAAAACAGATAAAACTTTTATTATGTATTTTATGAACTTCTATGAGATCTAATTTTATTTTGGAAAAGAAGAAATTTCCAACAAACTTTCTTCTTTTAATGTACATATATGCTATCTTACATACGTATATATATATATATATATATATATATATATATATATATATATATATATATATATATATATATGTGTGTGTATGCGTGCGTATGGTGAGTGTGGATATGTATATTATATATATATGTATATATATGTATATATATGTATGTATATATGAATATATATATAGAACGTAGATCAGATCAGTTGATAATACAACTGTATAAGGCAGACATATATATATATATATATATATATATATATATATATATATATATATATATATGGTTGTATATATATACATGTTTGTGTGTGTTTGTGTTTATATATGTATGTATATCTTTTTGAATAAAACTATCCGTAAATAAGGAAGCTCTTACTAATCAATGTAAACACATTTTATGGTGTCATTCTTGGCTATACGTTACAGTTTTATCTCAGGAGAAGAAGGAAGATTACACTTTTATGTAAGACCCTTAAAGAATTATGGAAAAATCTATAATCTAAATGTGCAGATATACTTAACGTTTTCAACATGGAATAATTCTGATGATGATGATGATGATGACGACGACCACGACGATGACGACGATGACGACGACGACGTTGATAATAAAAGTCATTAGGATTGTAAATTTGCGGGGATGGAAAAGTCGATTAAATCGAACTCAGTGTTTGTCTAAAATCTAAAGTCTGTCTCAAGCCCGGAGGTTCACCAGGCCGGTGCTTATCCCGATTTCCGTGGCTTTAAGCGATAGAGATACACAACTCATTCTTGGAAATGACGCCAGTCCATAGTAGGGTTAAACCCCCAGCTATTGCTGGTACTCATTTTTAGCTGAGCCTACTGGAGCAACTTAGAATGAAGTGATTTGCTTAAGCTGACCATTATATATATATGTATATATATGTATATATACATATATATATATATATATATATATATATATATGGTTGTATATAAGTAGGTATATATATACATGTTTGTGTGTGTTTGTGTTTATATATGTATTTATATATGTATTTATATATTATTTATATATCAATATATATTATTGATCTCAGACGGATGGTAGGCAAAATTGATCTCGACTGAATTTGAACCCGGGTGCATAGAGCCGGGACAAATGCTGCCAAGTACTTATCCCATGCTCTATCGACTCTGCTAATCCACTACGCTTTTCTAATTTAAATACAAGACCAGTAAAGTTGATTAAATCGACCATAGTGGTTGTGTGGTACGTTATACTATCCACCCCAATCGGATGTAAAGCATAGTTAACCCCTCAAACATGTCCCTATGTGTGCAACCACCCAAGACACTCAGATGTTGACACAGGAAATGTTTCTCATCACAATCATGCCCCTATGTGTACATCCTCCACCCAGATGTTGCTACAGAAACCTCTAGCTTCACATTTCTACCTCTATATATATACAAACGCCCCACAAGCACAGATGTTGCTGCTGAAAATTCTTATCTACAATCCTAACACAGATGTATAATCACCAACCCATATATCAAAACATTCTTAAAACTTCTTTCATTCTTTTGTTCCCTGTTGGTACCCCTGTTGGTACTGAAGGATGAAAGAGCAGTCGTTCTGTAGGAAGTTGAATGTCCTGTCGTGGTGCGATGTCATATGATTTCAGAGTTTCCTTAATACGACCAATCCACGTTTTCTTAGGCCAGCCTCTAGTCTTGTGGCCAGATATATTTGTATTATACTCAAGATAGACTGGGTGATAGGTTGAATTTCTGGCGACTTGACCGAACCTTTGTACATAACGATAGCTAGGCCACTATTTTATTGCTAACCACTATTATATTGTTCTCGTCGTTCCTGAAACTATCTCGTCTGGTTGACAGCTTTTCTCAGGTATCACATCTAGCACGTCATGATATTATTTTCTAGATGCTTAGAGAGGGTCCAAATATGGAATTGGTTTGTGATTGTGGGAATAAACATTGTATTAATCAACTTAGCTTTAATTCTTATTGGGATGTTGGGGTGATTTAAGACACAGGGGATATCTGGTATGTATGCTTTGGTCTCAATCTCTCTGTTCAGTTTTCCATCTTCAGTGAAGATACTCATCAAATACATAAACTCTTTCACTTATTTCGGTTTAAACTTACTGAGCTCGCCTATTGGATACATTTTACCTTTTCCTGTGAGACAGTGATGTATCATACCACCCATTTTGTTCGTTATATAACACATAAAGGATACCGTGTGAGAGCAACACAAACAGAAACTTTCAACAACCACTTACTATCCTAAAATATCTATTTCTCTTAACCTGTCTAAAAACACTACCAAACATCAATAGAGATAAACACCAGCATGTCACTGATCGGTAAATATAGTAACCAAAATGTCTCTCAAATAACAACCTATTGTTTTTGTTTTAAGTGAAAGACACATTAGATAATGTCGTTGTATCGTCTAGTTGTTATGGCGATCAGGGTTGCTTTCAGTATCAATGCAAATGATATTAAGGAAAAGAAAAATCAAGAAATGAACCAATATTCATAAGAATTCTTCAAGCAAGACTTAGTTGATTATGTGCTTTAAAAGAGAGATAATGTAACCGAACAGTATCAAAACTATTCCATTTTTCCATTATTCTATTAATGTGTTACAACATCGTATTGATTCCATCAAGAAATTATTGAGTGAAATAGAGATTGCTACATTTAATATAAAATCTCATAAACAACATTTAAAAATAAAATATGGAAATTTAAATGCATGAGCATGTATAAGCAAAACTTACACACATGCTGTCAGATATTGAACGCATACACACCCAATCGCACAGACACACACACGCATATATACATACACACACACACACACACACACACACACACACACACATATATATATATATATATATATATATATATATATATATATATATATAAAAATATATATAACTACATAAACGGAGAAAGCTATTAGCGATACTCCGACCAATGTCCAACTAACTCAACAAACATTAGGAAATACTGGAGTATATTCCCAATTAAACGTATGGATGCTAACTATATTGTATTGTGTGGATAATTGGCTGTATTATTTTATATTTTATATGGGATATACTAAAGATCTCATTTCCCATGTATATATATATATATTAACTTTGGTAATACTAACGACAACAATCGAAGCTGTTGTCCTGATAATAATAGTAATATTAATAATAGTATCGCGGTGGGTACTAAAAACCGCCGATCCGGAGTTGCAACTTTCGTGACTCTGCTAACTGTCCGCTCCTGGGCCAATGCCTAACTAAAAATGTTATATACAAATGTACTGTTACTAGCCACAATAATATCAAATATTACATAGGGGCCACTTCTGGGTCGTTCAAGACTAGATTTCGAGCACATCTTCACTCTTTTAGGAATAGGAAGCTAAGGTACTCTACATCCCTCGCCAATTACATCACCCGTTTAAACGACGCTAGCACCAGCTCCTCCACTTATTGGGAAATTGTCAACCAGGCAACACCCTACAACTTCAAGAAAAACTGCTAGCTCTGTCTCATGGAGCTTTACTCTAGTGTACAAGCGCCCCCTGATCTCATCAACAGTAGAGCCGAAACCATCATCAATTGCGGCCACATACTACAACAGTCGTTCTACAGATGGACCCTGGATAATACCCAAACACCATAGTACCAGGGCATTTTACACCACGCCCTGGCTTGTCTTAAAACGGTGGGCCAAAAATTAAACATCTGTGAACAATACTATTATCCAGCCCCCGTCATCCCTCAAGGGTGTAGCACTACATGTGCCCAGACCTAATTGCCTTGTCGTACTCCTCCACACCAACGGAATAAATCTTGAGTATCTCTGCAGGAACGATGATTGTACCATTTAAACACCATGGACGTATAATCGTATGATCGTGCAAGGCCTGAGGTTTATGCCTTTACACTTTTCGGCGTTTAAAGATTTGTCGAAATTGCAGCTTCATACTAACTTAGACTGTACATAAGTTTCACCGACCATAGTATTATTGAACACTCACATTCATACCTTAACTGTGCCTCTGCAAACTGGCTTGACAAAGAATTATTAAATTAGCATGTAGTAAATAGACTCAGGGGAGTAAATGAATATTTTATTATAGTGGACAGGAATTTTAGCAGACAATTCCAAATCAGCACCGGGATTATCTCTCTTTGTACACAAACCTAAGCAGCTAACTCTGTAACACAGAGATATGAATTTCGATGTTAAAATCGTATTCATACTCATTCAGGGTTCCTAATTAACCCCTTTACTCCTCTCTGAGCCTCCGAGGAGCCCGACTTGGGCGTAACACGTGTAAGAGCTCCTTATAAATACATTTTAACCGTCTGCTTCTCTTTCTTCAATTTCTTCGATTTATATATATATATATATATATAATCGAAGAAATTGAAGAAAGAGAAGCTGACTGTTAAAATGTATTTATAAGGTAGAATTGAGATTGAGGGTTTGTGGTATTTCTCACATTATATATATATATATATATATATATATATATATATATATATATATAATGTGAGAAAAACCACAAACCCTCAATCTCAATTCTACTTTCGAAAAGCACAAGAACTGCGAAACCGGTAAAGGAACCAAATAAATATATAAAAAAAAAAGACTCCAGTTGCATTTTCGATTTCATCTTTTTTCCTTATATATATATATATATATATATATATATATATATATATATATATATATATATATATATATATAATATATAAGATCAAAAGATGGTTAAAGGAGTTCCATGTATTTTATTAAGCGCATTTCAAAAACAAACATCATCATGCAATAATGTTTGTGTTTTCATCAGATAAAACAGGAGGACATGATATGAAGGCTAAAAAACACTTGTGGATAGTGGTTTTAAATCAACATATCTTTTGATCTTATATATTATGTATACTCTAGTCCTACAAACTGTAGAGTGCTTCTTATCCGATATCTGCATTGCTTTATTGTACTACAATAAAACTCACCTCCTATATATATATATATATATACATATATATATACATATATATATAAGAAAATAATTTGTTTTTAAATGAAAAAATACGAGATCTCCTACACGAGTGAAAGTATAAGGAAAAGAAATCGAAAATGCAACTGGTGTATTATGGCTCAAATTGTTTTTGTTTTTTTTGTATAAATGTAATTTGGTTGGTTGATGACTGTCACGTTAATAAGTACATCAAATTTCGCGCCAGTTCGTGTTTGTTTTTTTTTATTGCCATTTTCACAGTCACATGATTTGTCAGAGAGAGTTTTGTGCCAAATAAAAGATAATGGTCAATAAACGGGAGGGGGAGTAATCGTTCTAGTTCAGTGAGTCTGGCTGATGTGTCAAAATTCAGACTTTCTATTGAAATAAATTGAATGTTTGTGTCGATAGTGGTGGCGGCAGCGATGGTGGTGGCAGGGTAGAATTTAGAAATATATATTTTTATTTGTGTGCGGACGTGTGTGTGTGTGTGTGTGTGTGTGTGTGTGTGTGTGTGTGTGTGTGTGTGTGTGTGTGTGTGTGTGCGTGTAGGAAAATGATTCCATTAGTAGACATGGAGAAGGGTGTTATGTGTGAGTGTCTATGTATGTGTGTGTGTGTGTGGGGGGGGGGGTATGGTGAGCATGTTAAGGTGTTCAAATATTAACGTATGTTAAAGTATATTTAGCTTTGGTCTTTTATTTTCGAAAATAGAAGAGGGTATTATGTGTGTGTATGTATGTATGTGTCTGTGTGGATGGTTAGCATATTATGGTGTTAACATATTAATGTTTATTAAACTATATTTATTGCTGGTCTATATTTTTGAATAAACATAATTTCCTTATTTATTCGTATTTGGTCTGCTGTATCGTCAGTGCAAAGATAAATTGGGAAGACTTGAAATTTGGGTGTCTTATCGCTTGCGCATATGTCTAGATGTCCACTGAGTGGTATTTGTCTTGTGGTAGGTTCTCGTAATTATTGGTGATAAATTGTCACCCAGTTTCTGAGCGTGAGTTTAGTTTGCCCTATATAATTTTCATTACATCCTTTACATTTAATCGTATAAAGTAAATTCTTTGATGAGCAAGTGATGTGATGTGACAACATTTTGTGCCTTCAATGAGGTGAATGCAAGTTCCGCAATTAGAGCGACCAGATTTTTCGACAGTTGGTTTTGCATCTGTGGTGGGTAACTTGGCATTGGTGAGTGATGTTTTTAGTGATTTAGGTTGTCTTTTGCTTTTGATTATTTTGTGTGTTTCAAGTTCTTTTTTCATTCTTGGGTCTTGTTTTAATAGTGGGATGTTCTTGTGAATCATGTTGTATGCTTCCGTATTTCTTGGGTTGTGCGTTGAGATATATGATAGAATATTGGATGTACCTTGAATGTGTTTCTGTTTTCGTAATTCATCAATGCCTATTGCTTTAGCCTTCCTATTCCATTATCTATTAGTAACGGTGGGTAATGTCTTTCGAGCAGAATTTCCTTTAACCCTCGAAGTCTTTTATTTTGCGTTTCATAACTGGAGACAATTGTGCAAATTCTTCTTGATGGATTAAAAGGGATGTTCGTCTTCGTGCGCTTTGGATGGCTGGAGGTGAATAGCATGTATTGTTTGGAATCTGTTGGTCTGTAGTGGATGTCAGTTTCAATATTTGTGTCTTTTTTATGATTAAGATGTCCATAAATGGGAGTTGGTCTTGCTTGTATTCCATTGTGAATTGGATGTGGTTTTTGATGCCGTTAATTAAATTTTTGAAATCATTTAGTTGGTCGAGACCATAGAATAAGGCTGTAGCGTTTCCAATTCTCTTTCCAAGTAGCGTTTCCAATTCTGTGATAAATATTTGTGGAAGCTCAAGCCGTATTTTGATTTGGAATGTTCATATATCTGGACTTCCAAGTATGCCATGACTGAGTTAACGTAAGTTGGAACGACTTTTGTACCCATCGTGGTCCCGATATTTGTTTTTTAGTGCTGCATTCTAAATAAAAAAAGGTGTTCTGTAAAATGAATTTTAATCCCTCGGTGATGAATCTTTTTTCTATGCTGTCCGGTATCTCATTGGAGTATTTTTCAAGCCAGAATCCTATTGCTTCTAGTCTGTATTGGTGTGGGATCTTCGCGTAGACGTTCACTACATCGAAAAACACAATAATAATGTCGTTGTTGACGTGTTTGGAGAGGTGGTTTAAGAGGTCGAGGTCGCATCTTACAAGGTTTGGTATGTGTTTGAGAATTGGCTTTAGTAGTATCTCTATAAAGTTGAGCAGTTTATGTGTTTCACATTGTGGGCCCGCTACAATTGGTCTTAATTTAAGGTCAGTGGGGTGTTGTGTGTTTACGCAGGTTGAGGTGGATTCTTTATGGCATCGTTAATTGTGTTACACTTGTGGATCTTCGGAAGTCCGTGAAGGTTGCTGGTTTTACATTCAAAATGTGTTAAATAATCGCGTTCCTTTTTAGTTAAGTCTTTGTGCTATTGACACTATGAATGCATTTAATCTGTCAACGTTTTTGATTGTTGGCAGTTGTTTACTCTTTCATAGTAGTTAGTGTCTTGTAAGAGAGAGAATATAGAATGTTTATACTGTTTAGCAGCCATAATTTCGACAGTGCTTCCCTTGTCCGCTACCTTGATTACAATGTCAGTATTGTTTTTTAATTCATGGATAATCTCCCATTCCCTTCGACTCGTGTTGGGTTTGGGTTTAAGTTGTGGTAGTTCATGGTATGGGAAAGTTGGTATGTGGTCACAAAATTTCTCCAAAACTCTGTTCCTGCCCTTTGTTATGTTGTAGCTGCTTTTATTCCGTAAAATTGATTCATCGCTATTCTTCTTGTCAAAAAATTCCTCTGTTAAACGTAATTTTCTACAGAAGTGTAACATATTGTCGTTTATCTCATTGGGGTTAGAGTATTGTGGTGTTGGTGTAGATTCCAGTCCTTTTGAGAGAATCTTAATTTGTTAAGAAGTTTGTATTTGAAAGATTGATTATTTTCGATTTTTTAAAATCGGTTTGTGCCACCCGGTGTCGTGGGTCCTATAGACATGCTCTAAAAAATGTTCTTTCTGAATTGTTTTTTCATCAGTATTACTATATCTAATGGCATTTTCCCTGTTGTTGTGTGGTCTTGTATAGAAGTTTCGGACGTATTGAGGTTCGGTTTGTTGATGGTCAGGGTTGTAATTTTTGTACCTTTGTATGGGTTGGAGAGAGAGTGAGAGAGATAGAAGTCTACGGTATTGAGCCCGGGTAGAGCATTATTCATGGGAGTACGCAGTGTATAGGGAGATGCTGAGTTGGTGTAGAGATATGTAAAATCACAACCGCGGCACCAAACCGAAACCGCTTGGCGATGCAGTCGGGATTTTACATCTCTCTCTCTCTCTCTCTCTCTCTCTCTCTCTCTCTCTCTCTCTCTCTCTCTCTCTCTCTCTCTATATATATATATATATATATATATATATATATATATATATATATATATATTAGTGTTCCTGCGACAATTAATTTTCTTTAGACATTAAACAAAACATACATGGCAAAATGAAAAGAACATACAAGAAATCCCATATGCTATGTTGTTATTACAGCTCACACCTATACAGGTTTAGCTGGCCTCCTCCAAGGTATATCTCGTTGGAGATGTCTTGAGGGATTTAATGATAGGGACCCCAGTTCTCTCATCTCATTTCTACAGCTGAGTAAACTGGAGCGACGTGTAATAAAGTGTCTTGCTCAAGGAAACAACACATCACCCAGTCTGAGAATTGAACTCCCAACCTTTCGACTGCATGCTCTAAACACTAAACCATGCGCCAACATATGTTATAAAATAAACTGAATGGGTTGTGGTGTCAATATGTAAACTAAATGATCAATTCTGGTTTTAAGAAAATCAAGGGAGTCAATCTAAAAAATTATCGCTTTTCCAACCTCAATACTTATTCAAACCCTCTCCTATTATTTGGGACCTGAGAGTATATTCTGGGAGGGTCAAGCTGCCAATTAAACCATATTTACAAGTTGATTTTCACATTAATTATATTTTTAAGTAATTAATCAATCAATCAAAAGGATTAATTAAGATTAATTTTTGCTACAACAACAACAATAATAATTGTTTCTAATTTTGGCACAAAGCCAGCAATTTTGAAGAAAGGAGAAAGTCGAATAAGCCGCCCCAGTACGTTACATGTATTTTATTTTACCGACCCCTGAATGATGAAAGGCAGAGCTACCCTTGGCGGGATTTGAACTCAGAAATTAAAGATCGACAACAATCATTGGAATGCCATATCTCTTAGTTTGTAGTTACCAATTCAGCACCCCAACAATGGTAATAATAATGATTTCTGATTTAGGCACAAGACCAAACATTTTAATGGATGGGGAAGTCGAGTAAATCGACCCCAGTGCGTCCGGTACATTATTTTATATACCCTGTAAGGATGAACGTACGGCAGGATTTGAATTCTTAACGCAAAAAGCAAAAACTCTATATCACAAAGCCTGTTGACCGACTCTCTACTGATAGTGAGATAAATAGATGAATAAAAGAAAAAAACAAACAAACAAAGAGAGGCAACGAAGGTCACACACAAACGCATGCGCACACCACATTCTGCAGACATAAAAACAAAAAAAAACAAAAAAAAACAGAGTAAATGGAGACGAAGCGCAGACACAGAGGGCTAAAGTCATGAAGAAGGTTACAGGTTGTTATAAAAGTAATTGATTAGTTTATTAATTAACTGATTGATACATGAATTACCTGAAAAATAATATAACCAAGGTGAAACTCAACTGGTGTGTCTTTGGATTAGCAGCAGACGCTTCCAAAATTACAATATCTGTTTCAACACACGATTTCACCACAAGAATCGTACATATGTATGTATGTTCTTCTGGTTTTATAAATTTTATAATTGTTTACCAATACAGAGAGAGTCAGTTTCTAACATAGATACAATACTTTCTTATTGGAATTTAAACAATATCAACTAGGTAGATATGTATGGATGTCTGCATGCATGCATGTGTGTGCAGGTATAGATGTTAATGTATGTGTGGTTGTGGATGTTTTGAGTTATATGTGTGCACGTGCATACGCTTTGTACATGTGTACATGCAGTTATTCGATGCAGAATGTTTG
Source organism: Eledone cirrhosa (assembly GCA_964016885.1). Taxonomy (NCBI): domain Eukaryota; kingdom Metazoa; phylum Mollusca; class Cephalopoda; order Octopoda; family Eledonidae; genus Eledone; species Eledone cirrhosa. Next base: position 186,931,055 of record OZ024742.1, read on the forward strand.
GAATGCTTTACATATTTTTACTGTTCCATTAATGGATTGTACTTGTAATTTCCTAACTAGTTGTGTTCTCTCTGTTTCTGTGAAGCCCAGCTTCTCAAGATTTGTACTGGGGCAGTTACTAACAAATCCCAGTGCCCCAATAATCACAGGTATAAATCTGAAGGTATAGTCAGGATGGAGTATCTGCAAATTTCTGCATAAATGTTCTCCTTTTCACTGATCTGTGATAATATATTGGCATCTGCTGAGCAGTTAACTTCCACTACCGTGCATGCCTTCTTTCCCCTGTCCCATATCATTATATCTTATCATTATAGCTCAGGTCATGGTCCTTGTATGGATCTGGCTGTTTCTACTTCTGCGGGTTCTTTCAGACACGGGTGTTATGCCCGGAGCAAATTTTATCACTGATAAAATTTGCTCCGTACATAAAACCCGTGTCTGAAAGAACCCGCAGAAGTAGAATCAGCCAGATCCATACAAGGACCATGACCCGAGCTACATGCCGGCGAAACATTTGTAACACGAAATAAACTAAGTATGTATCACTGATTTTTCGTTTTCTTTATAATATATATATATACAATTATATATATTATATATATATATATATATATATATATATATATATATATATATATATATATATATATATATACAATTATATATATATATATATATATATATATATATATATATATATATATATATATATACAATTATGTATATATATATATATATATATATATATATATAGTAATAATAATAAAATTGAAGACTAAAATCCAAAGAGGGCTCGATATGGATAAATATATATCAAATATATAAGAACCGTAGAGCAAATATTTATTAAATAACAGATTAAAGTTTAAGCAAAGAATCGCTGCTTTCACCCTTAACGGGATCTTCTGAAACTAACAAAGTCAATCTGTAAACGCAGAACTGGATATTTCAAAAAACGTTGCAACCGGAGGAAGACGTGGAAACGTTCGCTGGCAAAGAACGGGAAAAAACGAATAATACGTCATTAATAGGAGCGGTGAAAAACAATTACGCGCAAAGACAGAACCACGTTTATGGTATAAAAGAGGTCGTAGACTAATGTTCGAAAAAACGAAGATAATAAGTCATATGTGGAGCGTGGAGAACAATAGTACGCAAAGACAAAACCACGTAAATGGTATAGCAGAAGTCGTAGACTAAAATTCCAACTAGGAGACCAAATGAATCTCCGCTACAGAGTTAAGAACAAAGTAAATAAATACAATACAGAAGTAATGGAAATAAATAAATACATACACGCAAACAAATACGTACATACACAAGCATACGCAAAACCTTACCATAGGTATACAAAACCACGCACATATAAATATGTGTGTGTGTGTGTATGCTTGTGTACAAATAAATAAATAATTATATAAACGTATATAAGTAAATAAATACGTATATAACAAGCGCACACACACACACCTACACATAAATACACAAATGTTCGGAGATGTAAGTCAACTAAAACAAGAAGTACACATATACACACACCCACCATACGTACGAACCTGCATACTCACGCAGACGCAAAACTCCCGTATACACATAGCCAAACCCTAAATACCAGAATATATAAAAATTATACGCCATAACAATCAAATATACGTACGAGAAGGTATACATACCTTCACAAAACATACGGGTAATATATACATACCTATGCAAATAAGTAAAGGAATAAACAAAACATATACTTAGCTCCCACATCAAGACGTAAAATATCCACGTATAGATCGTACTATCCGTTAGGGTATAACGTGGTGCTGTAATACAGGACAGTTTTGTGCAATTTATGTTTACAAGCCGAAATTGCCTCAGATTTTTTGTATAAGATGTGGTCTGTGGCATAGAGTATTTCCAGGGCCTCAGCGGCGCAGAGGTCACATGGTCTTTTATTTCCGTTATACGATCTAGCCCTAGCTAGGATCTCCCAGTGTAACTTATATTGGGTGTGGTTGTCTTTTAGACTCCAGATATAAGCTGAAAGTGACGTCATATTCCTTCTTAGAGGGTAACGAAAAGAATGGGTATGCATGTAAAGACGCTGCTTGAAACTATTGGCGGTTAACCCTATGTAGGCCCTACGTGACGTGGGTGTTACAACCTTACATTTGTAGACAATGTTACTAGAGAGGCATTTCACGGATAGGGGGCAATCAGCCCGATTCCTACAATTACAGTTAGTACTAACTACAGGGTTGCACGTGTTCCTACGGCTAGGTAGTTTAGCTAAATTTGAAGCTGTGATGTTATGTGCAAGGTTAGGAGTCGTAGAGTAAGAAATTTTAATAGTATTTCTATTAAAAATTTTACTATATTTATGTGTAGGGGGAAAATGCTTCGTAATAAGGGAAAGAAAGATCTTAGCTAATGGTGTGGCCACCTCCATATTATATGGTGGGTTAAACCAACAAATGCGACGGGATCTATTTCTTATAGGTCTATTTTCGTACTTTGTATATGCTACCTTATCGACAAATCCACTTCGAGCAAGAGCTTCATTGTAATAAGTGGAATGGTCGTTGAAAATGCGCTCGTTGGTGGAAAGACGGGAAAGCCTCAACGAAACGTTTCTTACCAGGTTCTTGGTTATGCTGGCAGGATGGTTGGAATGCTTACTTATGTAATTAAGCGTATCATTCGGCTTTCTATACGGGTAATACAACCCATTCAATAAATTGAGGGTAACGTCGAGGTAATTAACGACCGAGAGATTGGCCTCAACCTGTATAGAGAGATTGAAGCCTTTAAAGAAGGCTGTGAGTTCTTTTCTGAACCTGTCGCAAGCACGAGGTCCGCACTTAGTCATGGTCAAAAGACCATCGTCACGGTACAAACCACCGCCCGCGTTGGGGAATTCGTCCTTGATAGAGAAAAGAAGGAAAAGGCCAATAAGATCAGTAACCTCCGCAAAATCACTGGCGCCCATACTCACGTCGAATGGAGTACTATTGGTTTTTTTAATCCAAATACAGTCGTCGAAATTAATCACCGACTTTCGGGCATTAAGGATGACATCAACTTCGAAATCCTTAACCACTGTGGGTGTTTTAGGGAAATTGATAGCTCTAAGGAGAAGTGGTAAAGTGATGGAGGAGTAGTAACTGTTGATGTTGAATTGGATAAAACGGCAATGTTCCTTGTTACGTATGCCGTTGAACCAATCAATCACCGCGAAAGAATTGTTCCACAGTGCGAGAGGGGCCAAACTTCTAATTTCAGGTATAATTCTATCAAGAATCGTTTTACTAAGTCTACCTAAATCGGACTTCGTAGGGTTAATAAGCCGAATAGAGGGGTTGTTCGGAAAATTGGATTTGTGATCCTTCAGGGTAAAGTGGGGAGAAATCGGGTCCAGAGGTTCGGTCCGGTCCAGGATGTTGAGATCAGATGTGATTTTAAACCCAGCGCCGTTGATTTCATTGATGACGCACCGATTAGTTTTACGGTAATCCTTAGTTACAGCATTATGTAGTAGTTGATGGTAAGTACTACGCCCCACTTGATATATGTTGCCAGTTTTGTCGGAATGGACGTGCACGGCGTTAGAATCCTTAATAGAACGAAATATATTTAAAAGAATAGAGGTGTAACACACGAGTTGTGATATATTGGTAAAAGGAAAATAAAATGCTGACAAATTGTTCCCAGTGAAAAATAGTTTAATTAGGAGTAAGTAAAAATTAGTAATAAGTATTGGTTAGTATTCAGTTTTAGTTTTAAGTTTTTTACC
>OZ024742.1:186937338-186949838 GCA_964016885.1 Eledone cirrhosa
GATTCCATCCAGACCTACAAAGCTGCAATGGCTGATCCTCCTTCATTTGATGAGGAGCCGAATGCCAAATTAAACAGCGGCAAGTCAGCTAGAATGTATGGACGGAGTGACGAGATCTTCAAGTGTGCTGGTGATAACTTCTTAAACCACCTCACTGATCTCTGTGAATGTTTGGAATGAAGATGTACCGCAGGATTGGAAAAATGCATTGATGGTGGTACTTTACAAAGGAAGGGGAGCCAAAGATGACTGTGTCAACTACAGAGGTATTTCACAGCTATCTGTGGTTGGGAATACCTTGTGAAGGATATTGTTGGACAGATTGATACAGCACATTGCTGTTAAGGTAGTTCCTGAGTCCTAATGTGGCTTTAGGAATGGCAGAGGCACTGTTGACATAGCTTCTCGGCCAAACAACTTCAAGAGAAATGCATTCAGCAGCGCATGGACTTATACCAAATCTTTGTCGATCTGACCAAGGCATTTGACACCATAAATGGGAAGGTTTACTGGGTTATTTTGGAGAGATTAGGCTGTCCTGAAAAGTTTGTGAACATACTCAAGCTCGTCCACGATGACGTCGGAGATACACTGTCTGAGCCAATCTCAGTTGAAAATGATGTCAAGCAAGTTGATATACCTGCACCAACATTGTTTGCCTTGTATTTCGTAATGGTGTTTTTCATGGCCTTCAAGGATTGTCAACACGGTATCTATCTCAGACATGGCACTTCTGGCTTCTGCCAACACTAAGGTACTGAGTACCTTAATTAGGATTTATGTATACAGATGATTGTGATCTATTTGCACACTCCCAGAGTGACATGCAACAGGTTATGGATTCTTTTTTCAATACGTGCTGTGCTTTGAGACTGGCGATCAGTCTGAAGAAGACCCTCGTCATGTACCAACCTGTTCCGGAGAAAGTTTTCAATGAACTCTCCATATATATATAATGTGAAAGGCTGAAGGTTGTTGACAGATTTGTGTATTTGGGGAGTACTCTGAGTGTGGCCTGCTCTCTGGTTGCATAAGTAGGTCTGTGTGTTAGTAAAGCAAGTGAGTCATTTGGAAGGCTCAGCGACCATCTGTGGTGCAGGGGAGGAATCAATGAAGACCAAGGTGAAAGTGTATACCGCATGTGTACTGTCAGCAATGCTGTATGCGTGGGAGACATGGGTAACCTACAAACGGCATATCAAAAGACTGGAACGATTTCACCAGCAGTATCTCAGAAAGATGCTCGGTCTCAAGTAGAGATGCATGTGAGTGATGTTGAGAACCTTGAGAGGAGTAAGTATCAGAGCATTGAGTGTATCATCCACCAACGAGGTTTGCGATATACCGGACACCACTGCAGAATGTAGGATGATCGATTCCCAAAACAACTTTTGTATGGCGAGCTTTGTAAATGTAAGAGACAACCTCACAAACCAAAGCTCCGATTAAAAGATTGTGTGAAGGATTCATTAAAAATAAGTAGTTTGAAGGTGGCTGACTGGGAGATAGAACCTCTTCAAAGAGAAGCTTGGCGTGGAATGGTTGAGGATGGGCCCGTAATTTGGAGGACAGACGCATAGAGCACGAGAAGATCAAACGGGATGTGCATAAGCAATGCCCTGGTGTATCTCTCGAAATGTTCGGTGTCTCCATTGAATTAGAGTGACCTGAGTGTGGAAAGATTTTCTTGAGCAAATCTGGTCTCAGGAGCCACAGTCGCAGCCATGTTCAAAGAGTACCAGTGAACTATGATCTCCACGGTATTGTGAAGGTTTACAGGCAACCTGGTGCAATATATGAGGCCAGGGAGATTCATAGTTGTCGTCAGTGTGCGAAGGAGTGCACGTATCTAGCAGGCTTGAAAATCCATATCCGAGCATCACACAGGTGAAACTGACAAGCGATTGCAACTCTTAGCAGAGTTTGCACCCATCATGTATGTATGTATGTATGTATGTATGTATGTATGTATGTATTATCTCTTTCTCTTAATTTCGAGTATATTTTTTTTGACCGGCCACCTTCCTGGTGGCAAGGTTGTAAAAGAAAAGAAATTGTCATCCCTTGAATCGCAAGAATGTTTTGCAAATTTTGAAGGTGCCAGCTATCGCAGCCATTTGTAGACTATGAATTAGGGAGCTGCGCTTTTTGTCCGCAAATCCAAGTTCAGTCATATTTTGGACCAAGCGGGTTGGTATATAACCCGTAGCTCCAATAATGATGGGTATGAAGCTAAAGGTGTATCTTGGATACTGGATTTGTAAACTCCTCATCAATGGTCCGTAGATGTCCTCCTTCTCCTGTAATTTTCTGACAACGTTTACATCAAGTGGGCAGCTGATCTCCACAACAGAACACGTTTTCAATGTGTGGTCCCAAACAACAATATCAGGCCGGTTGTGCTTTAATTTGATGTATGTATGTATGTATGTATGTATGTATGTATGTATGTATGTATGTATGTATGTATGTATGTATGTATGAAAGTCAATCTGGTTCTGGTGCTGGACGCGGCACTACTGATATGATCTTCTCAGCTAGACAGCTCCAGGAGAAGTGCATGGAACAAGGTTTGGATCTGTATCAGGTTTTTGTCGATCTGACAGAAGCTTTCGATACTGTTAACAGAAATGCATTATGGACGGTTCTCCAGAAACTTGGTTGCCCTGATAAGTTCCTTGCTTTAGTTAGGTCTTTCCATGACGACATGAAGGCTTGGGTTAATGCCGGAGGTAACATGTCGGAGCCTATCTCAGTAAAAAATGGAGTGAAACAGGGGGATATTCCAGCACCGACCCTGTTTGCCATATACTTTGCAATGGTTTTCTGTATTGCATTCAGGAATTGCGAGCATGGTGTTTACATCGGATATCGAACCTCAGGCAGCATATTTAACATCAGGCGCTTTGCTGCAAAGACAAATGTATTTACATCAATCATAAGAGACCTCTTGTATGCAGATGATTGCGATCTTGTAGCGCACACAGAGAGTGATATGCAGCACATTTTGAATGCATTTTCTGACGCTTGCACTGCCCTAGGATTGACTGTCAGTCTCAAGAAAACCGTCGTCATGTACCACCATGCCCCTGGTAAGCAGTACAGTGAACCAAATATCTATGTGTATGGTAAACGACTTGGAATGGTTGATCAGTTTGTCTACTCGGGAAGCACTGTCAATCGATACAGCAACCTTGATAGTGATTAGGAAAGCAAGTGATGCTTTCGGAAAGCTAGAAATGCGACTCTGGGGTCGGCGAGACATATGCAAGAAGACAAGGGTAAAGGTGTACAAGGCATCTGTGCTCTCTTCTCTTCTTGATGCCTGCGAGACCTAGGTCACATATGAACACCACCTTAAGCAATTTGAGCGTTTCCATCAGATGTGTCTCAGACGGATCCATGGCGTTCACTGGAGGGACCACATCAGTGATATCGAGATTTTGGAAAGCTCTATGTGTGACAGTATAGAAGCTCTTGTGCTTAAGCAACGACTCCGTTGGAGTGGTCACCTTGCCAGGATGAAGGATTCTAGAATACCAAAACAACTCTTTTATGGAGAGTTAGTTAAAGGAAAACGACCGCCACATAAACCAAAAAAAGAGGTATAAGGATTCCTTGAAAGCCTCTTTGAAAGAAGACGCTAAAATCTCTGCTGATACATGGGGAAATATTGCTGCTGATCGTAATAAATGGAGAAAGACTGTATATGAGGGAAAAGTTGCCTTTTAGGCACCTCGAATCGCATACGAGAAAATAAAGCGGGATGTGAGGAAGGGCATTGCTGTTGCACTTCCAGACGGAGAGGGTCCTCCTATGGTGCTGAGATGCAGCGTCTGTGCGAGACTCTGCCTAAGCAAAGCTGGACTCGAAAGTCATCTTCGCAGACATAGAGTAAGACCAGTGGTTGACTACCAGGCTGCTGTTGGAGATGCTACTCATCATGCTTACCAAGCATGTGGTAGAGAATGTAAATCAGCAGGAGGGCTCAAACGACATGCAACAGTACATGAGTTCCAACCACAGCCGGCTATTCCCAGTGAATGTTTTGGTTGCCGACTCTGCAAGATATTTTAGATCATTGGCTGGGCTAAAAAGCCACATTCGATCGCAGCGCTGTTAATTGCTATCGTGTGTGTGTGTGTGTGTGTGTGTGTGTGTGTGTGTGTGTGTGTAGATATGTTTATGTGTGTGCGTGTGTGTGTATGTGTATATATATATGTATATTATTATTGTTGTTGTTGTCGTTATTATTATTGTTGTTATTATTATTATTATTGTTATTAATATATATGTGTATATGTATATATATATTTTTTTTTCTCGTGCAATGGCCATACTCGAAAACGAGGGGGCAGCCATCATGTATGTATGTATGTATGCATGTATGTATGTATGTATGTATGTATGTATGTATGTATGTATGTATGTATGTATGTATCCATGTATGTATGTATGTATCTATGTATGCATGTATGTATGCATGTATGTATGTATGTACATGGGTGCATGTGTATGTATATGCGCGGGGACATAGAAATAGTCGCGCTGGACACCCGATCGCGCGGTTAAACCACTGGGAGTGAAGGATCCTTAGCCTTTGTCAGGGCATTCTTCTAGGAGAAGGCAACTCAGGAAACTGGGATAACTCCGATATAAAACCTGCGGCTCAATAGTTTCCGATGATGTTGATCCTTTCTTCTTTTCGTGTTACAGTTACTGTCACTGAGAGAGAGGGATTGGCTCAGTACACAGTCTTTCCTCACTTTAAAAAATATCTTCACGTACAGGCATTGCACGATAGAATTAATTAATAATTATTAATAATGGTATATCGTGCAATGGCCATTTTTTCGATAACAGTGGGGCAGTCATTATGTATGTACGTATGTTTTCTCTTTCTCTTAATTTCGAGTATATTTTTTTGACCGGCCACCTTCCTGGTGGCAAGGTTGTAAAAGAAAAGAAATTGTCATCCCTTGAATCGCAAGAATGTTTTGCATATTTTGAAGGTGCCAGCTATCGCAGCCATTTGTAGACTATGAATTAGGGAGCTGCGCTTTTTGTCCGCAAATCCAAGTTCGGTCATACTTTGGTCCAAGCGGGTTGGTATATAACCCGTAGCACCAATAATGATGGGTATGAAGCTAAAGGTGTATCTTGGATACTGGATTTGTAAGCTCCTCATCAATGGTCCGTAGATGTCCTCCTTCTCCTGTATTTTTCTGACAACGTTTATATCAAGTGGGCAGCTGATCTCCACAACAGAACACGTTTTCAATGTGTGGTCCCAAACTACAATATCAGGCCGGTTGTGCTTTAGTTTGGTGGCAGTTTTTATTTTCAGGTTCCACCAGTATTCCTTAGTGCCATCTGTCTCAATATATTCTTCCTCGTTTGTTGTTAATTTTGTATGTATGTATGTATGTATGTATGTATGTATGTATGTATGTATGTATGTATGTATGTATGTATGTATGGATGGATGGATGTATGTATGTATGTATGTATGTATGTATGTATGTATGTATGTCAGGTCACCGGTTTTGTGCAGTGCCTTTGCTCACTAAAAAAGCTTCACGGCACAGGCATTGCTTTATATCTGGAGATCTCTCTGCACTTGTCGTCACATGGTACCATTGGCCCAGCACTATGTGTCAATAATTGTCACAAGTGCAGTGTTTGTACCAGCGTTTTCAAGTCGCTGGCTGGACTAAGTTACACTCGTCAGCGCATCAGTAGGGGTTCTCCTACATGGATATAAAGTAGTGGCCGTACTCGAAAACGAGTTGGCAGCCACCATGTATGTATGCATGTATGTATGTATGTATGTATGTATGTATGTATGTATGTATGTATGTATGTATGTATGTATATATGTATGTATGTCAGGTCACCGGTTGGTGCTACTGGTAACATGTATCCCAGTACAACCTGTCCCATGGTCAGGTCGTTGGCGACTAAACTGGCAACGCCACCAATGTTTCTTGGTGAGGTGGGTGACTTTGGACATCCTGCAGGACTAAAAACAAAACCTGTCAAAGGGCAAAGGAGCTCTTAAGAGTCAATGGCCATCCAAAATCATCGGGAGAGATGACCCCTTAGCCTTTGTCAAGGCAGAATTCTAGGAGAAGGAAAACTCTGATATAACACCTGCAACCCTGATGGTATCCAATGATGTTGACTTGTTCTTTTTTTTTGTAAATATCATCTTGGTTAAGAGAGTGGGACTGGCTTTGTGCAGTGCCTTTGCTCACTAGAAAAGCTTCACGGCACAGGCATTGCTTTATATTTGGAGATCTCTCTGCACTTGTCGTCACATGGTACCATGGGCCCAGCACTATGTGTCAATAATTGTCACAAGTGCAGTGTTTGTACCAGCGTTTTCAAGTCGCTGGTTGGACTAAGTTACACTCGTCAGCGCATCAGTAGGGGTTCTCCTACATGGATATAAAGTAGTGGCCGTACTCGAAAACGAGTTGGCAGCCACCATGTATGTATGCATGTATGTATGTATGTATGTATGTATGTATGTATGTATGTATGTATGTATGTATGTATGTATGTCAGGTCACCGGTTGGTGCTACTGGTAACATGTATCCCAGTACAACCTGTCCCATGGTCGGGTCGTTGGCGACTAAACTGGCAACGCCACCAATGTTTCTTGGTGAGGTGGGTGACTTTGGACATCCTGCAGGACTAAAAACAAAACCTGTCAAAGGGCAAAGGAGCTCTTAAGAGTCAATGGCCATCCAAAATCATCGGGAGAGATGACCCCTTAGCCTTTGTCAAGGCAGAATTCTAGGAGAAGGAAAACTCTGATATAACACCTGCAACCCTAATGGTATCCAATGATGTTGACTTGTTCTTTTTTTTTGTAAATATCATCTTGGTTAAGAGAGTGGGACTGGCTTTGTGCAGTGCCTTTGCTCACTAGAAAAGCTTCACGGCACAGGCATTGCTTTATATTTGGAGATCTCTCTGCACTTGTCGTCACATGGTACCATGGGCCCAGCACTATGTGTCAATAATTGTCACAAGTGTAGTGTTTGTACCAGAGTTTTCAAGTCGCTGGCTGGACTAAAAAGTCACACTCGTTCAGCGCATCGGTAGGGGTTCTCCTACATGGATATAAAGTAGTGGCCGTACTCGAAAACGAGTTGGCAGCCACCATGTATATATGTATGTATGTATGCATGTATGTATATATATATGTATGCATGCATGTATATATATATATATATGCATGCATTTATATATGTATGTATGTATGCATGTATGTATATATATATATATATATGTATGCATGCATGTTTATATGTATGTATGAAAATATTTTCGTATGTATTTATTCATATGCTCATGTGTTACTGCTTATAGTTTTCATACAAAATGATTTTTATATTTAGTCCAATCTCTCATAAACACAGTAAACATTGAAAAGAGCTGATCATGTATAAATATGTTGATTTCATTCTGTCTCTTCATTGTAATACGGATATCCATCAAATCTGACGATATTTCATGCTCACGATTGGTTCTTTTCTCTCTCTAATGTAGGGCGCCATTTTCTGAATGAAAAAAATATCGTGTCCATTTGGCAGCAGACTGGAAAAAACTGGAGACAGGCATAAATATAACACGTCTTTTATCATTTAGGTGCATTTATATTTCATAAATATATGCTGTTTGCAAATAAGTATTTAGAATCTGTTTTTAGAATTGTATAAATACATATATACATTCATAAATTGTATATATATATAATATATATATATATATATATATATATATATATATATATATATATATATATATATATATATTTCGTTTCTGAATTTGCTTAGCAAGATTCTTTTTCTGAAAACGTACGTTGAAATCGATATTGTTATGCTTTGGGAGGGTCATATTGCCAATAAGAAACACACGCACCAGTTGCTTTCACTCCAATTCATTATAAATTAAATTTATAAATTTAAGAATTTATAAATTTCCGGTTGGTTCGTTGGTTCCACAACCGGACGGTTGTTCATATATTGTCAAGTATATACTTTCAGACGTTCAATCACCTGGCAGGAAAATATACGTTAGCTAATGATAGCTAATAAGCTTGAAACTAGTACATCGTTCCTTTGTCAGTGTTGAACAAATGAGCAACGATGGTTGCTAGACACTGTATGGCTTAATTCGGGATGTTTGTTTACAAACACACCGAGCATTATAATAAATGTTCGGTGAATCCATACGTACATATATATATATGTGTGCATGTATGTGTATATATACATACTACTGTACGTCTGTATACATATGTGTATGTACGTATACATACTTATATTTAAGTAACAGCCGTACTAAGAGTGAGAAATGAAATTTCGTTTCATTTTTTCCGTTTATATATATATATATATATATATATACTCTATTCCTGTGGAAGTCACTTCTATATAAAATGAAAAATGAATATATTTCACTAATGTAGTGAGTACCCTTTTAGCTGTGGTTACCCCTATACAACTCAGAAATCTCCCTTGCTCTCTCTGTATGTATATAAAATAAATATATATAAACTGGAACTCCGTCGGTTTCGACGATGACTGTTCTAGCAGATACGATTAACGATGCCAATCGGCGCGATATGTTCTTGAGCAAGACAACTTATGTCACGCTGAGCAGACAGGAACAAATACTGGAGCCGATATAATCAATTCACACCCTCAAATTACTGGACTTGTACCTATATTATGTGCCATCGTATATTTTCTGCCAGCTTGTTGGTTAGGGCAACAGTTAGTGCTAGGTGTTGAAGCTACCGTAATCCGCAATTCAGTTTTAATTCTCAGGGATGTCAATTTTTATTTGAGTGTATTTGGAATGATTATAACTGCCGAGAAACCTCCAATAAGATTCAACCTCATATGAGGCCAGCTAATCCTCTGGGCCCTAACAAAACAAAAGAAAAAAATGTTATTGACTGGCATTTTATTTTACTGATCCTGGAAGGATAAAAGAGAAAGGGATTTAAACTGAAAATCTGCGGGATTTGAACTGAAAGTGCAGAGAGTTGGAACGAAGGTCGACAAACATTCTAGTCGCTACCCTAACGATTCTGTGATATAATGTTAACGGGATCAACAACTAACTTAACTAAAGACGTCATCAGTTATCACCACAATGAAGGAGAGGAAGGGTGGTTAGATGTTATGATGAACTAACACCACATGAGGTAGGGGGAGGATCAGATGTTATGAGGAGCTAATACTACATGAGGTAGAGGGAGGATAAGATATTATGAGGAGCTAATACCACATGAAAGAGAGAGAGGATCAGATGTTATGAGAAACTAATACGACATGAGGTAGAGGGAGGATCAGATGTTATGAGGAGTTAATACCACATGAGGTAGAGGGAGGATCAGATGTTATGAGGAGGTAACACCACATGAGGTAGGGGGAGGATCAGATGTTATTAGACGGTAATACCACATGAGGTAGAGGGAGGATCAGATGTTATGAGGAGGTAATACCACATGAAGGAGAGGGAGGATCAGATGTTATGAGGAGCTAATATCACATGGAGTAGAGGGAAGATCAGATGTTATGATGAACGAACACCACACGATGTAGAGGGAGGTTCAGATGTTATGATGAACTAATACCACATGAGGTAGAGGGATGATCAGATGTTATGAGGAGTTAATACCACATGAGGTAGAGGGAGGATCAGATGTTATGAGGAGGTAACACCACATGAGCTAGAGGGAGGATCATATGTTATTAGGAGCTAACACCACATGACGTAGAGAGAGGATCAGATGTTATGATGAGGTAATACCACATGGGGTAGAGGGAGGATCATATGTTATTAGGAGCTAACACCACATGATGTAGAGGGAGGATCAGCTGTTATGAGGAGCTAATACCACATGGAGTAGAGGTGGGAATGTAAGCTGTCATGATCAGCAAACAAATAGCAAATTTAAGTACTTCACACGTTTATGGATGGAAATACTTGTATGCATCATCAGTACTGCACCCTGAACTTATTGGGTTTTACAACGTACGCCCTCATCCGGGTGACCTGCCTGTGTCTAAGTGGAATACATACGACTGACCTCCGTCCGACCAACTCTCCTCTGTCATAACCACCTAGATGCCCTCTCTGCTGCTTCCATAACATTTTTCACGGTTCACTTCACCTCCTAGTTGAGGCCATAGTACCCACTGTTCTGTAAGCTTCCCTAAGGGAAACGAGCTGCAAGCCTTCGACTGTTCAACTTCAATGACAGGCACCAGTTTCTCACCCGTTCCTTCGACTGTCATCCATCAACTCCAGGTACTTTGTTTTCTATTCTTTACTGTGAATCCTACACCTTCTTCCCCCTTTCTCCAGGCAACAGTTAACTCTAATGAAACTAACTGTCTTGTCACCTCAGAAAGCAAAATGATGTTTGGTCTCAAAAATATTTATATCACGTAACTATACCAGACAGAACATTCACAAACTAAAGCCACGTCAAACACAGATTTAGATTTATTACAATCACAGTCAACGAGCCAAACTTTGTACGATTTCTTGAAATAGCAACTAAATCTCACCAAAATCACACGCTACCGTTTAAAAATATGGTAGGACATTGTGGAGCGTGTAATTCTAGATATAGAAAAAGAAGGGATGGTCAAGGTTGAAATGCTTTTGCTTAAAGATCTACTTTAACGAATACCTGTAGCTCAGAATCAACAACAACATTATAGTATTAATGGTTTCTGATTTAGGCATAAGGCTAACAATTTTGGCGGAGGGGAAAGTCGATTAATTCGACTCCAGTGCATTACTGGCACTTTATATTATCGACCCCGTAAGGATGAATGGCAAAGCTAACCTCGGTAGGATTTGAACTCAGACCGTAAAGGGACGTAACTCTATGCCATAAAGAATGTTGCCCGACGTTCTACCGATACTACCATTCAACCGCCCTTATATTATAGTAATATTTATACAGGTACACTCCCGATTTTCCGGCACCCTTATTTCCCAGCCTGTGCCGGATTATTCATTTCACTGCACTATATAATAATTCATTAGAAACATTACGAAGTCGGAAAAACAATCACTTTACCACTTAACTATAATATGTTTCAGGGACAAAAGCAGTTTGTGGCTGCGAGGCAAGTCGATTATATTGACCCCAGTACTTGACGGCTACTTTATATTCTACAGACCTTGAAGTGCAAAGATAACTTCAGAGAGATTTAAACTCAGAACATAAAAAGCTGGAACAAATTCCGCAAAATGTTTTGTAAAATTCTTTCACGATTTTGCCCATATACTACCAGTACTGGTATTTATTTGTTTTTAATTTAGACGCAAAACCAGGAATTTTGTGAGAAGCGAATGTTAATTAAATCGACCCCAGCTCTTGACTGATACTTTATTTTATCAACACTGGAATATCGAAGGGAAGATTTGATGTTGGTGGGATTTCAACTCAGAACGTAAAGAGACGGAACAAATACCGAAAAACCATTCTTCTCATGCTCTAACGACTATGTGAATCCTCCACTGTTACACTAATTTAATATGATACATGCTACATAAAGCAGACAAATATGTAAGGAAATAAGTAATGTTAGAAAGTCCAGTAAATAAGTCGGTATGAAGCAATATTGACTACAGTTTGATATAGGAGCGCGTATCTGTCCCCTGTGAATGCTATAGGAAGCAGTCTCTATATATTATGCAAATAGAAGCCAAATAATGACTACAACTACGTGTTGTGAATAAGATTATAAACTCTACTGGAATTAAGGAGTCCTTCGAGGAAAATGGTTGACGGTAATTGAAGAGAAAAAAATAAAATAAAACAACAAAATAAAACAAGAGCAACACAAAAAGAAAAATAACAAAAAAACAACACAAAAACAAAGCAAAAAAAAACATTATAAAGAGAAATGAAGAAAGATAGTAAGAGCATAGTCAAGAAAGAAAGACTGAGAGAAAGTGAGGAAAGAATTTGAAGAGATATCGAGACAGAAATGTAGGTACAATATTAAAGAAAATATAGAATGACGACCCCCCCCCCCCCCCAAAAAAAAACAATAACAACAACAACAACAACAACCCAATAAAAACAAAGAGGAGTTGATTCAGGGAAAGTAGATCCGAATTAGATCAATAATGGGTAAGAAGTGATCAATAAAAATAGATATTTTAAAAATGCTGATTACACTGGACCCGCATCTTACGCGGTCAATAAGTTTTCCCAAATAAGTTCGTGTTATTATTAAAACCGCATATGTTCAACACCCTTGTTTTAAAGTGTCAATATCTGTCCAAAGTCCATATTTTGGAGGAGGCCTAACGCCAAGTTCATTAGAGAGTGGCAAATCTTCAGAAAATAATAATGAGGTAGATATTAGAGTTTTTTCTTACATTAGTTGATGCGGTTTCATGTGCAACAAGACGTTAAGAGTTCTTTTTACAGATTTTCTGAATAAAA
>OZ024742.1:186952338-186957338 GCA_964016885.1 Eledone cirrhosa
CACACACACACACACACACACACACACACATATATATATATATATAACGAAGAAAATGTGGTAAGGAACCAGGTGGACCATAACGCATCAGAGTACTCTATACTTAGTGTAGTGGAGTGGGTAATAGGAAAAGAGTCAGGACCCCGACGGCTGAGGTCCGGCCGTTTCGACAGCTATATCCGAACTAAACCAGTTGTACTGCCGAAAAAAACGGCCGGAGCACAGATGTCGGGGTCCTGACTCTTGTTCTCTACATATATATAACCTTAGCAATTCTTTCCCCCACATGATAACGATGGTAGTAACCAGGAAAGGTATCCTAGTATTAGCAGCGGTTTACACAATAGCACCACAGTAGAAACTAACTGCTGCACCAGTAGTGAGACTGATGACACGTTTAGTAACCATAACAGCTCTAACAACGCCTGTAGAAGACGCTATAACATGAGATGTGGGCATGGCACCACTTAGCGTGTTTATAGCTATAATAATGCCAACTACAATAGTAGTAGCTATGGTGTTGGTGATAATAATAATATTACGATTAATACCAACACTCACCACCTTAGAGGTGACCGTAATAAACATTGCAATTGTCGTAATCCCGCAAACTTTCCTCTCCGAGGCTACTGCCTGACTAAAAATGTTATCTATAGATGTACGGTACTAGTCATAAAGGTATTAAGGATTACATAGGAGCTACCTCTGGGGCGTTCAAGACAAGATTTCGAGCACATCTCCACTCTTTTAGGAATAAGAGGCTTAGATATGCTACCTCCCTCGCTAACTATATTACCCAGTTAAATAACTCTAACATTAGCTTCACCTCTCATTGGGATATTGTGAATCAAGCACCACCATACGATTTTTAAAAAAGCTGCCAACTCTGCCCAATGGAACTATACTATATAGTGCAAGCACCCCAGGACCTCATCAATAATCAGACTGAAACTGTCATCAATTGCGGCCATAGACTACAGCAATCTTTCTATAAATGGATCCCCAACAAACACATAACGACCATAACACCTTAGGCTCTACACACCACAGCCTGGCCCGACTTACGGGCGGTGGACTTACCATTAAACAACTTGGAACAACACTATCATCCACCCTATATTTTCCCTCCAGGAAGCTGCACTGCATATATTCAGCTGGGCTTACCCCGTTATATTCTTCCACACTACCAGACAGATCTTTGGGTAATTTTACAGAACCACCGCTTAAACCGAAGCAAGTTCTTAGACAACTGATCATATAATTATACAAATTCCATCTAAAGTGACTTTACCTTTCTAGGCCTTTAAACTCACACTGAACTTGCCACATTGCACTAGTTATACATGTGTATAGTCTTAAATGACTACTAATAATTTATACTCATACTCACACCTTAACACCGCCTCATTACATTGAGTTGACTAACCCTACTTACGTTAACTCCCTTTAAATAATAAATAAAATTACTTACTATGCCGGTAGCGGTCATTAGTTTGACAAGTAACATTACACCAGCGGTAATTACCTCCCTTAGCATACAGGCAACTTTCCACCATTTTTCTATACTCAACAACGTATATGTAAGATGCATTCTGATGTTAAAGTATTATTCTACCCGTATAGGGTATTTAATTAAAACTTTGCCTTTGTATCTGCCTCAGACGAGCCCCATTGGGCGAAACATATGTAAGAGCTTTATAAAGATATATATTAACGGCTTGTAACTCTTTCATTAATCATTTTGCCTATCACCGCTCTGCTTATCGTTGTACACTAAATATTAACCTTCTCTGATATTTAACCCTGATAACCCAAGCATCGAGCACTTATGCACCCGCTTTTAGCATGTAATACTCTGTATCGCACCTCTTTATATCTCCTCTTTCTATCCTCTTTTTATTATGTATATATATATATATATATATATATATATATATATATATATATATATATATATATATATATATATATATATGAGAGTATTGAAGTTTGCTTGAAGCATTGTGGAATAATAGGTAAATATCTTTAAGTCGTTTGGAAGCCTCAACAATGCAAATGGGTAAATCTCCGGGTAACAAGATCCGGTGGTGGAGAGAGAGATGTAAGTGGGTGTACGTTGAGATGCATGGTGTGTATAAGACGTGTAGAGGAATGAAGGAAAGAGTATAAAGGATAAAATAAAAATAACAACACGAGAGAGAGTTACCTTGGGAGAGATTTAATTGTCCCTATATATTTCGGATTCATATCTCTTAACTGGGGGTTTTTTTCCGGGGTGGGAGAAAGATTGTCTGTCGGAAAGGTGCGAAACGCGTCCTCCGCTGTTTGTTGTTTTGAATATCTGAGGTATTCAGCAGAGCGCGCGTGCGCGTGAAATGGGGTCGGTCAGGCAGAGGTCAGCGGCCGAATGAGGGAGTGGGGTGGCGCTAGCTGTCAGTCCATTCTCTGCCTGTTTGTTAAATCTTACTGTGTGTGCGTGCGTGTGTTGTTGCCTTGTTCCTCTGTATTGGCAGTGTAGTATGTTCATATGGTGGAATGCTACTGTGTGTGTGAGCGTGTGCGTGTGTAGTTATCTCGTTTGTGTGTGTGTGTGTGTGTGCGTGTGTTGCTGCATCGTTTGTTAACTTAAGCCAGCCACCTCATTTCGCTTCTCTTGGATCGAATGTTTATTTGCGGTGCCAGGCGTTTGACAAAAAGCGCTTCCTTGATACGTAACGTGCCGACGTTTCTTTCAGTCGCTAGAATTGTGACAATGGGCCTTCCGTCTTTGTTTCCGCATTTGTCTATGTGTTTCCGGAAAGACGAGGCCCTGGTTTTAGTGTGTTCCTTGATCCGGATGTGGAAGGGTCGGATTGTGCTACCTATGTAGTATTGGTTGCACCTGTCACATTCTATCTTATACACGACGTATGTGCGTAGGCAACAGTTCGCATGGCGTATCGGGCAGTTTCTGAGGGAGCACGCGTCAGTAGATTTCCCGGGTTTCCTGGAGAGGCATCTTCGCAGGGAGGGGCCCGAGTGGGCCAGGTGGATGTCGAGGCCCTCCCTCCGTATAGCCTTGCGGATAGCGTTGGGGGTATTCTCGCCCAGGTGTGGCATTTTAAGGAAGCACTTGCCTTGGGTGCCTCTCTGTCTCTTGTGTCTGGTGTCTCCTACTCTGTCTGTAGTGAGGTAGGGTACCCGTTCATCTCCAGCACCTCGAGGAATCGCTTGGTATGAGTGACACCACTCGCGGGATCGCTGCATCTGTTTTTGATTCGCGCGATCTCGTTCGTGATGTATCCTCTTTTGGCACTGTTAGGTAGGGCGGACTTGTAGTGAACGAACAGGTCCCTGCAGACTGCCTTTCGGTAGAAGTTGCAGTGGATCCTTCCCTGTTCCGTGATGTTGATTCCGAAGTCGAGGAGGGCAAGTGACCCGTCTTCGTTGGGGTGTTCAACACTGAAGTCAATGTTCTCGTCCGTGTTGTTGAACGTTTCATAGATTCTGTTCGCCGTGTCTTGGGAAGATGTGAGGATGAGGATATCGTCCACGTACCTTAAGAAAAAGGCGATGGCGTTGGGGTGGCAGGCGTTGAGTGCCTTGCGCTCGAGGTTGTCCACGTAAGAGATCGCTAGCACACCCGATAGGCTTGATCCCATGGTCAGTCCCGAGGTTTGTTGGTATGTTTGGTCAAGGAATCCGAAGTAGGGGTTGTCGACGACGTTGGATAGGAGTTCGTGGATGTCAGTGGTAGTGAGCACGAAGCAGTGTAGGTCGGTGGATTGGACGCATTCCATCAGTATATTGACGGCCGGGAGTGCCGGGACCGAGGTGCAGAGAGCCATTACATCAAGGCTGAAGGCATATCTGTTATTCCTTCTGGTGTCGGGATCCATTTGATGCAGTCGCTTCAACACCTCCTCGGAGCTGTTAACGTGTCCCGGCAAGGTGTCTAAGATGGGTTTGAGTATTCTGGCTAGGAGCCATGAAATTTTGTAGAGTGGTCCCTCCACGCTCGATACAATGGGCCTGATCTTCAGGTCGGGTCCCTGTTTGTGTGTTTTCACGAGGTGGTAGAAGCCGGGTAGTCTGCTGTTCCTCGTGAGGTGGTTGTACCTCAGCTTCTTCGGGAGCTTCCGCCGGTCGCAGATGTTGGTCCAGGCGGCGTTGATGTGCTCTTATATCTGCGCGGGAGAGATTCCCGTGACCTTGGAGTAGAGGTTGTCATCGTCAAGGTGTTGGAGAGCCAGGGTGTTGTAGGCCTCTCTGCTGATGACGCAGAATTCTTTTCCCTTGTCGGAGGGGAGATAGATGAGGTTCTTCGATTTTAGTTTGGAGAGAGTGGTGAGTTGAGATTTGGTGAGGTTATGTGTTGTGCGTGTGTGTGTGTGTTTGTGAAGTATATCCGAGATGGTGTGTTTTAGCCTGATGAGTTTAGTGTCGAGTTCGTGGTTGGCGGGTGGGGGGGGGGAGTGGGTTGTCGGGGTGGTAAGTGGAACAAGGCAACACCACGCACACACACACACACACTCAAGCGAGACAACAACACACGCACACACACACACAGTAACATTTAACAAACAGACAGAGAATGGACTGACAGCTAGCGCCACCCACTCCCTCATTAGGCCGCTGACCTCTGCCCGACCGACCCCATTTCACGCGCACGCGCGCTCTGCTGAATACCTCAGATATTCAAAACAACAAACAGCGGAGGACGCGTTTCGCACCTTTCCGACAGACAACCTTTCCCCTACCCCGGAAAAAAAACCCAGTTGATGGATGTGAATCCGAAATATATAGGGACAATTAAATCTCTCCCAAGGTAACTCTCTCTCGTGTTGTTATTTTTATTTTCTCCTTTATACTCTTTCCTTCATTCCTCTACACGTCTTATACACACCACGCATCTCAACGTACACCCACTTACATCTCTCTCTCCACCACCGGATCTTGTTACCCGGAGTTTTACCCATTTGCATTGTCGAGGCTTCCAAACGACTTAAATATATATATAT
>OZ024742.1:186964838-186972338 GCA_964016885.1 Eledone cirrhosa
TGGTCCATATCTATGTTTGTAACTGCTCACTCTTAATCTTAGCCAACTTTTCCTTAGTATCTTTCCTAAGCTTTAATAGATGTATACTCCATATTCTTCTGAGTGTTTGGCTTGTATTTGCCGATAGTGCTTCTTGTAGCTTTACTTGCCCTGATGAGTCATTAATAGGACGAAACATTGTTGGCTAATAAAGACTTTTGATGTATTGAAGGCTTCTTTGGTTTATTTTTTTTAATAATTTTTTAAAATAATCTTTTATAATATATATATATATATATATATATATATATATATATATATATATATATATATGCGTGTATGAATATTTATTTATATTTCCATGCATATGCACCATAGCACCATATATTATACATACATGCACAAGAGGAGACAATAGTACGCAGTTCGTCCCAATAAAAAAACAAATAACAGGAAATATCTAACGTTTATGGCATATCTGCAGGACCTTAATCGATCAAATATTGCTTGGAACTCCAAATAACGATTCCTCTTTTATATTTAGCCCTCTTTTACTCTCGTTCTCTCACAATTACCCACCTTTTATGAGTGCGTTTTGCTTCTTTTGATATGAATAGATCGATATACTTCCATTGACTTTTAATATCGATAATGTGTTTAAGGATAAAACCGAACTGAACCAGTTGTAATCTATAGAAAGGGCGATGTGACAGATAAGATTCTATGTTAATATATTATGTGCTATCGGTAGATACGTTGTATTAATGGGCATCATTACACAGAGGAAATGAGTAGAGCGAAATTCACTGGCAGGTATGTACAAAGGTAGATATACACAGAGAAACAGTAGGGACTGAGAATACTAGTGATTGGTTGTATATGTATATGAAGGGAAGCTAAGTAGCATATTAATTGAAATAGGAAAGAGGAAAAGAGGAAAGTAGCTGATCAATAGTTTTATAGTAGTATTGATTGAATATCACGTGATAATTTAATAATTTAATTTTAAAATGAAGTTTAACTTGACATGAGTTTTAGATGTGACGATATATATTCTGCGTGAGCTTTATCGATAGAAAGTGATCAAAACTTGAGCCTGACCTGAGTGTCAGACTAATATAGTGTCTGGCACAATGTCAACCATAGTATCTGGTACAATGACATCCACAGTTTCTGGTACAATGTCAACCATAGTGACTGGTACCATGACAATCATAGTGTCTGGTACCATCACAACCATAGTGTCTGGTACCATGACATCCATAGTATCTGGTACAATGACAACCAAAGTGTCTGGTACCATGACAAATATAGTGTCTGGTACTATGACAACCATAGTGTCTGGTAACATGACAGCTATAATGTCTGGTACCATGGCAACCATAGTGTCTGGTACAATGAAAACCATAGTGACTGGTACCATGAGAACCAAAGTATCTGGTACAATGACATTCACAGTGTTTGGTACTATGACAGCCTTAGTGTCTGGTACCATGACAACCAAAGTGTCTGGTACCATGACAACCATAATGTCTGGTACAATGCCAGCCATAGTTTCTGTTACCATGACAACCAAAGTGTCTGGTACCATGACAACCAAAGTATCTGGTACCATGACAACCACAGTGTCTGGTACAATGACAGCCATAGTGTCTGGTACCATGACAAACATAGTGTCTGGTACCATGACAACCATAGTGTCTGGTACCATGACAGCTATAATAACTGGTACCATGACAATCAAAGTGTCTGGTACCATGGTAAACACAGTGTCTGGTACCATGACAACCACAGTGTCTGGTACTATGACAATCAAAGTATCTGGTCCCATGAAAACCACAGTGTCTGGTACAATGACAACCATCGTGTCTGGTACCATGACAACCAAAGTGTCTGGTACCATGACAACCAAAGTATCTGGTACCATGACAACCACAGTGTCTGGTACAATGACAACCAACGTATCTGGTACCATGACAACCACAGTGCCTGGTACAATGACAGCCATAGTGTCTGGTACAATGACAACCATAGTGTCTGGTACCATGACAACCATAATGTCTGGTATAACGACATATATATAACGAAGGAAATGTGGTAAGGAACCAGATGGACCATAACGCACCAGAGTACTCAATACTTAGGTAGTAGAGTGAGTAATAGGAAAAAGTATGACCCGACGTCAGAGCTCAAGCCGTTTCGACGGCTATTTCTGGACTAAATTAGAATTTTTAGCCTGGGAAATAAATAGCCGAACTTGTCAAGGGGTACTTCCTTATATGGGAAGATTGTAGTTGTGAAGAGGATTGGTCAATATTTGTTGTAAACACAAATAAGTCTGTCATAGCATTTGCAGGGAGGTAGGGGTGGCTGAACTTGCCTGTAGAACAATGAGGGAATAAGTGGAGCCGGTCAAGCGTTGAAAGTGATATCTATAAAGCAGATTCTAAGGATAGTGTATGAAAAGTCGAAAAATTGTTCTGGAGAAAAATGTAGAAGTGAGGGTATAGAATAGGTAAGTCAAATGAAAGTAGGAAACAATAGAAAATAATAGAAAGAAATATAAAGAAAATATATAAAATTACATAGTGAGAAATGAATAAAAAAACAAAACAAAAACAGTAGAGTCTAGAGACAGCTGCTATAATAAGTAGGTGTTGCTTGTACGGCCAAAGCTGTAGAAAATAAGTTGAGAATGGAAAATACTAAATAAGAAATTGTAGAAGTGGGTAGTGAAAAAATATAATGCAAACTTTTCAGGGGATCTAACACAGCTGCTATAAATAGTTAGTAAAGCGTATTCCGCCAATTCTATCTGACAATTACAGGTTAATAAGTTGAGAATAGAAAATACTAAATAAGAAATATTGAAATTGTAGAATTGGAGTAGTAACAAAAATGATACAAATTACAGGGGTCTAACACATAAGCTATAAATAGTTAGTAAAGCGTAATCGGCCACGTTACGTTCTCGGCATCTGTTGTTGAGGGGGCACGTTGATCTATCAGGGCAGTTACACCTCCTGGTCGGCTCTCCACTGATGTCTAGGTTGTTTCTTCCATAGGGGTTGAGTTTATTGTTGTTTGAGGAGACGATGTTTTGTGCGAAGTTAGGTGTGGTGCTGTAGGAGAGTTTGATGGTGTTTTTTTAAAATTAATTTGTGGTAGCGGTGTAGTAGTGGGATACGATATATACGGCGACAATCAGGACTTCGACACAAAGGAGAGATTCGGATTCAATACCTACAAATCTCCCCTCCGAACACTATGCTCTCACCCTTCGAGAACGACCTTTTCCACGTGGTCAAGAACATTAAATTCAAACCCAGACACAACAGATTCCTACAACAACTCCGTAGCAAAATAACAGAGTATGAAAACACCAACGACATCATGATGCACTCGGACAAAACTGGAAACCTCTACTTCGTCAACCCTGACATATACCACACACTGATCAGGAGCAGCCTAAACTCCACCTATAGAAAGGCTAACGATTCAATTATCGAGGACATAAATCGAAATGGACAACAAATTACCTCCAGCGTCGGGATCGCTACTTCACACTGAAGGACCACAAATCCGACTTCAACCGCAAACCATCCATCAGGCTTATAAACACAACAAAGTCGGACATAGGGAGAATCAGTAAAAAGATCCTAGACCGCGTTATACCAAAAGTTAAGCAAAACGCGAGACTTAGCCTATGGGTCAGCACCCAGAAAGTAATCTCATGGTCCAGGAATATGGAGGACAAACGAGACACAAAATTCATCCAGTTTGACATAGAGAGTTACTATGCATCTATTACCTTACCGCTCCTTGCGGCCGCCTTGGACTTTGCCGAAACACTCACACCCATCACTGACCAGGAAAGAAATATCATTCTCCACGCAAGAATACAGTCCTACTTTTCGACAACTCTAAGTGGATAAAGAGAGCTCCAGTCTCCCCCTTCGACGTCAGTATTGGCGCGGCGGATTCGGCCGAGGTTACAGATCTTATAGGATTATTCCTACCATTTAAACTCACAGAAATTTTTCCTGCATTCGGCGGTGGATTGTACCGAGATGATGGGCTGCTCACCCTCAAAGGGTACAACCCAAGTAGTACAGACCGGGTCCGTAAACTTATCAACTTCTTCCGGGACTGGGGATTTAAAATCACCCTACAAACGTCCCTAGCCCGAGTCAATTTCCTGAACGTTACTCGTAACCTCGAAAATGATCTGTACTACCTATACAGGAAACCAACCGACAACCTGCACTACATCCACCGCCGCTCTAACCATCCTAAAACATCACCTAAAACCTGGTTAAAAACATCTCCCTCCGCATATCTCGTTTGTCCGCTAATGAGCAGATATTCGACGAACAGGCCCTCAAGTGGAGTGGCTTCCGGGAGGAAATATCCTTTTATCCAGCTTCCCTTAGCGGAACCAGCAGGCGACACCGCCGCTCACGCAACGTAACGTGGTTCAATCCTCCACACAATGCCGAGGTGGCAACACCTATCGGGAAAATCTTCTTTAGGCGCCTCGAAAAACACTTCCCACTACAAAACCGCTACCACAATATAATCAACACAAACACCACCAAACTCTCCTACAGGACCACGCCTAACTTCGCACAAAACATCGTCTCGTTAAACAACAAAACACTCAACCCCTATGGAAGAAACAACCTAGACATCAGTGGAGAGCCGACCAGGAGGTGTAACTGCCATGATATAGCAACGTGCCCCCCCCAACAACAGATGCCGAGAACGTAACGTGATCTACCAGTGCAACGTGAGGACGGATACCTCCAACAAAGCTTATATAGGATTAACCGCTTGTGAATTTAAGACCCGGCTCTACCAACACCGACATACTTTCCGAAACCCGGTCCGGCGCCATGCCACTACACTTTCGGGCCACATCTGGGACCTCCAAGAAAATAATATAACCTACAATCTCACTTGGAGCTTACTGTCCAGAGCTAACTCTTACACGGGAGGACGCCGTCCGTGTAAATTATGCTCGGAGGAAACATTACAAATGCTGTTTTCGAAGGACCAACTCCTAAACAAGAAAGACGAACTGGTAATCGCATGCAAACACAGATTGCGTAGGACTTACCTAGGCCTCAATCCCCATAACGACCCGGGTGGGTAGACAATGGCTGATACCCTCCACTTGCCGAATAAGTTAGCGGAAACCCCAGCTTACATAGGTAGATGTACCTCTTTTCTTTTCCTCTATGTTGTCTTCTTCCCCCTGTCTCATGCTATCACTTCCTTCCACCTCCGATCTTCTTCCTCGTCTGCTTTTCCCCTTCCGCCTACCCCGATGCAGCCCATTGACCCTCTGTAGCCTCAGTACCCCCACCCCTGTAATTTAAAAATAGGATTGGCCGATTACGCTTTACTAACTATTTATAGCAGATATGTTAGACCCCTGTAATTTTGTATCATTTTCGTTACTACTCCAATTCTACAATTTCAATATTTCTTATTTAGTATTTTCTATTCTCAACTTATTAACCTGTAATTGTAAGATAGCATTGGCGGAATACGCTTTACTAACAATTTATAGCAGCTGTTTTAGACCCCTGAAAAGTTTGCATTATATTTTTTCACTACCCACTTCTACAATTTCTTATTTAGAATTTTCCATTCTCAACTTATTTTCTATAGCTTTGGCCGTACAAGCAACACCTACTAATTATAGCAGCTGTCTCTAGACTCTACTGTTTTTTTTTGTTTTTTTTTATTCATTTCTCACTATGTAATTTTATATATTTTCTTTATATTTCTTTCTATTATTTTCTATTGTTTCCTACTCTCATTTGACTTACCTATTCTATACCCTCCCTTCTACATTTCTCTCCAGAACAATTTTTCGACTTTTCATACACTATCCTTAGAATCTGCTGTATAAATATCACTTTCAACGCTTGACCGGCTCCACTCACTCCCTCATTGTTATACAGGCAAGTTTAGCCACCCCTACCTCCCACCAATGCCATGACAGACTTATTTGTGTTTACAACAAATTTTGACCAATCCCCTTGACAACTACAATCTTCCCATATAAGGAAGTACCCCTTGAAAAGTTCGGTTATTTATTTCCCAGGCTAAAAATTCTAATTTAGTTCAGAAATAGCCGTCGAAACGGCTTGAGCTCTGCCGTCGGGGTCATACTTTTTCCTATATATATATATATATATATACAATAAAGTATGTCCATAGAATCATTTGATGAGATATATACACCATCTCCCAATCAGCATAATCAAGCACACAAAAAAAACAATTAAACCAGGCTATAAGATTAAAAGGCACCTATGAAGAAATAATAGATAAATAAACGACAGCCATCTATTCGCGATCAAGAGCTACAGAATATTTACCCAGCATTTCAATAGCACGTGGAAATCGATTAAATATGTCGTAAACCATACACAATTAGGTATAAAATTAAAGTTAGAAGAAAAAATGTACATAAACATACCAAGATTACTGCTGTGTTCAATAACGTCAAATAACAACGCCATATATATATATATATGTATATATATATATATATATATATATATGGCGTTGTTATTTGACGTTTTTGAAAACAGCAGTGGCCTTTGACCCGGCAATAAAAACTGGAGGCAAAATTCTTTCTGTACCCAAAACAAGACACACACACGTTTATGTGTGTGTGTGCATGCGTGCGTGTGTGTGTGTGCGTGTGTGTGTATGTGTGTGTATCTATCTATGTATATATATAAGGGATACAGGTATTATTTGCTCACTGTCACTAAGTTACAGTTTGAATTGTAGAATTGTCTAACCAATCAAAATATTACAACAGCTAACAGTGAAATATAGAATTAAAAAAAAAAAGTTTTTTTGACTGAGATAAAATCTTTGCGAACATTCACGTCTATTTTTCAAAAATATATAATTTGAAATAGTTTGCTTCTGTTTTGGACTGAAACCTTTTTGTATTTAATTCGTACGAGTATGTTTTAAAGATTTGTTTAAATATTCTAACAGAACTTGATTTGGCCCAGAAATCTACTGATATCAAAACCAGTAGTATATTGAAAAATTGAAAAATAGGGCAGGGAGGCGTTTCGTGATTTCGAGGGTCAAAAGGGGGCGTTTGGCCGAAACGGTTTGAGAACCTTTGGTGTAGAAAATGGAGTCAACCAGTTTTCGATTCATCATGAGATCAGTATAAGGTGAGATGATATCTATCTAGGACCAATCTGATATAAATTGGGTTGGAGTGTATTTACAAAGGTTGGCTTAAAAACCATTGATGATTACATAAATATAAAAAAGAAATATAAAAGCAAAATTAAGTAATGAGAAAAGGGGCGTAGAGTAAAGACGGGCAGATCTGGCTGTATGGAAACGTATAGGAAAGGATTATAAATGTCATAAATGAGAGGAAAAGGAGGTTAAAATCAAGTACTCATGGGCCACAGAAAAAAGGTGGGAGGAAGGAGTTAAGGTGATGTTCTCTGGGCTTGTCGCGGGGCG
>OZ024742.1:186974838-186999838 GCA_964016885.1 Eledone cirrhosa
TACTACCGCCACCATCATCACCATCACTGCCACTACTATTACTAACACCACCACCACCAAATTCCCAAGGGTCTATGGAATGGAATGAACCTACGTCGATTTCGATGATGAGTGATCCAGTTATTCGATCAACAGCTCGTTGAATTAGTGTTTAAGTGGTTGAGTATTCCATAGACATATGTACACTTGACATGCTCCTAAGCCGTATAACCATAGCAACACATGAAAAGACTAGAACTTCAAATTACAAGTACAATCTATCCGATAGACTTCCACATAGTTTCCGTCTACCCAATTTCATTCACAAGTCTTGAATAAACCAAAGGCGATGACAAAGAGTCTTTATTCAAGACGCTATGTTGTGGGATTGAACCGGTATCTTCATAGTTATGAAGTGGACTTGTTAACCACGCAGCCACGCCAGCGTCCATACATAGCATGTTGTACTAATATTCTGGAAGCAATTCAATCGTTTATACCCTGCCCTTTGCGTATTCGGAGAATATTTTTATATTTCGATTATCCTTTCTGTGAGTTCACGACTAACCAAATCAGAGAATCAATTCTCGTTTCCCACGAGAAATTAATGCTTTAGTTTATTTCAAAATTGGAAATACATAAATGTCACAAATATTATTTCACCCATCCACAAGAATATGATGAATTATACCTACTTAAAAGAAAATCATTATTCCTATCTTTATAGAGTCGGTGGCAGCGGGGCAGATAATTAACAGCCATTAGAACGTCGGATAGAATACTGTGCGGTATTCGTTGCGTATCTCAGCGCCATGTGTTCTAATCCCGCCAAGGTCAGACAAATATTGGGTCAATTCTACCTCGATACTGATTTCACAGTTTCTCTCTCTTTCTTGCTCTATTTTTCTTTCTTTCTTTCTGTTATCTCCCTCTCATTTCTCCACCTCTCTCTCTAGATGTAATTAATCAGCTGTATTCTAGAATTCATAAGAGGTTCTTTAAAAGTATAAAACTGAACCCTGGTTGCATCACATTATAAATTAAGGCTTTTTTCTCTCTAACAAGTTTCCACAGTGATCTGTTCAGTAATAAAGATACTACAGACGTTTAAGTTAACAAACTTGTCTTTAGATGTTTTCTAAATATTACAATATGTTAAGAGATAACTGCCAAAGAAAGTAGCGTGTATCGTGGTAGTGCTTCTACATCACCAGTTATTCTCGGGTCCCAAATAATAGGGGAGGTAGGGTGGAATTAGTGGGGAGAGGGGTGGAATAAGTGGGAAAAGGCGTGGAATAAACGTGGGAATTGGAAAATTAGTAATTTTTCTAGATTGTTTCCGTTGGTTTTTTTAAAACCAGAATTAATCGTTTAGTTTACATATTGAGACCCCAACCCATCCTATTTATTTTATAACGTATGGGATTTCTAGTAATGTACTTTTTTGTCATGTATAATATTTTTTTAATGTATAAAGAAAATTAATTTACGCAGGAATGCTACCACTTAAAATAAAATTTCGCCGGAGATGACATAGCAAAATTTAACAAACGGGGTTGGGTAGAATAAGAGCGGTGGAGCTAGAAAAAATCTGAAAAATTAATAAGCGGGTGGGGTGAGGGCGATTATTGGAGACCCAAGAGTAAAGGACCATGGATGACTAGATGGGTGGAATACCGTCAGGAATAATAGAAACGGTTTAGTGTCGGAGATACTTGTCTAATTCTGTTTGTAACGATTTATTACATTACTAGTTCAATATGTTCGAATAAAGTTCGAATTTGTCTTCTCTTCAGTATCTGATCGATAAAATATGAATTTGTTCATTATGCAGTATTAAATATTATATATACATGCACATAACTACAAACACACACACACATATATATACATACACACACACACACTTACATAATATATAAATATATATATATATATATACATATATATATATATATATATATATATATATATATATATATATATATATATACTAGCTGGCCCTGTGCTGTCAAAAATGACGGCTAATTGTAGTATTTTATATATAAAAAAGGATATAAGCCAAGTTTTTAGTTTAATAATTCAATTATTACAAATTTTTTTGGATAAACTATCCGCAACAACAGATAACTAAGATAATATCTCGGTGTGCATATATATTTTTACATGTATTATTATATAAATATAAATACGTAAACACTCACACAAGTATAAATATATTTACACAACGCAATAATAATAGAAAATATGTGTAGCCAATTCGCTATACATACACACACAAGTGAAAGAATCTTAGAACGCTAGACGTAGTTATCTATAGTTTATCACTCCCTTCCTTCCCCAGTCATCTCCCTTTCAATGTGTGACGGACAAATATGTAAATAAATAGATATACATACATTCACTATTATTATAGTTGATATATATCTACACACACACACACACACACACATATATATATATATACATACACACATACACGCACACACACATATATATATATATATATATATATATATATATACATATACACACATATACACACAGACACAGACACAGACACAGACACAGACAGACACACACACACACACATATATATATATATATATATATATAATATATATATATATACTCATGGTAAATATTGATGTAATTCCTTTCAAGCACTCAACGTGGTTTTTCCACAATGGAATGACGGAGTATGTTTAGAATAATAAAATACAAAGTAGTTTCGGATGTTAAATTCCTTTACTAATAAGGCCGTGATACACACGGAAACGAGCGTTTGCTTCCAGGACAGCATTTTTGCCCGTTCCCTTGTCGCTTCAATTGGAATTACCTCGAGTCATTAAAGGATTGTGCCATGCTTTCATTCCTCACCCTGCTCACATCTATGTTTTTACATGGAACAATTTGTTGTGTCCGAATGGGCTTTTGAATTTTTATGTTTATATGAGAACGAATGAGTTTATAATCAGACCATACTTCTCCCATTGAAAAAGTGTGAGTTTGATTAACACCATGTCCGCTTGTCTGACGTGTAATTATATAATCAATTAAATGATAGTGACCAGATCTTGGAAGTTTCCAGCTAGTCTTCAAGTGATTTAACTGTTGGAAGACTGTATTTGTAATTAGATCACATTCTGTACAAAGTGATAGCAAAAGAAGACAATTTGAGTTAATATTTCCAATGCCATGCGTACCTAAGACATTTGGCCATGCCTGGTGGTCATTTCTTACTCTGGCAATAAAGTCCCCCATCAATTTATCATGCGAAGGGCCATAATCCCATTTTCATATGAAGGTTCATAATCCTGTCAATGACACATAGAAAGTCATTCAAGTTGTTTTACTAAATCACTTCTATTAGCAAATCTAACATCAAATTCCCTTTTTGCATCAGGCGATTTACCTATCCAATAGAAGGTATGGCCGTCTTCTACCTTTTCTAATTGGCCATTTTCTGCAAACCTTGTTTCTGAAAGAGCCGCTCTGCTGATGTTTGGCTGCGATAGGAGACGACCCTTGATAGCTTTTCTGCGTTCAGGATTACGTTTTGTATTCTGCAGTGTTCTCACGTTCAATGAGGCTACATTAATTTCATTTATTTTGTTTTAGGTACATGGGAGGAATCCCTAGTGACTTGCATATGATGATCAGGTTATGCAAGAGCAAAAGCTTTTGGTGATATTTTTTTATCCTCTTCCCCAAAGAGGAAAGCAGTGTCATCCTAAAAATCTTTGCTTTATTATGAAAAGAGAACACACATCTAACAATTGCTCGTATCTGTTGTCAAAGACGGCCATCTCCGGTTCCCCACCTATATACAAAGTTCATCCAAGAGACTTACTGCAGCATCCTCTGCCTGCCTCCATTGCAATTCCTTCAACACCATGATATTTAAGAGGCACACATTACAAAATATTTGCTGAAAAACCTGTACAAATTATTTGTTTACAGTTGTCTGCGTCGTGCAACACACACTCTCTCCATTATAACATACAGTCCAATATTGGTGTATAACATTCTACATATTAGATGATAATACTATCGCAGGCATTGGATTAAGAATTGTTCACCTCATACACAGCCTACACTATCTTGAGCAAAAAAGTTTTAAATGTTTAGAAACTTTAAAATATATAAAAGTTATTAAAAAAAAAAAAAAATTTCGCTCTACATGGCTGAATACAATAAATGTAATTTCGAATATTAATAATACAATTCGATTCGTTTGCAATTATGCAAACAAGCCTCATTTTTACGCCATGTCAGTAGAATGAACCCTTCTCTCTTGCTCTTGTGTTGGCATGTAAACAGAACTGCAGACACTAATGTTTCTGGGTATCACCCGTCATCAGTACAGCTCACTGTTCACCTGCCAACTGTCAGAGCTAGTGAAAATATATATTTTCGAAAATATACAGTGACTGATCGGTCTGATTTACATAATAGCAGACTGGTCGATCAGTCAGATCTGCATATTAGCAGATCAACTGATCAGCAGACTGGCCAGTCAGTTTCCTGTATACGAGAGATCAATGGCCGGCTTTGCAACATTAAAATAATAATTAAAAAAAAATTTCGCTCTACATGGCTGAATACAATAAATGTAATCTGAGTTTTTCGAATATTAATAATTGTTTCTACGTTTGGCACAAGGCCAGCAATTATTCAGTGCATTACTGGTACTTTAATTTATCGACCCCGTAAGGATGAAAGGCAAAGTTAACCTCGGCAATATTCGATTCGTTTGCAATTTTGCAAACAAGCCTCATTTTTAACACCATGTCAGTAGAATGAAATTGGGCTGCTCAGCCGTTAATTTTCATAAGGAAAGTATATACTTTCGAACGTTCAACTATCTGGCAGATGGGTAAACGGTGCTGATGATAGCTAACAAGCTTGAAACTAGTACATCGTTCCTGTGTCAGTGTTGAACAAAAAGGTGACGTGGTTGCCTTAACACCGTATGGCATAAATTCAGGCTGTTCGCTTTGTTGACAAACAAACGAACAAAGCGGCCGGCGTTATAATAAACGTCGGCTAAACTGATGCGTGCATATATGTATGTGTACCTGTATGCATATGTGTATATATATATATATATATATATATATATATATATATATATATATATATATATATGTGCATGCTACTGTACGTCTGTATACATATATGTATGTACGTATACATACATACTTACATTTAAGTAAGTGCCATACTAAGAGTGAGAAATGAAATTTCGTTTTCATTTTTTTTCAACTATATATATATATAATGAAACATAATCTCTGATGATATGGGATCGATTGTGCATTGGATATCGAATGCTCTACTAAATATATAATATTATAGATGTAGCGAGATCTAGGCAAATTGATGTCTATTGAAACGTACGTAAGAACCGAATAAATCTCTTTTACTGCATCTTTCTGTTCTTTTTAATTCTTTATACACGCCCCGGAATATAGCTAAACTGGAATATACACCTTTTTTCTGCATTTCGTTGAGCACCACTCTGTTGTAAGCTGACATTCCACTACACGGTACATAACACTGTGTCCTGGAAAACATTAATGCACTCGTGCATAACCAATTATATATATATATATATATATATTATTCAAAATATTAACAAACGAAGATATTCACATAATCAAAATATATGCTTTATTACATATATTTCGAAGGTATTGTTTGTTTTTTCAGTATGTCCTCGTTATATATATATATAACGAGAACATTTATATATTAGTAAAAAGGAAAAGAAAATGCTGACACATTTTTCCCAGTGAAAAATAGTTTAATCTTTTGAAGTTCCAGTGACATATTTTCAAAAGATTAAACTATTTTTCACTGGGAAAAATTTGTCAGCATTTTCTTTTCCTTTTTACTAATATATCACAACTATCAAGATTAAGTCGGTATTATACTGGTTAGACTGTTATTAAACAGAGTAGTCGATATTTGGGAGAGTAGAGTGTGATTATATAAAAAAAGAAAAGGGGCCCCACGGCTGAGCTATTGCTGTTTCAACAACTAGTTCAAGAACTCTCTATCTCTCTCTCTCACTATCTCTCTCTCACACACACACTCTCTCTCCCTCTCTCTCTTTCTCTCTCACAGACACACAGACTCTCTCTCTCACACCTCTCTCTCTATCACACAAACACACTCTCTCTTTCTATATATATATATATACAATTACGACTGTACATACATATATAACACACATGTATAACATACATGTATATCATACATTTATAACATACATTTATAACATATATGTATAACATACATGTATAACACACATGTATAACATACATACATAACATACATATATAACATACATATATAACATACATGTATAACATACATATATAACATACATATATAACATACATATATAACATACATATATAACATACATATATAACATACATACATATATAGCTTACATATATAACATACATGTATAACATACATATATAACATACATGTATAACATACATATATAACATACATGTATAACATACATATATAACATACATATATAACATACATATATATAACATACATATATAACATACATATATAACATACATACATATATAGCTTACATATATAACATACATATATAACATACATGTATAACATACATGTATAACATACATGTATAACATACATATATAACATACATATATAACATACATGTATAACATACATGTATAACATACATATATAACATACATATATAACATACATGTATAACATACATATATAACATACATATATAACATACATATATAACATACATGTATAACATACATGTATAACATACATATATAACATACATATATAACATACATATATAACATACATGTATAACATACATATATAACATACATATATAACATACATGTATAACATACACACATTTATAGTTATAGGTGTTATTGCCAACCTAAAAGAATACTGTCTGTAATTTTGAGAAACATTAAATTTATTTTAATTTTATATATTTACACACGAGATAATTCATGTAACGCGTGTATATTAGCTGTGGAAACGGCCGAAGCTCAGCCGTGGGGGTCCTGAATATATATATATATATATATATAATAAGTTGATTGATATATATACACACACATATATATATATATATATAGAAGTGGTTACACAACAGTTAGTTCACCATACCGAGAACAATTGTTTCACCTTAGCGGAGCCTCAGCTTCTACCTAACTCGTCCCATGGACTGAGTGCTCTACCACTACGGATATTACCTTCCAGTGTTCTACCACTAAATATATATATATATATATATATATATATGAGAGTATTGAAGTTTGCTTGAAGCATTGTGGAATAATAGGTAAATATCTTTAAGTCGTTTGGAAGCCTCGACAATGCAAATAGGTAAATCTCCGGGTAACAAGATCCGGTGATGGAGAGAGAGATGTAAGAGGGTGTACGTTGAGATGCGTGGTGTGTATAAGACGTGTAGAGGAATGAAGGAAAGAGTATAAAGGATAAAATAACAACACGAGAAAGAGTTACCTTGGGAGAGATATAATTGTCCCTATATATTTCGGATACACATCCATCAAGTGGGTTTTTTTTCGGGGTGGGGGAAAGGCTGTCTGTCGGAAAGGTGCGAAACGCGTCCTCCGCTGTTTGTTGTTTTGAATATCTAGGGTTCTTATATATTTGATATATATTTATCCTTATCGAGCCTCGTCAAATAAATGCGTTTGTTTATATTTTGTTACTGTGTATGCAAAAATATCTGTATACGAATATATATATATATATATATATATATATATATATATATATATATATATATATATATATATATATATATATAGTAATAATAATAAATTTGAAGACTAAAATCCAGTTTCAGTTGTGTTAAATGAATTTATGTTATATTTTTATACACGGTTTATATATATATATATATATATATATATATATATATATATATATATATATTAGCTAGAAAAATAGACATACCGCAGTAGGGTTTGTACCTACATAGGTGATCCCCTGTCTATTTGACTTTCGCCTGACCTAACTGAGGTCGTAGGTGAAAGGGATAGGATCAATCACTTTTTGACAGGACAAAGAAAACGCTTGTTGGTGCCTGTTTATGTCGTGGTTTTTGGTTCAATCCGTAATTTCTTTATTCCTTACTGAAAGTACTTAATGAACCTGTGAACGTCCCTAGCAGTTAAGAATGAGAAATTGAATTGTTTCTGGCGCGATTGTACTCTCGTCATTGTTAACGAAAACTACATTGAAACACGCAAACACACACGTGTGTATTGACGGTAATACACACACTCACACACACATGCTAACGGCGACATAACATTTACCGCTTATATAAACTTTTTATGCTATATAACATCGTACTGACTACATAGCCTTTTACCTGCTACATAGCTTTACCGGCTACATAATGAATACCGGCTACGCAATTGATCTTGTTGTTTAAGGAAGTCTGCGAATAGTGTTTTAAAAAATTATTTGTTGATTTTACGATTGAAAGAAAATAATTGTCGCAAATTAGAATTTTTATCAGTTAATGAAGTGTGTATGTGTGGTTAGAAATCCGGCACGTGGTTAAATTGACTTAAAGTTTAATTATTCATTTGAAGTAAGTGTGTGTTTGTATGTGTTTGCAAATAAATAAATCAGTTTGAAGACTCACATTTAGAATAAACGAAATTGTACGTTAATGTGGCTAATGTTTTTGTTGTTTAGTCTGTAGAGTGTATGAGTTGAAACAACGTTGCCTCGACCGCACTCTGTGATAATCGTGGCCTCAATCAGATTGGGAGATAAGGACTTAACGATCAAACGTGTGCCATTGCATTGTTTCGGGGGAACCAAATTTCTAATGAGCATTATAGGGGTACCAACTTTAAGTTTGAGAATGTGTGGTGGTAGTCCGGGGGGCTCAAAGGAATTGAGTACCTCTATTGGATAGTTGATGACATCCTCTGGGTCAGGAGTTGTTTAGTATCCCCATGAAAATTAACAGCCGAAAATGAAAATAATTATGTCGTTTAATTTTACGATTTAAAGAAAAGAATTGTCGCAAATTATTAGTTTATTTTTTAATGAAGTGTGTATTTGTGGTTATAAATCCCGCACGTTGTTTAATTGCTTTAAATTTTTTTTGATCAATTTATGTGAGTGTGTGTTTGTATGTGTTTGTAAGTAAATCATTAAGTTTGAAGCAACTAAAAGTTAGAACGATTGAAAAACATTGTAACTCACATTTTTAAAAGATGCGCGTAGCTGCTCACGGTGAATAAACCAAATTTAGTATCAAAGAGAAAGTAGCAAAATGTGTGGGTTGTACATAGAGGGAACAGATGATATGAGAGAGTAAAACGGACAGTATCACCATCAACATGAACAATGTAAAATGAAAAGAATAATTTAGTTTCATTTTACGTGTTGTTTCAGCTTGGAAAGAGAAAGTAGCAGAAAGTATGAAGTTGTATAGATTTTGAATGGTAATGGAAAGAGGTAATCAAATCGTAAAATATTAAGTTTTATCGATGTTTTGCGAATTGTGGGTGAAATTGAATAAAATTATATGTGCTAAGACCCAATCGAAGCTATTTCGAATATTGAATTGTAAATTTCAGTTGAAGAAATCCTATATCGTAGATTTCTATAACAAATAAACGTGACCATAAACTGAGCTTTATAGATTATGATATATATATAAAAATGAAAAACAAAGCTAACCTCGGTGGGATTTGAACTTAGACCATAAAGGGCCATAACTGTATGATGCAAAGCATGATGTCCGACGCTCTAGCGATACTGCCAATCCACCATATATATATATATATATATATATATATATATATATATATATATATATATATATATATATATATATATATATATATATATATATATATATATATATATATATATATATATATATATATATATATATATATATATATATATATATATATATATATATATATATATATATATATATATATATATATATATATATATATATATATATATATATATATATATATATATATATATATATATATATATATATATATATATATATATATATATATATATATATATATATATATATATATATGAAAAAATGGGGAGAAGAATACTGCTGGTTGCACATGGATAACATGTAATAAAATGAGTCCCTCATCAGTGATTTGCCGACGATCATAGATATTTCATTGCATTAAAAATCATATACCTCACGTCGGTGCAATAATAAATAAATAAAGTTATTAGGACAATTAAAACGCGTAAAGCGAGTGAGACAAGATAACAACAAAGAGGAGAGCTAACCGTAGAGAGGAAGGGAACAAGCTGCATAGTTATTCTGTTAGCATAAGCTAGGTGAATATATGAGCGCTTAGAAAAAATACCTTTCGGGCTGAATCCAAATGTGAGAAAGAAAGAATTTGTTTTCGTCGCGAACGGGGTGAAGTAAGAAGGGGAGAAACAGTGAGTGAGTGAGTGGAAGTGTGAGGAAGAGTTAACTGACATGACAGAGGGGGCGAAAGAAAGTAGGAGAAACAGAGAGAACGAGGGAACAGTAAGAGAGAGAGAGAAAAAAATAGAATCGCAGTTTAGGTAAATATATGTGAAAAAATGGGGAGAAGAATACTGCTGGTTGCACATGGATAACATGTAATAAAATAAATCCCTCGTCAGTGATTTGCCGACGATCATAGATATTTGATTGCATTAAAAATCATATACCTCACGTCGGTGCAATAATAACTAAATTAAGTTATTAGGACAATTAAATCGCGTAAAGCGAATATATATATATATATATATATATATATATATATATATATATATATATATATATATATATATATATATATATATATATATATATATATATATATATATATATATATATATATATATATATATATATATATATATATATATATATATATATATATATATATATATATATATATATATATATATATATATATATATATATATATATATATATATATAAAAGAGTGGTGGATTGACAGTATCGCTAGAGCGTCGGACATCATGCTTTGCATCATACAGTTATGGCCCTTTATGGTCTAAGTTCAAATCCCACCGAGATTAGCTTTGTCTTTCATTTTTATGGGGTCGATAAAATAAAGTACCAGTCTCACACTGGGAGCGTTTTAATCGACTTTTTCCTCCCCTTTAAATTGTTGGCCTTGTGCCTAACTCAGAAATTATCATAAGGGCGGTGGATTGGCAGTATCGGTAGAGGGTCGGACGCCATGCTTTGCAACAAAGAGTTACGGCCCTTTATTGTCTAAGTTTAAATCCCGCCGAGGTTAACTTTGCCTTCCATCCTTACGGGGTCAATAAGATAAAGTACCAGTAATACACTGGGATAATTGCTGGCCTTGTGCCAAAAGTAAAATCAATTATATATATATATATATATATATATGTACATTACACACACATTTATATATGTGTGTGTGTGTGTGTGTGTGTGTGTGTATTGCTTGGAGAACAAGAGACAATTACTGTCATATTATAAACTTATAAATGTAAAGTTAACAATAAATAGTTAACAAATGAAAACAACAAATATACAATATTGCAGAAGGTAAAGTGTAATGTAGGACGTGATTAAGTAATTAATTAGCTTGTAACGAAATTAATCTCAAAATAGACAAGTTTATTATTTCCATGTAAACTATTTTTTTAATAAACACGCAACTATATACAAACAGACGCACGCATATACATGTAAAAGAAAATATATAAATATGCATATACTTACACCTACACACCCATATATATATATATATATATATATATATATATATATATATATATATATATATGTGTGTGTGTGTGTGTATATATAATTGGAAATCAGTAAAATCTAATCTCAGACGGTTTTCATGTGTATATATGTATATATATATATATATATATATATATTTACATTATCAAAATTCGTTATCTATCTATTTATTTATCTATCTATCTATCTACCATTTTTCCTCTCTCTCTTCTTCTCTATTTCTGTCTTCAGTTTCTCGTCTTTATAGAAACTTCTATGTATATACATATATACGTATATTCTGTGCATATATATATATAGATGTATATACATATATATTCATTATACATACAAATATATTTGTATAATGTATATTTATATATAACGTACACAGACACTAAAACGTACAATCATATATATGTATATATATATATATATATATATATATATATATATATATATATATATATATATATATATATATATATATATATATAAATGTATAATATATATTATATATATATACACATATATATGTGTGTGTATGTATGTGTATACACAAATACATACATGTATATGTGTATAAGTATATATATATATATATATATATATATATATATATATATATATATATATATATATATATATATATGTATATATATGTACATATAAATATATATGTACACATATATATGTATGTATATAGATGTATATGTGTATATATATATATATATATATATACTTATACACTTATTCAACAATTCTCATCTAGCAACTCATTCTATAGCTTTGGCCGATATAGCAACACCAACTAAATATAGCAGCTGTGTTAGACTCCTTAGTATTTGTCTTATTTCACTTCTCACTTTCCAACCTTACATTCTGATACATCTTTCTCTCATTTTTTATTATATTCTTTTTTCTTATATTTTTTCTTTGTCCCCTAATCGCTTTTGTTTTAATCTTTCTATACCGTCCCTCTTCCACTTTCTTAAGAAACCTTTTTTCGCCAACCTAGTCTGGTCTAATTTCATATACATTCCTTAGAATTTGCCGTGTAGATTTCACCTTCTACGCTTGACCGGCTCTACCGACTCCTTTATCGTTCTACAGGCAAGTTCAGCCATCCCCACCCCGCACCTACTGCCATGATAGACTTTTCTGTGTCTGCTACAAATTTTGACCAATTCTCTTGACAACTACAATCTTCCCATATAAAGAAGTACCCCTTGATAAGTTCGGCTATTTATTTACCAGACTAAAAATACTCTTATTTTAGTCCAAAAATAGCCGTCGAAACGGCTTGAGCTCTGCCGTCGGGGTCATACTTTCTCCTATCACCCACTCTACTACCCTAAGTATTGAGTACCCTGGTGTATTATGGTCCATCTGGTTCCTTACCACAACTCCTCCGTTATATATATATATATATATATATATCACTGTTAGGAATTTGTTCATATATCTCTGGAACTCTGTATATTTGTATATATATATTGCAAAACAAATTAAATAACGAAGTATATATACATAACAACAAAACTGAAGGCCCCAAGGTAGAGAAGATCTCCAAATTATGGAAAGGGGACTGCAACAGAGAAGAACTGAAATCCCTTCAACGCTGGGAAAAAAGTGCCGCTTGGTTCCTACACTATGAATCGACTTTTCAAACGGATTACACCTCCAATAACCCGTTCATAAAAATAGGAAAACCCATAACTGAACCGCACAACAACTTCTCAAACCCCCAAGCCTCTAACAAACGAAGAAGGAAGCACCACACCGAAGATGAACTTCCCAACCTCGCTACCATAAGAAGGAACAAAAACCCAAGAAATTATCTCCCCCAGAATGACATTTACAACTTTCCCCCTTCGAGGAGACACCATACAAAATCACTCAACTACTACGCGGATGCCTCATCGTCAAACATAGGGAAAAGATACCACCACCATGATAGATGTAACAACTTCCCCACTTCAAGGGGACAGCAAGGTAATTACCATTTTCTCAACTCTCGCTTCCACAATACACAACAAACCCACACCACACGATACAACCAACAACGTAGGCCACTTATAACACCACAATACAACATGGCACATAGAAACACACACCCATACTCGCAGTACAGGAACACCCCATTCAATCTACAACCACCAACCCGAACCACATTTTATAACAACAAGGAATATAACAAACACAGGAGTCCACTTAACATCAGCAGACAACCCCTCTACCCCAACCATTTTTTAGACACAGCACACAGATACAGGCAAACAAAATAACACAAGACAGGGAGGAGAAACCGATAGTAATAAAAATTATCAATCTTACTAGTGCAGAACCAACACCCAACCCTATCAACTT
The DNA here is from genome assembly GCA_964016885.1 of Eledone cirrhosa. Lineage (NCBI taxonomy): Eukaryota > Metazoa > Mollusca > Cephalopoda > Octopoda > Eledonidae > Eledone > Eledone cirrhosa. The sequence goes on from OZ024742.1 coordinate 186,989,042, forward strand.
ACTCTCCAAAGGTCTTAAATTCACACCGACCCCACTACGTTCTAACTACTATGAAATGAAGGAAGACATCACAGACTTCTGTAGAAAGTTACGACTTAGTGAACAACTATTCGACCAGTACAATGAGGATGAATCATTAGCCAGAAATAGAAGCAATTACACCCCTTCAAAAGGTAGAAATAAAATCCTGGACGAATTCTGTGAACACATCACAAACTTCCCTTACCAACACTTCCACAGACAAAAACACAATCCAAACCTCAACAAGAAAGAATGGGAAGAATTAAATAGATTAAAAACCGACAGAACCATTACAATTAAAGCGGCTGATAAAGGGAGTACAGTAGTCCTAATGGAGACAGAATTCTATATCAACTTAGCGCTCTCCACTTTGGAAAACGAAACATACTACGAAAAGGCTGAACACTACAATCAACAGAAAATTATGAGAAACCTAAAAACTCTAATCAACCAATACAAAGAAGGACTCACTAACAAGGAATTCAGCTTCATCACAGACTTCACAAGTAAATCCAGCCTTTTCTACGGTATCCCTAAAGTACATAAAAGCGAATCAATAAGTAAGGCATGCAAGGAAGCCACAGACATAGTCATCAATGTCCCCTCACCCAATGATCTCAAATTAAGACCTATAATAGCAGGCCCCGCTTGCAAAACCCACCGCCTTAGCAACTTCATTGATACCCTTCTCAAACCCTTCCTCAAACACATCAAAAGCTATATAAGGGACGACCTAGATATGCTCAATCACCTCCCTAATATGCCACTTTCTGAACAAACCCTACTAGTGACGTTCGATGTAGTCAACCTATACTCCAACATCCCCCACAACCTAGGAATAGAAGCTATCCAATTCTGGCTGGATAATTTCCACAATGAACTCCCACAACGCATCAAAAAAGAATTCGTGATAGAGGGACTCACATTTATCTTGGAGAACAATTACTTCGTTTTCAATAACAAACCCTACAGGCAGAAATCTGGGACCGCTATGGGAACGAAAACAGCCCCCACTTATGCTAACCTAGTCATGGGATACCTGGAAATCACCCTCTACACTAAAGTCCTAAACAAATTTGGAAACACCCTCCACTTACACATTGAAAGGAACTGGAAGCGATATCTAGATGACTGCTTCATCCTTTGGCACGAAAACATCGAAAAACTTAAAGAATTTCACACCCTTATAAATGGGGTCAACACGAATATTAACTTCACGATGGAATACAGCCACCAACAACTGCCCTTCCTCGACATCTTCATTAAGATCCATAACAAACAAATAGAAACAGACATATACTACAAGCCCACAGACTCCAAGCAATATCTCCCTTTCAACTCTTGCCACACTAGACACGTTAAAATTAATATTCCCTACAACTTAGCCAAGAGAATCTGTACTATTGTCTCCAATAAAAACATCTGCTACTTACGGCTACAAGAACTAAAAAACACACTCATAGGCAGGGACTACCCTGCATCACTAATTGAAAATGGAATCCAACGTGCCCTAAAACTCAGTACCCAGGACCTTAGACACCCTAAAGTAAATCAACCGAAACTAAAAGCTCTTCCATACATCTCCACACACAACCCCCTCAACAATGAGGCCTTTGACACCATCCTCCAGAACATCCCTGTGTTGAAAAGGAACCATGGAATGAACGAAATCCTACGAACACACGATATCATAAAGAGCAAAAGACAATCCAAGTCAATGAAAAACATCCTAACATATGCCAAAGTACTGCCAACCACAACAACGAAACCCACAGTAAAAAAATGCGATCGACCCAACTGTGGCATTTGCATCAACCTAATAGAGGGTTCGGAATTCTATTTCAAAGAAGGACAACGTTTTATAGTAAAACACAATTTCACATGTGCATCGGAAAATCTAATATATGTATTAACTTGCTCAGGTTGTCGAGAACAATACATAGGCCAGACCAAAAACAGCCTCCGCCAACGCATGACTGTCCATAGATCCCAAATTAAAATACGGGAATACAGAAAATACCAATGAGTGAACACATTGATACCTGTGCCGCCCAAAATCATCCCAACTTCAGAATCTTTCCCCTCTACAAATTTAAAGATAATGCCACCCACACCCAGCGCATCAGCAAGGAATCTTACTTCATTAACAAATACGGACCCCGTCTAAACACTTCTCCCTAAGACGAACCCACAACATACACACGTTAACAAACATACCTACATCAGCACACATCTCTACCCACATATAAACACAATGACATACGTAAACACACATGCTCTATGGTGCAACACAAAAAAATACATCTATATATATATATATATATATATATATATATATATATATATATATAGTGAATATATGTATGTGTGTATATATATAGTGAATATCATTTCACACCTTTTATTGTTAAGATTTTTCATGTTCTATTAAGAGAACCGATTTTACTGAAAAAATCGAATAATGTACACCATTTTACCAGGGTGAAAAAAATACTGGTCCACACATACACACACACACACATTCTCACACACACACACGCACACACATATATATACACACACACATACACACGCGTACATTAACATACAAAGAGGCCTATACACACACACACACACACACACGCACTTCTCCGTATAAGACAAAAGCTGAAAAATATCTTTTGACATGCTAAAATACCCCCCATTACTTACAGACACATTCTTACTGACCATCCCTGCTACCACGAATTACTCTGCTATACCCCCCCACACATACACTAATCTTAATAGCCATTTGACACACATCCCTGCTAACCATTATCACAACATCGAACACCTTACTACTACTACACACACACACACACATATTTGTTGTGAAAGAGTCATTTCTCAATCTTGGCGCAAAACCAATTTTTTATTCACATGACCTCTACCGACCAATCAAAATTGTTTTGACCACAAGAATTTTTGCAAACACCAAGTAGCGCTGGAGCCACTTTATTAACATAAAAACAGTCTTGGCGCAAAATCAATTTTTTACATTCACATGACCTCTACCGACCAATCAAAATTGTTTTGAGCACAAGAATTTTTGCAACACCAAAGTAGCGCTGGAGCCACTTTTTTAACATAAAAACAGATCAGAGCAAACAACACGGACACTCTATCTCAAAATTATTTTTGAAAAGCATTTAGAAATGCGCAACCGGTAAAAACTTAAAAACTTAAAACCACAACTGAATACTAACCCATACAATTACTAATACTCTTTTATTCCCATTTTTCAACTGTGAACAATTTGTCAGCATTTTCTATTCCGTTTACCAATATATATATATATACATACATACATACATACATACATATATATATATATATGTTGTGTGTTATATATATATATAAATTAGCGAGAATCGCATTTCGGCTATTGGAAATTATCGAAAAACAACTTCCGAGATGTGTGGCAAGCGCTCCATAGAAACTGGTGAACTAGAGCAACAACGTAAGTTAAAAGGCTAAACACGCTGAGACGATGGTTAAACCATTATCTGCAAAGCCATAGAAACAACCAAGCTTTTCGGGTAAAAAAAATAATAAAATATGATTGAAAATTATACCCGGACCCTTAGTGGTGAGGTCCAATAACTTACGTTGTTGCTCTAGTTAACTAGTTTCTATGGAGCGCTTTCCAAAGTTGATTTTCGCTAATTTCCAATACCCGAAATGCAATTCTCGCTAATTTATATATATATATATATATATATATATATATATATAACAACATCATAAAGAGCAAAAGACAACCTAAATCCATAAAAAACATCCTCACACAAGCAAAAATCCAACAAACCCCCACAATGAACCCTACAGTAACAAAATGCGGAATGCCCAACTGTGGCATATGGATAAATCTAATAGAAGGTTCAACATTCCATTTTAAAGAAGGACAACATTTCACAGTTAAACACAACTTTACATGTGCATCTGAAAATCTAATCTATGTTTTGACCTGCTCAGGTTGTCAAGAGCACTACATAGGACAGACAAAAAACAGCCTCCGACAACGGCTGACCGTCCATAAATCACAAATCAAAATACAGGAATACAGAAAGATTGCGTTTAGTGACCATATCGCCAATTGTGCACCCAAGCAACATCCAAACTTCAAAATTTTCCCCATTTACAAATTCATAGACAACGTTACTTTCAACCATCGTACTAATAAGGAAACGTATTTCATTAACAAATTCAAACCCCTACTTAATGCACTAAACTTCGGACTAAACTAAAACTGGAACGAACAATGAAACATTTACAAATACCTATGTCTCTCTAAAGAGTTACCTCCCTCACACCCTACCTAATCCTTTTTCTTAAATAAATTAAATATCATCCAGCATGAATTACCTCTCCCTGCATATTAACTCTCTAAAAAGGGAAATCATATAAAACCCCAGTCCACCATTTGCCTCCATAATGGATCAACTAAGCACTCTTGCTATATTAACACATTTTGATCGGCTTATCTTCAAGAACTATGCCTGCAAATAACATTATTTGTTCTTACACATTGACTTATTATGCTCCACATTACGTCCCTTTTATTCTTTTTTCTTTTCACCTCATAAACCTTGTTTGTAAATAACGTTATTCTTTCTGCACCATTTCTTTAACATGTCCAACACCACCATTCTACACCAATACATATTATAATTTGATAATGCATAAAAATGCTGAAACCGGTAATAGACAATTATTAAATAAATAAATAAATACCATTGTTAATTAATTAATAAATCAACTTAACACTTCACACAAAGTAAAATATTTCGTTTTAATCATTTTCTAAACCCAGAAAAAAAGAGAGAAATAAATAAAAAGGGAAAAAAAATATTTCTCTTCCTAATAATCGTCTTTTTCTCACTGTTTTCATACATAAATATATATATATATACTTCGTTTTTGAATTTGTTTTGCAAGATTTTGTATCTGAAAACGTGTGCTGAAACATCAATTGTTATGCTTTGGGAGGGTCATGCTGCCAATATAAACACACGCACCACGGATTTCACTTCAATTTATTATAAATTTCCGGTTGGTTGTTTCGATAACCGGATGGTGGTTTATATAATGTCAAAGCTCTTTCGTCACACGTTCTGTGACTTCCTCAGTGACTGGGTTTTATTTTGTGTCTTTCTGGTCACTGAGGAGGTCACAGAATGTGTGACGAAAGAGCTTTGAGAATATATAAACAACCATCCATTTATCGAACCAACCAAACAACCGGAAATGAATAATAAATTGAAGTGTAAACCAGCAGGTGCGTGTGTTTTATTGGCAGCATATGGCTCTTCCAAAATATAACTATATATATATATATATATATATATATATATATATATATATATATATATGTGTGTGTGTGTGTGTGTGTGTATATATATAAAATACATATACATATGCAGATAGATAGACATAGATTGATACAAAGACAAATATACTGTACACAAACACAGAGACACGCACACACGCACACACACACACACACACACTCACACACACATACACACACACACATACACATACATGCACACACACATACATATATATATATATATATATATATATATATATACATATATATATATATGTGTATATATATATATGTATATATATATATATATATATATATATATATATATAAATTGAAACAAAATGAAAACGAAATTTCATTTCTCACTCTTAGTATGGCACTTACTTAAATGTAAGTATGCATGTATACGTACATACATATATGTATACAGACGTACAGTAGCATGCACATATATATATATATATACATATATACATACATATGCATACAGGTACACATACATATATGCACGTATCAGTTTAGCGGCGCTAACGTCGCTTTGTTCGTTTGTAAACAAACTGAACAGCCTGAATTTATGCCATACGGTGTTAAGGCAACCACGTCACCTTTTTGTTCAACACTGACACAGGAACGATGTACTAGTTTCAAGCTTGTTAGCTATCATCAGCACCGTTTACCCATCTGCCAGATAGTTGAACGTTCAAAAGTATATACTTTCCTTATGAAAATTAACGGCTGAGCAGCCTAATTTGCATATTGAGTGAGTTAAATCGGTCAGGCATACCGAAAACGATAAATTGAAACAAAATGAAAACGAAATTTCATTTCTCACTCTTAGTATGGCACTTACTTAAATGTAAGTATGCATGTATACGTACATACATATATGTATACAGACGTACAGTAGCATGCACATATATATATATATATACATATATACATACATATGCATACAGGTACACATACATATATGCACGTATCAGTTTAGCGGCGCTAACGTCGCTTTGTTCGTTTGTAAACAAACTGAACAGCCTGAATTTATGCCATACGGTGTTAAGGCAACCACGTCACCTTTTTGTTCAACACTGACACAGGAACGATGTACTAGTTTCAAGCTTGTTAGCTATCATCAGCACCGTTTACCCATCTGCCAGATAGTTGAACGTTCAAAAGTATATACTTTCCTTATGAAAATTAACGGCTGAGCAGCCTAATTTGCATATTGAGTGAGTTAAATCGGTCAGGCATACCGAAAACGATAAATTGAAACAAAATGAAAACGAAATTTCATTTCTCACTCTTAGTATGGCACTTACTTAAATGTAAGTATGCATGTATACGTACATACATATATGTATACAGACGTACAGTAGCATGCACATATATATATATATATACATATATACATACATATGCATACAGGTACACATACATATATGCACGTATCAGTTTAGCGGCGCTAACGTCGCTTTGTTCGTTTGTAAACAAACTGAACAGCCTGAATTTATGCCATACGGTGTTAAGGCAACCACGTCACCTTTTTGTTCAACACTGACACAGGAACGATGTACTAGTTTCAAGCTTGTTAGCTATCATCAGCACCGTTTACCCATCTGCCAGATAGTTGAACGATACGTGCATATATGTATGTGTACCTGTATGCATATGTATGTATATATGTATATATATATATATATGTGCATGCTACTGTACGTCTGTATACATATATGTATGTACGTATACATGCATACTTACATTTAAGTAAGTGCCATACTAAGAGTGAGAAATGAAATTTCGTTTTCATTTTGTTTCAATTTATCGTTTTCGGTATGCCTGACCGATTTAACTCACTCAATATGCAAATTAGGCTGCTCAGCCGTTAATTTTCATAAGGAAAGTATATACTTTTGAACGTTCAACTATCTGGCAGATGGGTAAACGGTGCTGATGATAGCTAACAAGCTTGAAACTAGTACATCGTTCCTGTGTCAGTGTTGAACAAAAAGGTGACGTGGTTGCCTTAACACCGTATGGCATAAATTCAGGCTGTTCAGTTTGTTTACAAACGAACAAAGCGACGTTAGCGCCGCTAAACTGATACGTGCATATATGTATGTGTACCTGTATGCATATGTATGTATATATGTATATATATATATATATGTGCATGCTACTGTACGTCTGTATACATATATGTATGTACGTATACATGCATACTTACATTTAAGTAAGTGCCATACTAAGAGTGAGAAATGAAATTTCGTTTTCATTTTGTTTCAATTTATCGTTTTCGGTATGCCTGACCGATTTAACTCACTCAATATGCAAATTAGGCTGCTCAGCCGTTAATTTTCATAAGGAAAGTATATACTTTTGAACGTTCAACTATCTGGCAGATGGGTAAACGGTGCTGATGATAGCTAACAAGCTTGAAACTAGTACATCGTTCCTGTGTCAGTGTTGAACAAAAAGGTGACGTGGTTGCCTTAACACCGTATGGCATAAATTCAGGCTGTTCAGTTTGTTTACAAACGAACAAAGCGACGTTAGCGCCGCTAAACTGATACGTGCATATATGTATGTGTACCTGTATGCATATGTATGTATATATGTATATATATATATATATGTGCATGCTACTGTACGTCTGTATACATATATGTATGTACGTATACATGCATACTTACATTTATATATATATATATATATATATATGTATATATATATATATACGGACACAATTTACGAATCAATGAATCAGTGAATAAATAAACATGAACTTGTGATATTCCAATACGTATGAATGAGTTTCTGTATATAATCTAACGACATATTTTTCTAAAAATCTATGTAATCATGCATCCATGATACATTACATTACTTTACAACCGTTTTCATGTATCTTCCTTCTACATTTATGCAGTTGTACAATTTATTAGCTATACAAAACCAACATATATTCATCAAGGCATCCATTTAACAAGCGATTGTGTTCTATCTAGCGTGATATATCAGAACATGATATTCAGTTAAATATTTGGTATATGTGTATTATATATATTCATATATTAAGTATCATCATCACTATATATATATATATATTTATATATATATCTGTATGTATGGGCCTAGAGATTGGTTTGTCACAGTACATTGGCATGCAGGTTGATTTAACCTGTAAAGAATATTGCCGGTTATCACTCAGTAGAGTGGCCGTTGGAAGTCATTGAAGAAGCCAAGAACACGGGTGCATTGTATGAAATTTCTGTTTGTGGCGAGTGTGGAAAGCGTGAGCCTCAGTTGATAGATTGAAACGTCATTTGAAAGTGCACCAAAAAAGGGTCCCTGGGACTGGGAGTGAGACATCCTTTGTTCTTGTTAGGGCATAATTGAAGCAGAAGGAAACCTTTAATGTAAAATATGCAACCGGTTGGAAGGCAATGATATTGATCTGTTCACCGTAGTTTAGAGAATGGGATTAAGCCCAGTGCCAGGCCTTTCTTCCCTTAAAAAATCTTAAGCGTTGGCATCATTTGATCTAAACATTTTTCACGTTTGTTGCATGAGTATGGCTGGCCGAAGCTAAAACAAGGATGTTTTGTCCCTCGCTGCAGCATGTGTAGAAAAGAGTGTAAGTTCTTGGCAGAGCTACAAAGTCATATTCGTGCCACCCATGTGTGAGAAAAGGATCAAATGATGGTAATTCTCAAAATCGAGTTACAGCCAACGTCAATGTATGCATCTATGAATTTATGTATGTGTTTATGTTTGTATATGAATGTATTAATTTTTATACACATACGAGGGTTGGTTGAAAAGGTCATAGGCGGTATTGTTTCTTTCCAGGGTCTATGTTGAAACATAAAACTCATTTGGTCATTCCATGGGAGTATCATGGTCAATCTATAAACTTTTCAGCCGCCCCTTGTACATTTATATTTGTGTGTGCACATGTTTACCTGTTTATATATATATATCGTTTATATATATATATATATATATATATATATATATATATATATATATATATATATATATATATATATATATATATATATATATATATATATATATCACAAATTAGTAGTAGTAGTTTCACAATTTTCTCTGTGGTGAATTAAGAAAATAGTGAGGGTCTTGGATTAAATGCTTCGATATTTGTTCTGCCTCTCTGAACTTTGAGTTCAAATCTCGTCTCTTGCCATTCAAAGTTCAGCGACATTTCAGCCAGGAATCGCAGGTGGCATGTAGTAACGAGCAATGGAAAGATAAATAGACACAGATCGATACTTCAGGGTTTATAACACGTGGAAAAAGAGTTTTGAATACCGAAGCAAAGAATATAATAGATATAATATATATTATATTACTGAGATTATTGTCTGTTCCTGTGGCAATCCGCCAAACTCGCAGTGGCAACGACAAGTAATCTCATGTGTATATCTATATATATATATATATATGTGTGTATGTGTGTGTGTATGTGTGTGTGTGTGTGTGTGTGTGGATGACGGCTGAGAGAAAGGGGTACTCAATATCGAAGTAGACTTTTAATATTCATTTATATTAAGGCTTACAAGTCAGTGTGGATACTTTGGAGTTTCGCCATTGAAACGTTAGTTCTTGTCTGATGACCCTGTAATAAACAGGCGAAACTCCAGAGTAACATGACTAACGATTTAGCCTTGATATAGATGAATACACACACACACACACACACACACACACACACACACACACACACACACACACACACACACACACACACACACATATATATATGTATATATATATTATTGAGATTACTCGTTGTTGCTAATATAACTTATATATATGTATTTATGCAGTAGCAACTCAGCCAGGAGCTGCAACCAACAGGATAATATTAGAAATGGAAAGAGCAATGGCAACATAGTTTCCTTGTCCTATTTGAATATCAGCTTCTTTTCCTTTTACTAATAAAAGAAAAAGGCTAGTTGGCGTTGAACAAGAGTTTGAAAAGCTGCCAAAATCCACGGCTTTGTAAATCGCTTTAAAACCAATGATAACATTGCTACAAGCTATTTTGATTCCGTGTAATAAAATCCAAAGCTGTTCACTTCACTAGTTTCTGTCATTGAGACTTTGACAAATTGAATAATGGGCTTCTTGTTTTAGCGTTCGACACAGGAGGTGTTATTTGTTCTTTCTTTCTTTCTTACATTCTTTCTTTCTTAAATTCTTTCTTTCTTGGTTTCTTACTTACTTTCTTTCTTTCCTTCCTTCTTTCTTTCTTTTTTTCTTTATTTCTTTCTTTTAATCCTTAAATAAAACTGGACTGCACAAAATGTGTGTGTGTGTGTGTGTGTGTGTGTGTGTGTGTGTGTATCAGAACACACTCAAACAGATTGACAGACAGACACACACTTACGCACATATATAAA
>OZ024742.1:187002338-187029838 GCA_964016885.1 Eledone cirrhosa
TACATATATATATATATGTATATATATATATATATATATATATATATATATATGTGTGTGTGTGTGTGTGTGTGTGTATAAATAGATGGGTATGTATATATATATAAATATACGTATATATATATATATATATATATATATATATATATATATATATATATATATATATATATATATTCTCTCTGTTTCTCTCACCTTCTTTCGCCCCCTCTGTCAGTTACACTTCTCTCGACTGGCCTCTTCCTCGCACTTCCACTCACTCACTCTCTGCTTCTCCCCTTCTCACTTCCTCCCGTTTGGCCTGAAGTGGTGTCCTTTCTTGCTCACATCTCACTCCTGTCGCACGGTCTGTTGTCTCTCGCTCAGGAAATCCACACAGCTTAAGCTGATCGTATTCCCATGTGCTTGTTTTCTCCTATCTTTGCGTTGCTATCCTTATATGTTTGTTTACTTGTCTCGCTCGCTTTACGCGATTTACTTGTCCCAATAGCTTTATTTAGCTATTGCTCGCACCAACTGGAGGTATATGATTTTTAAAGCGATGAAATACCAATGAAGGTTGGAAAATCATTGATGATGGACTATTTTTATCATATGTAACCCATGTGCAACCACGCAGTATTCTTTCTTCTTATGTTTTATATATACTTATATATATATATATATATTATTAAAATAACAGATTAAAGTTTAAGCAAAGAATCGCTGCTTTCACTTTAACGGGATCTTCTGAAACGGGATCTTCAGAAGAACCCTTTAAGAGTGAAAGCAGCGATTCTTTGCTTAAACTTTAATCTGTTATTTTAATAAATATTTGCTCTACGGTTCATATATATTTGAGATATATTTATCCTTATCGAGCCCTCTTTGGATTTTATGCTTCAAATTTATTATTATTACTATATATATATATATATATATATATATATATATATATATATATATAACGTAAACTCCGTTCCACTTATTCTAGTAGGCTTTTATATTTATATGTGAGCTGATAGAGTACAGTCTAAGGATTTACAGAAACCCATGAAGCTAGATTTAACACCTTTCTAGTGGGTCCGGGTATGATTTTACATTCATTTAAATTATTGACGTATTGTTTTATTGATATTTTTTATCTGTTTGGCCCGAATCTTCCTTTATCGATTTTAAATCGTATGGTTGATTGTAGACTTGTTCTATATGTGACGGTATTTTAACGATAGTTATAGCTCTGATTCATCTGAATTATTGAGCCCTCTGCCGCTCATATCGAATTTCGTTTTTCGTGAACTCGTGCGCCGATTTTTCGATACTCGATCTTTCTAATATATTTAGCTCTGGACTTAGCTATCCACCAGTTAATTTTATTGCTCATTTTTTGTCGATTCTATTGAGTGATGAATAGCTTTTGTTTTATTTTAACATGTCTATTGAGCACTCTAATTCGATATGTGTATTTCCACATTCACTCGAATTGTTTTCGCGGATATAGGGGTCATCTCCCTTGTCTAATGCCATGTGCGTTTTTCACCGCTAGTTGACTCCTCTGCCGCCAGGAAAAAACTCGTTGACAACGTAAACTCCGTTCCACTTATTCTAGTAGGCTTTTATATTTATATGTGAGCTGATAGAGTACAGTCTAAGGATTTACAGAAACCCATGAAGCTAGATTTAACACCTTTCTAGTGGGTCCGGGTATGATTTTACATTCATTTAAATTATTGACGTATTGTTTTATTGATATTTTTTATCTGTTTGGCCCGAATCTTCCTTTATCGATTTTAAATCGTATGGTTGATTGTAGACTTGTTCTATATGTGACGGTATTTTAACGATAGTTATAGCTCTGATTCATCTGAATTATTGAGCCCTCTGCCGCTCATATCGAATTTCGTTTTTCGTGAACTCGTGCGCCGATTTTTCGATACTCGATCTTTCTAATATATTTAGCTCTGGACTTAGCTATCCACCAGTTAATTTTATTGCTCATTTTTTGTCGATTCTATTGAGTGATGAATAGCTTTTGTTTTATTTTAACATGTCTATTGAGCACTCTAATTCGATATGTGTATTTCCACATTCACTCGAATTGTTTTCGCGGATATAGGGGTCATCTCCCTTGTCTAATGCCATGTGCGTTTTTCACCGCTAGTTGACTCCTCTGCCGCCAGGAAAAAACTCGTTGACAACGTAAACTCCGTTCCACTTATTCTAGTAGGCTTTTATATTTATATGTGAGCTGATAGAGTACAGTCTAAGGATTTACAGAAACCCATGAAGCTAGATTTAACACCTTTCTAGTGGGTCCGGGTATGATTTTACATTCATTTAAATTATTGACGTATTGTTTTATTGATATTTTTTATCTGTTTGGCCCGAATCTTCCTTTATCGATTTTAAATCGTATGGTTGATTGTAGACTTGTTCTATATGTGACGGTATTTTAACGATAGTTATAGCTCTGATTCATCTGAATTATTGAGCCCTCTGCCGCTCATATCGAATTTCGTTTTTCGTGAACTCGTGCGCCGATTTTTCGATACTCGATCTTTCTAATATATTTAGCTCTGGACTTAGCTATCCACCAGTTAATTTTATTGCTCATTTTTTGTCGATTCTATTGAGTGATGAATAGCTTTTGTTTTATTTTAACATGTCTATTGAGCACTCTAATTCGATATGTGTATTTCCACATTCACTCGAATTGTTTTCGCGGATATAGGGGTCATCTCCCTTGTCTAATGCCATGTGCGTTTTTCACCGCTAGTTGACTCCTCTGCCGCCAGGAAAAAACTCGTTGACAACGTAAACTCCGTTCCACTTATTCTAGTAGGCTTTTATATTTATATGTGAGCTGATAGAGTACAGTCTAAGGATTTACAGAAACCCATGAAGCTAGATTTAACACCTTTCTAGTGGGTCCGGGTATGATTTTACATTCATTTAAATTATTGACGTATTGTTTTATTGATATTTTTTATCTGTTTGGCCCGAATCTTCCTTTATCGATTTTAAATCGTATGGTTGATTGTAGACTTGTTCTATATGTGACGGTATTTTAACGATAGTTATAGCTCTGATTCATCTGAATTATTGAGCCCTCTGCCGCTCATATCGAATTTCGTTTTTCGTGAACTCGTGCGCCGATTTTTCGATACTCGATCTTTCTAATATATTTAGCTCTGGACTTAGCTATCCACCAGTTAATTTTATTGCTCATTTTTTGTCGATTCTATTGAGTGATGAATAGCTTTTGTTTTATTTTAACATGTCTATTGAGCACTCTAATTCGATATGTGTATTTCCACATTCACTCGAATTGTTTTCGCGGATATAGGGGTCATCTCCCTTGTCTAATGCCATGTGCGTTTTTCACCGCTAGTTGACTCCTCTGCCGCCAGGAAAAAACTCGTTGACAACGTAAACTCCGTTCCACTTATTCTAGTAGGCTTTTATATTTATATGTGAGCTGATAGAGTACAGTCTAAGGATTTACAGAAACCCATGAAGCTAGATTTAACACCTTTCTAGTGGGTCCGGGTATGATTTTACATTCATTTAAATTATTGACGTATTGTTTTATTGATATTTTTTATCTGTTTGGCCCGAATCTTCCTTTATCGATTTTAAATCGTATGGTTGATTGTAGACTTGTTCTATATGTGACGGTATTTTAACGATAGTTATAGCTCTGATTCATCTGAATTATTGAGCCCTCTGCCGCTCATATCGAATTTCGTTTTTCGTGAACTCGTGCGCCGATTTTTCGATACTCGATCTTTCTAATATATTTAGCTCTGGACTTAGCTATCCACCAGTTAATTTTATTGCTCATTTTTTGTCGATTCTATTGAGTGATGAATAGCTTTTGTTTTATTTTAACATGTCTATTGAGCACTCTAATTCGATATGTGTATTTCCACATTCACTCGAATTGTTTTCGCGGATATAGGGGTCATCTCCCTTGTCTAATGCCATGTGCGTTTTTCACCGCTAGTTGACTCCTCTGCCGCCAGGAAAAAACTCGTTGACAACGTAAACTCCGTTCCACTTATTCTAGTAGGCTTTTATATTTATATGTGAGCTGATAGAGTACAGTCTAAGGATTTACAGAAACCCATGAAGCTAGATTTAACACCTTTCTAGTGGGTCCGGGTATGATTTTACATTCATTTAAATTATTGACGTATTGTTTTATTGATATTTTTTATCTGTTTGGCCCGAATCTTCCTTTATCGATTTTAAATCGTATGGTTGATTGTAGACTTGTTCTATATGTGACGGTATTTTAACGATAGTTATAGCTCTGATTCATCTGAATTATTGAGCCCTCTGCCGCTCATATCGAATTTCGTTTTTCGTGAACTCGTGCGCCGATTTTTCGATACTCGATCTTTCTAATATATTTAGCTCTGGACTTAGCTATCCACCAGTTAATTTTATTGCTCATTTTTTGTCGATTCTATTGAGTGATGAATAGCTTTTGTTTTATTTTAACATGTCTATTGAGCACTCTAATTCGATATGTGTATTTCCACATTCACTCGAATTGTTTTCGCGGATATAGGGGTCATCTCCCTTGTCTAATGCCATGTGCGTTTTTCACCGCTAGTTGACTCCTCTGCCGCCAGGAAAAAACTCGTTGACAACGTAAACTCCGTTCCACTTATTCTAGTAGGCTTTTATATTTATATGTGAGCTGATAGAGTACAGTCTAAGGATTTACAGAAACCCATGAAGCTAGATTTAACACCTTTCTAGTGGGTCCGGGTATGATTTTACATTCATTTAAATTATTGACGTATTGTTTTATTGATATTTTTTATCTGTTTGGCCCGAATCTTCCTTTATCGATTTTAAATCGTATGGTTGATTGTAGACTTGTTCTATATGTGACGGTATTTTAACGATAGTTATAGCTCTGATTCATCTGAATTATTGAGCCCTCTGCCGCTCATATCGAATTTCGTTTTTCGTGAACTCGTGCGCCGATTTTTCGATACTCGATCTTTCTAATATATTTAGCTCTGGACTTAGCTATCCACCAGTTAATTTTATTGCTCATTTTTTGTCGATTCTATTGAGTGATGAATAGCTTTTGTTTTATTTTAACATGTCTATTGAGCACTCTAATTCGATATGTGTATTTCCACATTCACTCGAATTGTTTTCGCGGATATAGGGGTCATCTCCCTTGTCTAATGCCATGTGCGTTTTTCACCGCTAGTTGACTCCTCTGCCGCCAGGAAAAAACTCGTTGACAACGTAAACTCCGTTCCACTTATTCTAGTAGGCTTTTATATTTATATGTGAGCTGATAGAGTACAGTCTAAGGATTTACAGAAACCCATGAAGCTAGATTTAACACCTTTCTAGTGGGTCCGGGTATGATTTTACATTCATTTAAATTATTGACGTATTGTTTTATTGATATTTTTTATCTGTTTGGCCCGAATCTTCCTTTATCGATTTTAAATCGTATGGTTGATTGTAGACTTGTTCTATATGTGACGGTATTTTAACGATAGTTATAGCTCTGATTCATCTGAATTATTGAGCCCTCTGCCGCTCATATCGAATTTCGTTTTTCGTGAACTCGTGCGCCGATTTTTCGATACTCGATCTTTCTAATATATTTAGCTCTGGACTTAGCTATCCACCAGTTAATTTTATTGCTCATTTTTTGTCGATTCTATTGAGTGATGAATAGCTTTTGTTTTATTTTAACATGTCTATTGAGCACTCTAATTCGATATGTGTATTTCCACATTCACTCGAATTGTTTTCGCGGATATAGGGGTCATCTCCCTTGTCTAATGCCATGTGCGTTTTTCACCGCTAGTTGACTCCTCTGCCGCCAGGAAAAAACTCGTTGACAACGTAAACTCCGTTCCACTTATTCTAGTAGGCTTTTATATTTATATGTGAGCTGATAGAGTACAGTCTAAGGATTTACAGAAACCCATGAAGCTAGATTTAACACCTTTCTAGTGGGTCCGGGTATGATTTTACATTCATTTAAATTATTGACGTATTGTTTTATTGATATTTTTTATCTGTTTGGCCCGAATCTTCCTTTATCGATTTTAAATCGTATGGTTGATTGTAGACTTGTTCTATATGTGACGGTATTTTAACGATAGTTATAGCTCTGATTCATCTGAATTATTGAGCCCTCTGCCGCTCATATCGAATTTCGTTTTTCGTGAACTCGTGCGCCGATTTTTCGATACTCGATCTTTCTAATATATTTAGCTCTGGACTTAGCTATCCACCAGTTAATTTTATTGCTCATTTTTTGTCGATTCTATTGAGTGATGAATAGCTTTTGTTTTATTTTAACATGTCTATTGAGCACTCTAATTCGATATGTGTATTTCCACATTCACTCGAATTGTTTTCGCGGATATAGGGGTCATCTCCCTTGTCTAATGCCATGTGCGTTTTTCACCGCTAGTTGACTCCTCTGCCGCCAGGAAAAAACTCGTTGACAACGTAAACTCCGTTCCACTTATTCTAGTAGGCTTTTATATTTATATGTGAGCTGATAGAGTACAGTCTAAGGATTTACAGAAACCCATGAAGCTAGATTTAACACCTTTCTAGTGGGTCCGGGTATGATTTTACATTCATTTAAATTATTGACGTATTGTTTTATTGATATTTTTTATCTGTTTGGCCCGAATCTTCCTTTATCGATTTTAAATCGTATGGTTGATTGTAGACTTGTTCTATATGTGACGGTATTTTAACGATAGTTATAGCTCTGATTCATCTGAATTATTGAGCCCTCTGCCGCTCATATCGAATTTCGTTTTTCGTGAACTCGTGCGCCGATTTTTCGATACTCGATCTTTCTAATATATTTAGCTCTGGACTTAGCTATCCACCAGTTAATTTTATTGCTCATTTTTTGTCGATTCTATTGAGTGATGAATAGCTTTTGTTTTATTTTAACATGTCTATTGAGCACTCTAATTCGATATGTGTATTTCCACATTCACTCGAATTGTTTTCGCGGATATAGGGGTCATCTCCCTTGTCTAATGCCATGTGCGTTTTTCACCGCTAGTTGACTCCTCTGCCGCCAGGAAAAAACTCGTTGACAACGTAAACTCCGTTCCACTTATTCTAGTAGGCTTTTATATTTATATGTGAGCTGATAGAGTACAGTCTAAGGATTTACAGAAACCCATGAAGCTAGATTTAACACCTTTCTAGTGGGTCCGGGTATGATTTTACATTCATTTAAATTATTGACGTATTGTTTTATTGATATTTTTTATCTGTTTGGCCCGAATCTTCCTTTATCGATTTTAAATCGTATGGTTGATTGTAGACTTGTTCTATATGTGACGGTATTTTAACGATAGTTATAGCTCTGATTCATCTGAATTATTGAGCCCTCTGCCGCTCATATCGAATTTCGTTTTTCGTGAACTCGTGCGCCGATTTTTCGATACTCGATCTTTCTAATATATTTAGCTCTGGACTTAGCTATCCACCAGTTAATTTTATTGCTCATTTTTTGTCGATTCTATTGAGTGATGAATAGCTTTTGTTTTATTTTAACATGTCTATTGAGCACTCTAATTCGATATGTGTATTTCCACATTCACTCGAATTGTTTTCGCGGATATAGGGGTCATCTCCCTTGTCTAATGCCATGTGCGTTTTTCACCGCTAGTTGACTCCTCTGCCGCCAGGAAAAAACTCGTTGACAACGTAAACTCCGTTCCACTTATTCTAGTAGGCTTTTATATTTATATGTGAGCTGATAGAGTACAGTCTAAGGATTTACAGAAACCCATGAAGCTAGATTTAACACCTTTCTAGTGGGTCCGGGTATGATTTTACATTCATTTAAATTATTGACGTATTGTTTTATTGATATTTTTTATCTGTTTGGCCCGAATCTTCCTTTATCGATTTTAAATCGTATGGTTGATTGTAGACTTGTTCTATATGTGACGGTATTTTAACGATAGTTATAGCTCTGATTCATCTGAATTATTGAGCCCTCTGCCGCTCATATCGAATTTCGTTTTTCGTGAACTCGTGCGCCGATTTTTCGATACTCGATCTTTCTAATATATTTAGCTCTGGACTTAGCTATCCACCAGTTAATTTTATTGCTCATTTTTTGTCGATTCTATTGAGTGATGAATAGCTTTTGTTTTATTTTAACATGTCTATTGAGCACTCTAATTCGATATGTGTATTTCCACATTCACTCGAATTGTTTTCGCGGATATAGGGGTCATCTCCCTTGTCTAATGCCATGTGCGTTTTTCACCGCTAGTTGACTCCTCTGCCGCCAGGAAAAAACTCGTTGACAACGTAAACTCCGTTCCACTTATTCTAGTAGGCTTTTATATTTATATGTGAGCTGATAGAGTACAGTCTAAGGATTTACAGAAACCCATGAAGCTAGATTTAACACCTTTCTAGTGGGTCCGGGTATGATTTTACATTCATTTAAATTATTGACGTATTGTTTTATTGATATTTTTTATCTGTTTGGCCCGAATCTTCCTTTATCGATTTTAAATCGTATGGTTGATTGTAGACTTGTTCTATATGTGACGGTATTTTAACGATAGTTATAGCTCTGATTCATCTGAATTATTGAGCCCTCTGCCGCTCATATCGAATTTCGTTTTTCGTGAACTCGTGCGCCGATTTTTCGATACTCGATCTTTCTAATATATTTAGCTCTGGACTTAGCTATCCACCAGTTAATTTTATTGCTCATTTTTTGTCGATTCTATTGAGTGATGAATAGCTTTTGTTTTATTTTAACATGTCTATTGAGCACTCTAATTCGATATGTGTATTTCCACATTCACTCGAATTGTTTTCGCGGATATAGGGGTCATCTCCCTTGTCTAATGCCATGTGCGTTTTTCACCGCTAGTTGACTCCTCTGCCGCCAGGAAAAAACTCGTTGACAACGTAAACTCCGTTCCACTTATTCTAGTAGGCTTTTATATTTATATGTGAGCTGATAGAGTACAGTCTAAGGATTTACAGAAACCCATGAAGCTAGATTTAACACCTTTCTAGTGGGTCCGGGTATGATTTTACATTCATTTAAATTATTGACGTATTGTTTTATTGATATTTTTTATCTGTTTGGCCCGAATCTTCCTTTATCGATTTTAAATCGTATGGTTGATTGTAGACTTGTTCTATATGTGACGGTATTTTAACGATAGTTATAGCTCTGATTCATCTGAATTATTGAGCCCTCTGCCGCTCATATCGAATTTCGTTTTTCGTGAACTCGTGCGCCGATTTTTCGATACTCGATCTTTCTAATATATTTAGCTCTGGACTTAGCTATCCACCAGTTAATTTTATTGCTCATTTTTTGTCGATTCTATTGAGTGATGAATAGCTTTTGTTTTATTTTAACATGTCTATTGAGCACTCTAATTCGATATGTGTATTTCCACATTCACTCGAATTGTTTTCGCGGATATAGGGGTCATCTCCCTTGTCTAATGCCATGTGCGTTTTTCACCGCTAGTTGACTCCTCTGCCGCCAGGAAAAAACTCGTTGACAACGTAAACTCCGTTCCACTTATTCTAGTAGGCTTTTATATTTATATGTGAGCTGATAGAGTACAGTCTAAGGATTTACAGAAACCCATGAAGCTAGATTTAACACCTTTCTAGTGGGTCCGGGTATGATTTTACATTCATTTAAATTATTGACGTATTGTTTTATTGATATTTTTTATCTGTTTGGCCCGAATCTTCCTTTATCGATTTTAAATCGTATGGTTGATTGTAGACTTGTTCTATATGTGACGGTATTTTAACGATAGTTATAGCTCTGATTCATCTGAATTATTGAGCCCTCTGCCGCTCATATCGAATTTCGTTTTTCGTGAACTCGTGCGCCGATTTTTCGATACTCGATCTTTCTAATATATATATATATATATATATTTAGTTATGTTGTTTATTACATAACTATTAAGCTCTGTTACCTACATAGAGCACTCTTTTTTCCTGGACTTTTCCGACGGAATTACTTCATTTACACACACACACACATATATATATATATATATGCAGACATGCACACATATTTGCACGCATATATACATATACGTGTTTGGGTACACGTTTGGTTTGTTTACCCTTCTCACACGACAACGAACTGTAATACTATTGATTGGGTGGTTACATAAATGAACACATGCACACAAATACATACACACAAACGCACATACATACATAC
Organism: Eledone cirrhosa; assembly: GCA_964016885.1. NCBI lineage: Eukaryota > Metazoa > Mollusca > Cephalopoda > Octopoda > Eledonidae > Eledone > Eledone cirrhosa. The sequence continues at coordinate 187,012,579 of OZ024742.1, forward strand.
ATGAACACATACATACATATATAAATAAATAAATAAATATATACATGAATATATATATACATATATATATATATATATATACATATATATATACATATATATATATATACATAAACATGCATATATCCTGTATAAACGTGTATGTACATACACATATGCATACAGAAGCAATTATCACTGTGTACCTGGAAGACTTTCACATACCTTTTGATTATCCGGTGTAACACTACTGTGGTGTCTATTGATGTCAACGAAACTAACAGCTAAATGTTTCATTGTTAGGAAATTCTTAAATTGAATACCATGATTCTCTCTATTGTAGGTATATGTATTGGATTCTTGAATTCTTGAATTCTTGAATCTATGTTTCTAAAGAAACTATGTAATTTGCTAAAGCAGGAGTTAAATAGAACCGAAGAATTTGATTCCATGTAACACATTTATTTAAAGCCTCTCTTTTCTTGCTGTCGTTGCTTTTGTTCTAACATGACAGTCTTGTTCAACCACTGAGCTAGTTACGTCACTTCTTTTTATGTTTAGTCCGTAAGTGATGGTAGAGGCAACACTGAAAACAACAACAATGTTGTGTGTGGCATCAGCAACAACAGCAAGAAAAATAACGAAAGCAGCAGTAACAACAACAACAACAACAACAACAACAATAACGATAATGATTGTGGCAGCATCAACAAAAAGAAAAATAATGACAGCAACAGCAGCAACAACAACAGCAAAACTAGCACTGATGTGTGTCGCAGCTGTAACAGCAGCAAGAAAAATAACGACAGCAGCAACAACAAGGACAGCAAAAGCACAACAACAATGATGACGATGACAATGAAATGAACAATAACAACGATGTTTGACAGCAACAACAACAGCAAGTAAAATATCCACAGCAATATCAACAAAAATAATGATAGCAACGACAGCAACAACAATAACAATAACAGCAAGAAAAGCAGCAGCAACAACAATAGCGACTGTAAAAAACAGCAACAGCGATAGCTAAAACAACAACAATGAGAGCAACAGCAAAACCAACGACGACATCAGCAACTACTACAACGAAAACAACGACAGCAACAACAACATTAGCATCAACGACGACAACAACAACAACGACAGCTAAAACAGCAACAACGACAGCTAAAACAACACCAACGACAGCTACAACAAAAACCACGAGAGCTAAAACAACAACGACAGCTACAACAATAACAACGACAGCTAAAACAACAACAACGACAGCTACAACAATAACAACGACAGCTACAACAACAATAACGACAGCTACAACAACAACAACGACAGCTAAAACAACAACGACAGCTACAACAATAACAACGACAGCTACAACAATAACGACAGCTACAACAACAACAACGACAGCTAAAACAACAACAACGACAGCTACAACAACAACAACGACAGCTATAACAATAACAACGACAGCTACAACAACAACAACGGCAGCTACAACAATAACAACGACAGCTACAACAACAATAACGACAGCTACAACAATAACAACGACAGCTACAACAATAACAACGACAGCTACAACAATAACAACGACAGCTACAACAATAACGACAGCTACAACAATAACAACGACAGCTACAACAACAACAACGACAGCTACAACAACAACAACGACAGCTATAACAATAACAACGACAGCTACAACAACAACAACGACAGCTACAACAATAACAACGACAGCTACAACAACAATAACGACAGCTACAACAATAACAACGACAGCTACAACAATAACAACGACAGCTACAACAACAACAACGACAGCTACAACAACAACAACGACAGCTACAACAACAATAACGACAGCTACAACAATAACAACGACAGCTACAACAATAACAACGACAGCTATCACAATAACAACAACAGCTACAACAACAACAACGACAGCTACAACAATAACGACAGCTACAACAACAACAACGACAGCTACAACAACAACAACGACAGCTACAACAATAACAACGACAGCTGCAACAACAACAACGACAGCTACAACAACAACAACGACAGCTAAAACAACAACGACAGCTACAACAATAACAACGACAGCTACAACAATAACAACGACAGCTACAACAACAACAACGACAGCTAAAACAACAACAACGACAGCTACAACAACAACAACGACAGCTATAACAATAACAACGACAGCTACAACAACAACAACGACAGCTACAACAATAACAAAGACAGCTACAACAATAACAACAACAGCTACAACAACAACAACGACAGCTACAATAACAACAACAACGACAGCTACAGCAACAACAGCAACAGCAACAACAAAAACAACAACGACAGCTAAAACAATAACAACAACAGCTACAAAAAAATAAACAACTACAGCTACAACAACAACTGCAGCAACAACAAAAAAATATCAAAACATAACAACAACGACAGCTACAAATGCTATGTTGAAGATCAATTAAAAGGAGAATATTTATGCTGAACTAATGAGGAACATCTAGATACTCTACTTTGACTGTAGCTTTAGTTTTATACTCGTGATTATTGGGTTTACATAGATATGTTACTAACTGCCTAGGTACAAGTCTTGAGAAGGGGGGTTTCACAGAACCAGAAAGAGCTTGGTTAATTAGGAAATTAACCAAGTTAATTAGGAAATTAATTAGATCGAAGTTATTAAGGGGACTGTGAAAATATGTGAAACATTCCAGAAATTTAACAATGTTTCTGATATATATAGAAACATACAACCCCCCCACCCATATATAAATATATATATACACACACACACACACACACACACACATATATATATATATTTATATATATATATATATATGCTAATTAACTGCATTATACACTTCCGTCGTTGAAAAAGCATATAAAGCTGAAACCGGTACACGATTAAATGCGGAAATCCTTACTTTATAAATAAATAAATGTTTTGATATTATACTGAAAAAATCCCTCCACTATTTTCTACTGTATTTTTTCCTTATTAATATTTGTTTATGTATATATATATATACACATACATGTACCTCAAAACATACAAATTCACACATGCCATAACAGCCACACCTGCACACACTCCATACACACACAAACGCATACATACATACATACATACATACATACATACATACATACATACATACATACATACATACATACATACATACATATATGCATACATGCAACTCGATTTCGAGTAATGACATCACTTGATACTTAAGTATGAATATCACGGACGTGGCTTTTTAGTCCTGCTAGAGACTTGCCTGTGGCCAGCAATACCATGCATCGCAAAAAGAAAAATATAAATAAGTAAACGACACGTATCAAGCGATGCTTGTGCTTGAAGATTTTAGTGAAGATAAGCTTCCTTGGTGTGGAGGGTGATTTTGGACACGGGATGAAAACCCAAACCATCAAGGGTGGAGGAACTCAGGAGAGTCAGCGGTCATCCAATAATTTTTAAAAAACTTTTTGAGCGAGAGACTCCTAGTCTTCATTAAGACATACATACATAATACATGGTGGCTGTCAACTCGTTTTCGAGTACGGCCACTACTTTATATCCATGTAGGAGAACCCCTACCGATGCGCTGAATGAGTGTGACTTTTTAGTCTTGAAAACTCTGGTAAAAACACTACACTTGTGACAATTATTGACACATAGTGCTGGGCCCATGGTACCATGTGACGACAAGTGCAGAGATATCTCCAGATATAAAGCAATGCCTGTGCCGTGAAGCTTTTATAGTGAGCAAAGGCACTGCACAAAGCCAGTCCCACTCTCTTAACCAAGATGATATTTACCAAAAAGAATAACAAGTCAACATCATTGGATACCATCAGGGTTGCAGGTGTTATATCAGAGTTTTCCTTCTCTTAGAATTCTGCCTTGACAAAGGTTAAGGGGTCATCTCTCCTGGTGATTTTGGATGGCCATTGACTCTTAAGAGCTCCTTTGCCCTTTGACAGGTTTTGTTTTTAGTCCTGCAGGATGTCCAAAGTCACCCTCCTCACCAAGAAACCTTGATGGGTTTGCCAGTTTAGTCGCCAACGACCCGACCATGAGACAGGTTGTACTGGGATACATGTTACCAGTAGCAGCAACTGGTGACCTGACATATACATACATACATACATACATATATACATCATACATACTCACATACCTGTCCAAATATGTCATCGCGGTACTATCTACCTTTGAGGCATGATGTAGTGGCCAAAACACTGTACGATGCAAGACGTAGAAAAGATAGCCCTGATCATAAACACATTAAAAGCTACAGCAATGTGGAACACATATACACAATATGAAAGAGTACTGGTGGAATGTTCCAGTAAAAACCCCAATAAAATGCAGGCATAACAGACCAGATATATATAATGATATGGGACGGGGAAAAGAAGACATACATAGTAGTGGAAGTTAACTGCCCAGCAGATGCCAATATAATATCAAAGATTAGCGAAAAGGAGAATATTTATCCAGAACTGATGAGAAATCTGCAGATACTCCACTCTGATTATACCTTCAGATTTATGCCTGTGATTATTAGGGCACTGGGATATGTTACTAACTGCCTCAGTATAAATCTTGAGAAGCTGGGCTTCACAGGAACAGAAAGAACACAACTACTTAGGCAATTACAAGTACAATCCATTAATGGAACAGTAAAAATATGTAAAACATTCCAAAAATGTTGCATCTAATAACTGCATATACACATGTACAGATAATAAGCATATACACATGAACACATACAACTCAAAACATACACATCCACACATACAATAACATCCATGCATACATATCTACCTAGTTGATGTTGTGTAAATTGCAATGAAAGAGTGTTGTGTCTATGTTAGAAACCGACTCTCTCTCTATTGCCAAATATTTGGGAAATTATAAAACCAGAAGAACATACATACATACATACATACATACATACATACAAAGATACATATATACATACATACATACAAACATATATATATATATATACATATATACACACATACATAAACAATAATGGCGACCGTTGTGGTGAGTCCGATGATCAGACATATGTAATTACGGCTTACATGACGGCAACATAACATATATTGAAAAAGTTGAGCTACATATTGCGGTAAGATTACATATTTCTACTTAAGTATTTGAACTGTAAATATATTACAACACACCCATTTATATGAACATTACATAGTTTTAACATATAAATACAGCGTTGTTATATTACATTCATATAGAAATGTACAAAGTAACGTTACAAAACAATTCACCAAAAAAACAAAAGAAAAACAAACAAAAAAAACACGAAACAACGGAAACAAAAACGAAAACAAAACGAACGCTAAATATGAATGAACCTTTAAAATACAATTGTAGAATTAAAAACTTGTTGAAAGGAAATATTACCCAAGCTGTGAACAACTTTACATTTAATTATGACAAAACTTTGTCGAAACTATTAAAGAAGATCATCGTCTATTTTGAAGAATAAATGCAAAATATTACTCATCATGGCAAAACGTATAAGACTACTTCGACCAAATCACAACTACAACCATTGTATACAATAGAGCTACGATCTCAATAAAGATTTATATGAAATATATAAACAATCTGACACCCGAAAGTTCGGTGTTATGCAGAAGCTAAAAGCTTTGTGGAACTTCAACACCCATAATTAGACGTTTCCCCCAAACATTTAAATGAACAGGAAAAACGTATCATTAGATGTAGATTGATACATCTAACGGAACTGAGTGATACTATTGAAGATAATCATTTCACTTCCAAATGTATATACACACCTTCTGCTTCATACCCATCATTATTGGAGCCATACGTTATATACCAACCCGCTTCGACCAAAATATAACTGAATTTGAATTTGTGCAGCTCCCTAATTCATAGACTAAAAATGGCTGCGATAGCGGGCACCTTAAATATTTACAAAACATTCTGCGATTCAAGGGATGACAATTTCTTTTTTTTTACAACCTTGCCACCAGGAAGGTGGCCGGTCAAAAATGTACTCAAAATTAAGAGAAAGAGAAACATACATACATATATAATTGCATTTCTAATTTCAGAATTGCCATTACTTGATCATCTCCCACAAATGTGTGGCATGATAGAAGAACCCTTTTACGGCCTGTCCTGCTCATGCAAGACACATGAAAGATATTCAGATCAAGTGTGGCTGTGCTTGAAGCTTTTTTAAGTGAAGAAAGAAGGCTTTTCACGTGACCAATCCCACTCTCTGAACACGGAGACAGGTAAACAAAAAAAAACAAGTCAATATTATTGGGTGCCATCACGTCGCAGGCTCATAGAATGGTGTTCTAAGGACATACGTACACACATAAATACATATATTCATAAATACACGCACACACACACACAAACACACACAAACACACGCACACACACACACACACATACACACACACACATATATATATACACGTATACATGCATTTGTATGTGTGTGTGCTTTAATTTCATATAATTTTTTTCACCTGTAATGCGCATTTGCCTACTGGCCATATATATATATATATATATATATATATATATATTAGTAAAAAACAAAAAACAAAAACAATAACAAAAAGTGTAGTACGAACAGTGTGGTATTAGGTTCACACTTGAGAGTGGGGGTGGAAGACTACGTTTCGAGCATAAGCTCTTCATCAGAAGAAAAGTGGGAAGAAAAGAGTTCCGAGGGTGTGAGGGGAAGTTGTGGAAAGGGAGAAAAATTAAAAGGAAGGAAAAAAATTTAAAATGAAAACAAGTTGTTAAAGGGTGTGAAGCGTGTAGAAGTGGTGGTGGGTAGATGGATGAGGGAGAGGGGGGAGGGGAGAAGGAAACAGGGGGTCCGAGCGGGGAGGGCGCAAGGTGGTGTGTGTATGTGTGGATGTGAATATGAGAGTTTGGGGAAGAACGAGGTTCCATGTTCGGGTAATAGGAAAACAAATGTGTACATGGGGTGGGGTGTAAGTCAGTGTGTGCGCGCGTGTGGATGGAGAGGGGGAGGAGGGGGTGCGGGAGAGGGGCGTGTGGAGTCCGGAGCACGAGTAGGTGTATGTGAGGATACGCACGTATGTGTGTGTGTTTATGTGTGATGTGGATACGTGGGAATGTATGGTTGTGAGTGTGCGAAAATAATGTAAGTGTGTGTGTGTGTTCCTGAATGTTTTCCCGGTGAGTGTATGGAAAGATGGTGAACAAATCCGGGTATAAAAAGGAGGATGTCCAGTGCATATGACCAGTGGTGTAGGATCCATGGAATTGGTGAAAGGAAGTAGAAAGTTGTGGGGCGAGTGCGCAAAAGGAAGTGGTCGAGAAGGTCAAGACAGGGGGTGGAGTAGGCAGGGCGAAGGATGCGAGAGAGAGAGAGGAGATAGCAGTTAAGAGGGTGACAGCAGACAGGCGATTGGTAGTTGACAGGTGTGGCCTGTATGTGTGTGTGGAATGTGTGTATGTGTGTGCGGAGGTGCGATGGACAGGATGGGAGGTGGGTTACTGTGAAAACTTCAGGGCGAGGGTGGCGGGGTGCGTGTGGGTGTTGTGTGTATATTAGTGGAGGTGTTAGTAGGATGTGTGTGGGTAGAGGGGGGTAGTCGGGGGGGGGGGAGAAGGTGCTGGGTAAATATGAGTGTGATATACACGTGTGTGTCTGCGTGTTGAGGGTGTGAGTGCGTGTGTGATAGGGGGGTGGGGTTGTTAGTGGTATTAGTTGTGGGGGGAAACGAGGGGGTGGGGGTAGCTGGAAGTGGAGGGAACGGCGAATATTGAGAGTGTTTTAGTGGTGTTAGTAGGGATGCGTATAGGGGAAGGGGAGGGGAACGATCGAAGTCTAAAGGAAGAGGGGTGGGGAGTTCAGGCGAGGGGGGCGTGTGGGTCTGTAGGGTGAAAATGGTGTGGGGGTCCCATGGGTTTCAATCAGGCCACAGATGGTGAGGTTGTTGGTGGTGGAGTGTACAGGGGAACCAAAGTGGCGGGCGATGGGGAACTCCCGCCGAGACGAATATCTCTGAGGTGCTCCTGAACCGATCCGCCAGGCGACGTTCGGTTTGTGCGACATAGCTTGCGCTGCATTCCGTGCAACGAAGTCGATTGACGAGGTTGGAGTAAGTGCAGCGGAAGGCAAGCCGGACAGAGAGAGAGTGGCCGTTGGGACACTGGAAGGTGGTAGTGATGGTAATGTGGGGGCAGGTGTGGCAGCGGGGTCTGGAGCAGGGAAGGGAACCGGAGGGGGGAGGGGTATGGAACTGCGGACGAGGATGTTTCTGAGGTTGCGGGCACGTTTGAAGGAGGGTAGTGTGGTGATGGGAAGAAGGGGTGGTGGAGGGGTCCGACTGGAGGCGTCGGAAGATGCACTTTTCCATCCTTTTCCATCCTTTTCTTGAAGCGTGGTCGGTGGAGAGGTAGGGGTAGGAGTGGTAGGTGAGGGGGGAAGGAGAGGTGGGGGTGGGGACGCGGGGGCGAGGGCAATGGCAGGAAGTAGATGGTGGGGGTATGGCACGTGCGCACGATGAGGTGGGAGGCGGTGGTAGGGAGGACGGAGGAGGAGACGATATGCTGGATGGTGGAGGTAACTTGTTGTTGGTGTAGCGGGTGGGGTCGGAAGGTAGGGGGCGGTAGAATATGGGGTTGTGGAGCTGCCTGAGGGCTTCGGTCGTGTAGAGGTCGCCTCCCTAGTCCACCGGTTTGATGACGATGTCGTCGCGGATACGGAGGAAGTGGAGAACGAGGAGTTCGACCCGTGAGATGTTATTCCGTTTGGAGCGGCGGCGGAAGTCGAAGTGATTTACTGCGCTACGACAGGCATCAACGAACGCGCCCAGGGTGCTTAATTACCCGGGAGACGGCGTCCAAGAAGATGGTCGTCGGCCCAGGGTGTAAAAGCAGACTAAGGCTTCCGGAGTCGGTGGGGTGATGTGGAAGTGCGCCTGTAGCTTGGTGCGTCGCACAAATCGCTCAACGTCCGCTCGGGTGCGGAATTCGTCGCTGTAGGGTGTGTGAGGTATGAAGCGCAGGCCTCTACTGAGGAGTGAGCGTTCAAGTGCGGAGAGAGTGAGGTCGGGCTGTATGGTGATAACAAGTGGGAGTGGGGGATATGGGGGTAGGGGAGGATATATATATATATAAAAAAAAAAATATATATATATATGTATGTATGTATATATATATGTGTGTGGTGTGTGTGTGTATATGTGTATATATATATGTATATGAGGTGTATCAGAAAAGTTCCAGGACTGATGTCACAAAAGATTTATTTCAAACCCAAACTTCCCACTAAGAGTTTTCTCCTTCAAAGTAACCACCCTGGAGAATGTAACTGTAATCTTAGCTCTCTGCAGCGATCAAACTTTTTTTCTTCATAATTTTATATACATGTCCTCTGTTTCAGGTCGTCAAGCAATGAGCACAGAGCAACGAACAAACTTGAAAACTCCATCAGATGCACTGGGGTTGCTGCTGCAAGTGTATGGTAATGAGACGATGTCACGCTCACGTGTTTTTGAGTGGTACAAGAGGTTTGAAGAAGGACGCGAGGACGTGGAAGATGACCCCAGGACCGGAAGGCCCTCAACAATCAGGACTGAGGTCAACGTTGAGCGCGTCAGGCAGATGGTGCGTAACGATCTTCGGCTGACTGTTCGACTGATTGCAAATGAGCTGGGCATGAATCTGGACAGCGTCTGGAAGATTCTCACTGAAGATTTGGACATGCGGAAAGTTTGCGCGAAGTTGGTGCCAAAATTGCTGAAGGATGGCCAGAAAGGTCGACGCATGCAAGTGTGCCAGGACATCTTCGAGCGTCTTGAAACCGAACCGATCTTGCTAGAGACTGTCATTACCGGTGAGTACGACCCGGAGGGGACCCGTTTTGAAGACGTGGACGACATCAAAAAGGCCGTGACGACGGAACTGCGGAGGATCCCGGAAGAATCCTTCCAGGAGTGCATGCAAGCGTGGCAGAAAAGGATGGAAAAGTGCATTAGATTCCAGGGGGATTAATTTGAAGGAAAAAACTCCTCGTGTGAAGTTTGAGTTTGAAATAAATCTTTTGTGACATCAGTCGTGGAACTTTTCTGAGACACCTCGTATATGTACATGTATGTATATATGTACATATATATATGTTTATATGTATATATAAGTATGTATACGTACATACATATATGTATACAGACGTACAGTAGTATGTATATATATATACATACATGCACACATATATATATATATATGTACGTATGGATTCACCGAACATTTATTATAATGCTCGGTGTGTTTGTAAACAAACATCCCGTATTAAGCCGTATTAAGCTCGTTTGTTCAACACTGACAAAGGAACGCTGTACTAGTTTCAAGCTTATTAGCTATCGTCAGCAACGTATACCTTCCTGCCAGATGATTGAATGTTTGAAAGTATATACTTTCCTTATGCATATTAATATGTATATGCATATTTATATGTATATGTACATATATATATATATATATGTTTATATGTATCTATATAATGCGGTTTTTCCCTTGTTTAAGATGAAAGACATATTTAACAGGAAGAGACATTCTTCAGTGAATGAATTCAATGAAGTTGAAGTGAAGCAACTGAAAGTCATCTAATATTGTTATAAAAGACAGAATATGTTATGTTATTTATGCGAATATTTATCAATGAATCTTCTTAGAAATATCGTGATTTTCAACGTTTGTGAATATATTTTTGGCTTACACTATGAACAATGGGTTCAATAAGAATCTTGTTTTCTATAAAATCTTTCATATATTCATAATGGCGGAAAAAATATGAATATATTATTTCAAATAATAAGGTAAAAAAAGGAAATGGACGAGAACAAATTTTTGAATTTACACACATACATGGACGCACACAGACACATACGCACATATACAGACTCATCACACACATACATACGCACACACACACAGGCTCGCCGATGCACTCTCACAGGTGCACACATACGCACTCTACATAAACATACACATATATATATAAGTGTGTTTATATGTATGTATATATATATATATATATATATATACATGCGTGTGTGTGTGTTTATCTGTACCTGTGTGTATATGTGTATACACACACACACACACGCACACAAAGAGAGAGACTAGTGGAAGCAGAAGGGTAAATGTTAAGTAGGTTCAAACAGCAACCTGCCTCTACATCCTTTTCATCTCCCTCTTTCTGCTGATTTATTGATATGTAGCCCTAAATTATAATATGCAGCATGAAGAAGGCATTGTTTCATTGGTCTGCTATGTACTACGTTGTGTACTTACAGTGCCGCAGTTATGTACCATTGTATATACAATAGATCCATCATAGCCGAATAGTAAAGAACTTCGATTGGCAATCATTAGGTCCCGGGTTTGATCTCACTGTGATCTTGGGTTTGATCTCACTGTATTTTGTGTAAGTCTTATTCACCATAGTTACGGGTTGACTTTGCCTGGTAATTGAAACTCGGTATACACAGGTAAGTCTATTCACGATAGCCACGGCTTGACCTTGGCTGGTAAATGAAACAAGGTATACGCGGGAAAGTCTTATTCACCATAGCCACGGCTTGACCTTGGCTGGTAAAATGAAACTCGGTATACGCGGGTAAGACTTATTCACCATAGCCTCCAGTTGAGCCATGCCTGATAATTGAAACTGGGTATACGCGGGTATGTCTTATTCACCATAGCCACCAGTTGAACCATGCCTGGTAATTGAAACTCGGTATATGCGGGAAAGTCTTATTCACCATAGTCACGGCTGAAATCTGCCTGATGATGGAAACTGGGTATACGGAAACAGTTTGGATGCCCGTCAAATGGACTGTATCTGAAATTCAAAGGTCTAGTTTTGTCATAAGCATTGTATCGCACTGAAACTCCTTAAGAATTAGGTTACAGAGGGACTGTCTGTGTTTGCCCCACCGCCATCGTTGGGCTAATAATTTAGGTCGAACTGCGCCGCCTCCTTTTGGCATTTTTGTCCTCGCTACCGCAACTTAGCTTTCTTTCGTCGTCTACCTGCGTGTTGCCCCGCTGTTCTCGGTCGTCTCGAAATTTCACGATTTGCGTCTCCTCCCTCCCCACCGACCAGAGCCGAAGGAAGTCGAGCCGTAAGCTTGCGCCTCGCATCAAATGTAATGCAGACGCTCAAGGCAATAGTAACAATGCTGGGGAGGTCGTGTCTATTATATAGAATTAGGTTAAGGGTACACATGTCTGTTAATTTTATGAGCTGACTGTTACCTAGATCGAACAACTAGAATATTCATCGTCGAATCTGATGGAGATCCATTCCGTTGGATGATTATTAAAGAAAAGCTAGCTTACACGGAAATGATAAAATTGTCCTTTTTGATATTAATGTGGTTAGAAACTAATTAAATACTTAATTAATGACGTACTAATTAACTTTACATTTTGCAATCATACATGTTAATTTCACTAGCAGCATGTTCCCCTGATCGAACGAAATGGAACACTCATCGTGGAAACTGACGGAATCCAATTCGATTTGAGACCACAGCTAACTGAATTTACCCCAGATTTTTATACTTCCATGTGAAATATCTATACGCTCACAACAGTTATTAACTCAAAACGAAAGTGCAATGAACTTTTATATCTATATGGAAAAGGAAAAATGAAAACAGCGCTCAGTCAGGTATGTGAACTGATATATTATTTATGTTCATACACGGATCAAAAGCGCTACCTATGGTTTCAAGGCTGAATTTTGACCATCTACCCAGATTGTAAGACGGATTAAATTTGTGACCTAGTCTTCAGGCGCTTGGATGAGTTACTGTTAAACTGTATCTGTTAACGAGATACTGTTAAAAATATAGTGATAAACGCTTCTTTAAAAAAAAAACGTAGTATAACAAAGGGAAATAACTCTAAGATGTAAATTTGAACTGACTATGTGAGTATTCGTGTGGGTGCAATACAGCAGATATATGATGGTATGAAATATAGAGATGTTTATATTCATTAAGCTATGGGGTTGAGTAGTATAGAAAATGTAGCATATTATGTTGCTGAGGAAGAAGATAAGTCATTAAGAAAGTATATAAATCAAATTAATGTGGTTGAAACTCTGTTGTATCTGTTGAGTATTTCCACTTAGCAAAAATTTGGCCTTTGAAATTCAACTGATTTTCACACACCTTAGATATTGATTTATATACTTTCTTTATAACTCATCTTCTTTCACAGTAACATAATACGGCACACTTTTTATACTACTCAACTCCAGAGCTTAACAAATATAAACATCTGTATATTATATACCACAATGGTATTACCATACATCTGCTATATTGCCCACACACTAACACGATTACACCTACTTTGACATTTCAAATTTACATCATGGAGTAATTTCCCTTTGTTATAGTACATTTTCATAAAGAAACACTTAACAGGGTATATTTCTAACGCTATCTTAGAGACTGGTTCAAGCGCCCAGAGACTACGTCACATATTTGACCCCTCTTATAATCTAGGTTTAAAATCGGGCTTTGATAACATTTAATATATATATATATATATCCGTATGTGTTTGACAGCTGTGAGAAACGTGTGTGTATGCGTGTGAGTGTGTATATATATATATATATATATATATATATATATATATATATATATATATATATATATGAGCGGAACAAGCAAACATTAAACAATCTTTTAAATAAATTAAATTACGATTTAAATATTTACCTCTTCTAGTGCTATGACCGGCGGTTTCGCTTATCAAAAGATCGGAAATTCAGAGAATTTCCAATGGAAAGATATAGCTCTTCAGATAGTTTTTCAAAATCGACTAGACATAAGTCCGTATAGATGTAAATATATCACGCTCTGCCAAGTGAATGAATCAAGCCGTTAAAATGACCCACACACTTATTGGACCGTTAGAAAAAGCGGGAATTATAGACTCGCTGATATTTCATGCTGCTAGAAATAGGAGCATGATACAGCATATTTTTTTCTCTACATTAAGGAGAATTAGATACATGATATAGATATCCCAGAAGGTACTAGATACTCACGGAAATATATATGGTGTCTATAATTATGGTTGTTCTATGGTACTAATTTGAGATACCAGAACTGTAAATATGAGCGGAACAAGCAAATGTTAAACAATCTTTTAAACAAATTAAAATATGATTTAAATATTTACCTCTTCTAGTGCTATGACCGGCGGTTTCGCTTATCAAAAGATTGGAAATTCAGAGAATTTCCAATGGAAAAATATAGCTCTTCAGATAGCTTTTCCAAATCTACTAGAAATAAGTCCGTATAGATGTAATATATATATATATATATATATATATATATATATATATATATATATATATATATATATATATATATATGTATGTATATATGTATATATATATATAAATATATATATATATATATATATATATATATATATATATATAAAAATATATATATATATATATAAATAGTTGGCATGACAGGCCTTGACTATTGGGGTCGATTAGAAAAGCTCAAACTTTATTTTCTTCAACGTCGCCGTGAGCGCTACATTATCTGTATGATGTGGAAAATATTCCATCAGCTTAGTCCAAATGATGTTGGCACCACCTTTAGTGTACACCCAAGGCTTCGGCCCCGTGCTATGCGCCCAGGACAAAAATCCCACTCGCATCACATAACAACAATACGGCACAATTATTTCACCTCAATTGGCCCTACACTCTTTAATATTACACCAAAACGCATCAAAGCAGAGACAGACCCCATCAAGCTCAAGAAGTCTTTGGATAAATTCCTTCAACAAATCCCGGATAGACCTCCTACACCCGGATATGCCTCCGTAAACAATAACTCTCTGCTCGAGTGGACCATGGTGCCCAAACACTGATTTGTAAGACTTCGCCAGGTGGTGCTATTAAGTTAGACATGGCCTGGGCCGATACTGGCCGAAACCTATCAAAGTTATATATATATATATATATATATATATATATATATATATATATATATAATTATATATACATATATATATATATATATATATGTATATATAATTCTATATATATATATATATATATATATATATATATATATATATATATATATATATATATATATATATATATATATACATACATATACACATATATATATATATATATATTGCCGCCGACCTTAAGGTAGATAGAGAGCTAAGCGGGTGGGGTTCCTCACCCTGAAAGATCACAAGGCAGACTTTACTTCTAACGCCACATGTAGACTAATAAACCCGGCACGCACAGATATGGGACTAGTCAGTAAGGCCATACTTAGGACATAGTTAAGAGCATTAGGACCAAGTCCAACCTGCCCCAGTGGGAGAACTGCGACTCCGTAATTAAGTGGTTTAACTCCTTAAAATCCAAAAAAAGCGAAATTCCCACAGTTTGAAATTCTCGATTTTTACCCGTCGATCTCAGAGACCCTGTTAAAGAAAGCGTTGGACTTCGCTACCACTTATACCACCGTTGATGGTTTAGACAGGGAAATCATCGCTCACTGCCGGAAAACCCTCCTCTTCAACGACGGAGTAGCCTGGGCAAAGAAGTCTACAACTTCAGACCTATTCGACGTCTCCATGGGATCGTTTGACAGTGCTGACGTATGTGACTTGGTTGACCTATTTATCTTAGACATATTACGTGTTAGATTCCCGGACTTCCACACGGGAATATATCGCGACGATGGACTGATTTTATCGAGCCATAAAAGTTGTCACGACCTCGACCGGTTTAAAAAAGACTTAGCTTCTACCTTCAATGAGTTAGGACTTAGGATAACAGTAGCCACCAACCTCTCTAGCATAGATTTCTTAGACATTAATTTAGACCTTCGCACACACACGCACAGACCTTTCCATAAGCTAAACGAGAAACTAAATTACATTCACAAGAACTCATGCCACCCTCCCACTGTTTTTAGAAACTTCGTTAAGAATATCAGTACTAGAATCTCAAACCTCTCCTCTAATAAGGCTATCTTTGACAGGGCGGCACCCTACTATAACACGGCGTTGGTTAACAGCGGCTTCTCACAGCCTATCACTTACTCTCCTACTAGCAACAACACCATTAGGAAAACTAAGCGCAACAATAGACAGACTATCCGGTTCTCTCCTCCCTTCTAACTCAACGTTAAAAGTAATGTAGGAAAAAAATGTCTAGCCCTCTTAGATAGACACTTTCCCATAGGTCATAAATACCGCTCCATCTTTAACCGACACAAAGTTAAACTAGGATACTCCTGCACTAAGAACATGAAAGCGCACATTACCATCAGCCCTAGGAGCAACACCCCACCAGGGTGCTTTTGCCGTAAGCCTGAAGCTTGCCCCCTTCAACAGCAATGCAACACACGAGCTGTAATTTACGAGGCTGTGGTCACTTCCAACCGACCAAACGAACCACAGGAGGTCAAATCCTATGTGGGCATGGTGGAGGGCCGATTTAAGGAACGTTTCCTGAACCACCAGTCTACCTTCAGGCACCTGGACAGACGTTCATCCACGAAACTCGCGAGACACGTATGGTCCCTTAAGGACTCAAGTATAGACTACTCCATTCAATGGAAAGGCATCACTAAGTTCAAGCCATACGCAAGGGGAAATCCGACGCGTGGCTTATGTATTGACGAACTAAAGAGATTGCGCAATAGTGATTGCCTAAACACGTGAAATGAATTTTTCACACGTTGTCCACACGTCGCTAAACACCTATTGCATAACTACAAGGCTCCGGACTGATTCTTTGTAATTTTATTTTTCAACCAAACACTTTTCGGACTTTCGCAGTTATCTCCCTTACACCTCTCGAACGCAGTCTAGTATTGCCTGTGTGAAGTGACCGGGTTTCTGCGCACCCGCGTTCGTACGGTTGCCCTTCCTGTTCCTATAACCAATAACCATGCCCATTCCGATCTGAGGATCCGCTAAGGTGAAAAATTGTTCTCGGGATGGTGAACTAACTGTTGTGTAACCACTTCTACCTAACTCGTCCCTTGGACTGAGTGCTCTACCACTACGGATATTACCTTCCAGTGTTCCACCACGATATATATATATATATATATATATATATATATTGTTATACTTGGGGAGGGTCATATTTG
>OZ024742.1:187032338-187034838 GCA_964016885.1 Eledone cirrhosa
ACATTACTGGATTAACGATGATCATGTAATGATATGGTTTCCCTACATCGGTGCTATTCTATAGTGTTAAATATAATTATCCGTCTCGTTGGTCATTCTAATATTGCAGAACTATTATGGAACGATGAATGCTTAAGTTGAAGGCGTTTACATACAATGGGTCCTCCGTCAGATTAGACGAGTGTTCTTAATGTCAGTCAATGGAACAGCCTGTTCGGGAAGTTAACATATATGGACGAACATTCTCAGAGATTCTTATGCAACCTTAATTTAAATCTCTTAAATTAAGGTAAAATGTGTGGTAAATTTGTTACTTTGAATTATAGATACAACCCATCTTCTGTTTTAGTGTAAGTAACTAAATACTGGGGAGTGTAACGTGGCACAGTTTGGGATAAGCCCAGCTTATTGAATTGCATCTATATTAGGCTAAATCCTGCAGTCTGTTTCAATTCAGGGGGCACATCAGGCCAGTGCTTATCCTGGTTTCGTGGTGTGGAGCGACTGAGTGTACAGGATTCCTCCCTGGACAGGACGCCCGTCCATTGCAAAGTTAAAACTCCAGCTATTGCTGGTACTCATTTTCAGCTTAATATACTGTAGCAACGTGAAATGAAGTGTTTCGATCAAGAACACAACACACAACCCCAGCCCAAGAATCGAACCCATGACAATATGATCTTAAGTTCAATACCCTTACCAAGTTTACTCCATCAATACCCTTACCAAGTTTACTCCATCATGTATTACAGTGGCTGAAGATTTTCCAGACACATTTATAACGTAATTCTCAGGCAGACTTAGCATGGTAGGGTCTGTGACAAGGCTGATTCTTTGATTTACAGGTAGAATCTACCTAACGGTCTTTCTCAGTTTCACTCATAATATTTGGGTCTATCAGAGGTTATGATAAATGAATGCTGTCCAAGATACCACACAATAAAATTGAACTTTGGCCTTATGACTGTGAAACAAACATTTTAGTAATTCCGCTACATTGAGTCCTGTGGCTATAATTTACGTAATTTCCACCCCTAACTTTAATGGTGAACTGAAAGACAATAAGACAAAGTTGGGATAAGGGTTTAAACAAACCTTCATAATTATTTTCTATTCTGAAAATGCAGCTTTTATTTTTCCTGTCCATAACCATCAAATCACCTCCGAAACTCTGCGAAACCCACCGAAACCCTCCAAGACTAGACAAACCGATGACTGAGGGTAACTATCTACCTACCTATGAGCCACTTTCTCTGTAGCTATCTATCTACCGACTTTCTTAATTACCTACTTCCTATGCACTTACCTACCTCTTTCTCTCTAGGTATCTAACAACATACCTACATATCTCTATACCTACATACCTACCTACTTACCTACCAACTACCTATCTACCTACATGACTCAACTTCTCTCTCTCTCTCTCTCTCTCTCTCTCTCTCTATATATATATATATATATATGTGTGTGGCTCAGTGTTTAGAGAATTGGATTCGCAATCGTAAGGTTGTGAGTTCGATTCCTGGACCAGGCGTTGCGTTATGTCCTTGAGCAAGACACTTTATTTCACGTTGCTCCTTTTACCTGGAGTTGCGACCGATAGATAGTATTAGCAATTGGAAAGACCAACAGAAACATTGTTTCCTCGGTCCGATTTGACGAAAGTCGATCGTTAAAATATATATATATATTACATTGCTGTAATTATAGTCAACACCACCAAAGAGAGAAGGTGATACACAAAAATGTGAACTCTTCTGTGTATATGTATGTAAACCATGTTTTTTTTAAATAACATATTCTTATTAATATACAAATTAAGTCTATTATAAATGCTATTATTCACATCCATAGTATGAAGATGCCCACGTGGCAGAAACCGGTACGATAAATTTCTTCTTTATAAATAAATGATTTGCTGTTATTCTATGAGAAAATACCATTAGCATTTTCTGGTGTTTTCTTTTCTTTTTTACTATTATATATATATATATATATATATATATATATATATATCTATATATATATATATATATATATATATATATATATATATATATATATATATATATACATATATATATATATATATATATATACATATATATATATGTATATATATGTATACATATATATGTATATATCTATATATCTATATCTATCTATCTATCTATCTATCTATCTATCTATCTATCTATCTATCTATCTACCCAGGCGCTCACCGCCCTCTGGCAGGCGGATCCGGTTATCAGTGGAGACTCCACCGCAACATTCTATAGAGGGCTGGTACGCAGCAGGTGCGACGACGCCCTCGGAGAAGCCCTAGACATGGAGGAGGACGAACTGGCCAGCCTGTTCGGTAGGACATTCAGCCCGGGACCTATGGACAACTTCCAGAAGTCCCTGGCCTGGCAGTGCTACCGAGGAGCTTTACCCGTTCGAGAAAGGCTCTACAGACACGGGCGCCCGGGTAGGGACCCCGCCAAAAAGATCTGTCCCA
>OZ024742.1:187039838-187042338 GCA_964016885.1 Eledone cirrhosa
TGGCCACCAATTAGCCAGTGTATTACTGGTACTTTATTTTACAGACCTCTTAAGGATGAAAGGCAAAGTTAACCTCGGTGGGATTTGAACCCATATTGTAAATGGCCATAACTCCATGACGTAAGTAGACGCTCCTCCGATATTGCCAATACACCACCTTAATAGCAATAACAACAATAATAACAGTGCGTGCAGCCATACCTTTGAGATATGTGCTGGATATCTGAAGACGGGTCTAGTGACTTGATTTTCAGCCTACAAAGCCGGTAGATCAATCAACACTATTGCTGTACGATGATGATATTGATGATGATGATGATGATGATGATGATGTTGATGATGATGGTGGTCATGATTGTTTTTATATTGGCCACAAGGGCGCATGGTGGTGGTGCGAGGCCTAGCGGTAACGGTGTTGGACTTACTGTCATAATGTCGCGGTTTCGATACCCGGGGTCGGTTGTGTGTTGTGTTCTTTAAGCAGTACACTTCATTTCACGTTGCTCCAGTATTCGCAGCTGAAGATAAGTACCAGAAATAACTGGGAGGTAACCCTGCGATGGACTGGCGTCTTGTACAGGGGGAAGTCTTGTACTCTCAGTCGCTTGACTCCACGAAACCCGTACAAGTACAGACCTAATAAGCCACCTGGCTTGAGGCAAACTTTAGAATTTAGGCTAATAGACTTGTAATTCAGTGAGCTAAGCTTGTCACAAACTGCGTCATGTTAATTTTCCCTGTGAGAGCAGTTCTTAGCCACTTCAGTGCAACAGAAGATTCGCATCCTCTCCAGGGGGAAGTTTGTACTCTCAGTCGCTTCACATCACAGAAACCGGGATCAATACCAGCTTGACAGGCGTCCGGAGTCGATACGGGTCGATTTAAGAAGGGTGCATAAGGTTGGTTAGAATACAAAGACGAAAAACAACAAAATAAATGTGTTTTACATCGAATAAGCAAAAATGATTTATAATTTAGGGAGAAGACAAGCAAATTGATGACTGACCTGACGTCAGTCGATCAAATCAGTCTCCAGTACTTGACTGGTTCTATATTTTATTGACTCCGGATGGCTGGTGACGACGACGGTGGGATGATGATGCTGATGATGGGGATGATGAACATGATGATGACGATGATGACGATGATGGTGATGATGATGTTGATGATGATGATGATGTTGATGATGACGATGACGATGATGCTGATTATGATGCGGATAATATTAATATTAAGCCACATATTTGTATATGGAACTGTAGTTGATTGACCCCAATATGTATTACTGGTGCATATTTCTTCATATATGCAAGTATATGTATATATATATATATATATATATATATATATATATATATATAAATATATATATATATATATATATACATATATGTATGTGTGTGTGTCTCTGTGTAAATGAAGTAATTCCGTCCAGGAAAAAAGAGTGCTCTATGTAGGTCACATAGCTTAATAGTTATGTAATAAACAATAATTGTTTATTACATAACTATATATATATATATATATATATATATATACAATATACCTACAGGCACGCGCAAACATCACACAACCATATATACATATATATATATAAATAACTACATATAGATATGCATATATATGTATGTCTGTAGGTAGTATAGTAAAGATCAGCTAGTATGTATGCAAAGCAAAAATACAATGAAAAAGTTGCTGGCTTGAAGAATTGAACAATTGGACAATACAAGACACAACACACCACACACAACATAGCAGTAGAATCATACAGAATCTATTTTGAGGAGGTTATACTAATCTGATTCTGGCATCTCAATTATGAAAGATCATTTTAGCTGGAAGTCTTGCCATCTCTTACACATGTGCATACAAACACACACACCACATCACATACATGTATATGTGTATGTATATATGATATGTATCTCTCTCTCCTTCTATTTCTCTCTCTCTCTCTCTCTCTCTCTCTCTCTCTCTCTCTCTCTCTCTCTCTCTCTCTCTCTCTGTTTCTCTTTCTCTCTCTCCCTCTCTCTCAGTATGTCAGCATATTTATAAATATATATATATGTATATATATATATATATATATATATATATATATATAAATATATATATATATATATATATATATATATTCATATGCAGTTCAAGATTGAAACAGAAAAGCATAATACATATGCATAACTGTATATACGCATGTAAATATATATACATAGATGCACACACACACACACACACATTATATACATAAACACATATGTATATATATGAATGTAAGTGTATGTACATGGAAACACATAGCTACACGCATACACATATACGTATAAGATTCTTTATATAATGCAGTAGTTTATTTTCTATCTATTTCAATAGTGTCCGAGCGATAAGTCGAAAACTGTTATTTTCCCGTTATGGACATCAGGGGAGTGGACCGGAATATTTGAGAATTGATTTTGGTTTTTGTTCGTCTTATTATTGTTGTTGTGGTTGCTTTTTGTTG
>OZ024742.1:187052338-187084838 GCA_964016885.1 Eledone cirrhosa
CAGGGTGGATTGAGACAGTACAGAGGGAGATCGGTGAGCAGGCACAGCAACAGACTGATTTGAGTATCACAGTTGAAACTCTTAAGGGGCAAGCCAAAAAACTAACCAACTGGAAATCACCAGGCCCAGATGGTGTGCAGGGGTATTGGATTAAACATTTAACATCCCTCCACCCGAAGCTGACGGCCATGTTCAATGACTGCTTGGTGTCGGGTGAGGTGCCAGATGGTTGACAAAAGGTACCACAGTTCTGATAATGAAAGACCGAATCAAGGGTAATGATTTTACCAACTATAGACCTATCACATGTCTGCCCGTAATGTGGAAACTGTTGACGAGCATTGTGTCTGAGGAAATCTACCATCACCTCCACACAAACAACTTGTTACCGGACGAACAGAAAGGATGCCGAAAGAAGTCACGTGGTACAAAGGACCAGTTGCTTATTGATAAGATGGTAATGGGGAATTGCAGGAGGAGACACACTGATCTTGCTATGGGATGGATAGACTACAGAAAGGCATTTGACATGGTGCCTCATTCCTGGATCACCAAAAGCCTGGAGATCTTCAGGGTGGCGGATAACATCAGACAGTTGCTAGGCAGGAGTATGGGGTCCTGGGAGACAGAGTTGACATCAACTGGAGTATCCTTGGGAAGCGTGAAGATCAAGAGAGGTATCTTCCAGGGAGATAGCCTGTCCCCTCTGTTGTTTGTCCTTGCCCTGATGCCCTTGACCATTATGCTGCGAAAAGTGAGAGCAGGATACAAGTTGGGAAGGGGAGAGCTTACCATCAATCACCTCCTCTTCATGGACGATCTTAAGCTCTTCGGGAAGAGTGAGAAGGAGTTGGATGTGCTTGTTGACACTGTCCGTATTTTCAGCAGTGATATATGTATGCAGTTTGGTATTGGTAAATGTGGAGTCATTGTGATGAAGAGGGGTAGGTTGAGCAGAAGTAACGGGATCCAGATACCAACAGGTGAGATGATAAAGGAAATTGACTCTGAGGAAGGATACAAGTATTTGGGCGTTCTGGAGGCTGATGGCATAAAGAACAAAAAAATGAAGGAATTGTTAAGAACTGAATACATTCGGAGAGTAAGGAGCGTATTGAAGTCACATCTGAACAGCAGAAATGCCATAAGCGCAGTAAATTCCCGAGCTGTGTCTATTATTAGGTACAGTGCGGGAATTCTGAGATGGAATGTTGCTGAACAGAAAGAAATGGATAGGAAGACTAGGAAGCTATTGACTATCTACAACATGTTCCACAAGAGGAGTGATGTCGATAGACTCTACCTAAGGAGATCTGAGGGTGGAAGAGGTCTTATCAGCATAGAGGACTGTGTTCAGATGGAGAAAAACAACCTATACAAATCCGTGACCTATAGTAAGGAGCCAATGCTCAGAGCTGTACTGAAGGAGGGGACAGTAGGCCAGGGGATGTCCAGGGAGGAAATAACATCAAGGAGGAAGAGCAGCCTTAAGGGAAAACCCCTTCATAGTACCTTCTTTGAGAAAACTGAATTTAGAGATCCACAGACATGGAACTGGTTGAGAAGAGGAGACCTCAAAAAGGCTACAGAAGGAATGCTAATGGCTGCGCAGGAGCAGGCCCTCAAAACGAAGTGGTTGAAGCACCATATCTACAAGGAGGAGGCCAGCCCACTGTGCAGGATCTGTGGAGAGAGAGAGGAGACTGTGGCTCACATTGTGTCCGAGTGTAAACACCTAGCCCAGACCCACTATAAGGGCTGGAGACACGATGTGATGGGCAGGGTGATCCACTGGCACCTGTGCAAAGTAAACAATCTACAACATTCTGAGAAATGGTATGAGCATAGGCCAGAGGCGGTGATGGAGAACAATCAGGTGAAGGTGCTGTGGGATTTTAGGATACAGACGGACAAATAACTGGAACACAATAGACCTGACCTGGTGGTTGTGGACAAAGAAAAAAGATCGTGCCTGATTGTGGATGTGGCCTGCCCGTTCGACATGAGAGTGCAAGAGAAGGAGAGGGAGAAAATTAACCGATACCAGGACCTAAAGTGGGAGGTGAAAAGGATTTGGAACTGCCATGAAGTCAAAGTGATCCCGATTGTCATAGGCGCACTGGGGACTATCTCCAAAGGTTTCCAGGGATGGTTAAAGAAAATCGGCCCCTTCACGCTTTTTGGAACGCTTCAAAAGGCATGCTTGCTTGGAACAGCAAGAACCCTCCGATACGTCCTGAATATCTGAGGCTGCAGGTAGTGGCTTGATATTCAATCCAACGGACTTTCCAGTTAACCAACATCAATGACTGAGATTCAAGGAATAATAATAATAATAATAATAATAATAATAATAATAACGATAATGATAATAATAATAATAAAGACGACAAGAACAAGAACAAGAACAACAACAACAATAATAATGATAATAATAATAATAATAATAATAATAATAATAATAATAATAATAAAAGGATCGATGCCATAAACACGCTTGCCATACCAGTAGTAACCTACAGTTACAATGTCATCAACTGGTCAAGCACAGAGATCCGTAGGCTCGATACAAAAATCCGAAAATTCTTAACCATGCACAGAATGCATCACCCTCAGGCAGACATAGATAGAATATATCTCCCTAGGAAAGAAGGAGGACGTGGGTTAATCCAGTTAGACATTGCGTTGAAAACTGCAACAATTGGATTATCCACATATCTAAGGGAATCACATGATTGTATGATCAAACTCGTTTTGAAACACGAAAGCACCAAAAGATCATATTCCATTACAAAAGATGCACAAAGATACAGTAATGGACTACAAATTTCAGAAGTCCCATTTACTGCTGAAATGGAAAACACAGAAAAAGCAAAGCAGGTAAAAGTAACTGCAAAGAAAGAACTGCTACAGAAACTGGCTAAGAAATGGCAAGAAAAGCCTCTGTATGGAAAATACCCAGAGCGAGCTAACAATCCTGATGTTGACAAAACTTTAACCCATCAGTGGATGGCATCCTCTGGACTGAAATCAGAGATTGAAGGACTGATTATATCGGCACAAGATCAGTGTCTGCCAACAAAAAATTACCAAGCCAACATAATAAAAAATGGGTGCAGCCCATTATGCCGTGTATGCAAAAAACAACCAGAGACCATTGACCATATAATTTCAATGTGCAGTCCTATAGCTCCAACCGAATACCTAAACAGGCATGACAGAGCTGCACAATACATACATTGGATAATGTGTAAGCATTTTGACCTGCCCCATCAAAAGAATTGGTGGGAGCATCAACCACCTCCCATACTTGAAAAAGATCACATCTCAATCTTGTGGAACTTTAGCATCCAAACAGACCGAAAAATAGATGCAAATAGACCTGATATAATATTGAAGGACTTTCAAAGGAGGGTATGCCTGCTAATTGATATGTCTGTTCCAATAGACAAGAATGTATCTATAAAAACATTTGAAAAATTGAGCAAGTATAAGGACCTGGAGATAGAAATTGGAAAAATGTGGAAATTGAGAACTAAAACAATACCAGTGGTTGTAGGCGCTCTGGGAATGATACCTAAGGGGTCTAACGACTACTTATCGCAAATCCCAGGAAACCGGCGTATAGGAGAAATACAAAAGATAGTACTAATGGGAACTGCCAAATACTAAGGAAGATCCTGTCAATATAAGTACATCACAAGTCTAAACACTAAGGATGCATGTGTGAATATGTATGTTCTTTCTTGAACATGGCGGACCTTGTTGTCTCTTGAGGTCACTGGTTGTGACTTGGTGATAACTCGTATGAACATAAAGCAAGATAAATGCAAATAATAATAATAATAATAATAATAATAATAATAATAATAATGATAATAATAATAATAATAATAACGCCAAAGCAACGTTCACGGACTAGATAAATGCGCCAAAGCAACGTTCACCAGAGGAAAGCTGCTGAAGAGTTCAGACATTAATCTTGATCGGGGGAACGTGATAAGAGAACTTGATCAAGAAAAAACTTACAAATATCTAGGTGTTTGTGAAGGAGACGGAATCAAGCACTCGACAATGAGGGAAAGGATAAGGAAGGAATGTTACCGCAGAGTCAGAGCAATCTTAAAAACGGAATTGAATGCAAGGAATAGGATCGATGCCATAAATACGCTTGCCATACCAGTAGTAACCTACAGTTACAACGTCATCAACTGGTCAAGCACAGAGATCCGTAGGCTCGATACAAAAATACGAAAATTCTTAACCATGCACAGAATGCATCACCCTAAAGCAGATATATATAGAATATATCTACCTAGGAAAGAAGGAGGACGTGGGTTAATCCAGTTAGACACTGCGTTGAAAACTGCAACAATTGGATTATCTACATATCTAAGGGAATCACATGTTTGGATGATCAAACTCGTTTTGAAACACGAAAGCATCAAAAGATCATATTCCATTACAAAAGATGCACAACGATACAGTAATGGACTACAAATTTCAGAAGTCCCATTTACTGCTGAAATGGAAAACACAGAAAAAGCAAAGCAGGTAAAAGTAACTGCAAAGAAAGACCTGCTACAGAAACTGGCTAAGACATGGCAAGAAAAGCCTCTGTATGGAAAATACCCAGAGCGAGCTAACGATCCTGATGTTGACAAAACTTTAACCCATCAGTGGTTGGCATCCTCTGGACTGAAATCGGAGACTGAAGGACTGATTATATCGGCACAAGATCAGTGTCTGCCAACAAACAATTACCAAGCCAACATAATAAAAAATGGGTGCAGCCCATTATGCCGTGTATGCAAAAAACAACCAGAGACCATTGACCATATAATTTCAATGTGCAGTCCTATAGCTCCAACCGAATACCTAAACAGGCATGACAGAGCTGCACAATACATACATTGGATAATGTGTAAGCATTTTGACCTGCCCCATCAAAAGAATTGGTGGGAGCATCAACCACATCCCATACTTGAAAAAGATCACATCTCAATCTTGTGGAACTTTAGCATCCAAACAGACCGAAAAATAGATGCAAACAGACCTGATATAATATTGAAAGACTTTCAAAAGAGGGTATGCCTGCTAATTGATATGTCTGTTCGAATAGACAAGAATGTATCTATAAAAACATTTGAAAAATTGAGCAAGTATAATGACCTGGAGATAGAAATTGGAAAAATGTGGAAATTGAGAACTAAAACAATACCAGTGGTTGTAGGCGCTCTGGGAATGATACCTAAGGGGTCTAATGATTACATATCGCAAATCCCAGGAAACCCGCGTATAGGAGAAATACAAAAGATAGTACTAATGGGAACTGCCCATATATTAAGGAAGATTCTGTCAATATAAGTACATCACAAGTCTAAACACTAAAGATGCATGTGTGAATATGTATGTTCTTTCTTGAACATGGCGGACCTTGTTGTCTCTTGAGGTCACTGGTTGTGACTTGGAGATAACTCGTATGAACATAAAGCAAGATAAATGCAACT
This sequence comes from Eledone cirrhosa, assembly GCA_964016885.1. Classification (NCBI taxonomy): domain Eukaryota; kingdom Metazoa; phylum Mollusca; class Cephalopoda; order Octopoda; family Eledonidae; genus Eledone; species Eledone cirrhosa. Next base: position 187,057,849 of record OZ024742.1, read on the forward strand.
GTAATAATAATAATAATAATAATAATAATAATAATAATAATAATAATAATAAATTGTAATGCACTGGTGGATTGCTGGCCTTGTGCCTGGAGTGGAGACAATTATTAATAATTTCATTCTTAAGCCACGCACTCCTCACATTAAGGAACCACTCATGATAATAACAATTTAAAAAAACAACAAAAAGAAAATCCCGTGACCAAGAAATACCGGGATGGCGGCCGGCGGGGAATAGCCGTGTCTCTAGGGGAGAACGACCCCTCTAGTCTTGGTTGACACTCGTTCTAGAAGTGGTAACACGAAATGATTACCCCTTGGCGGATAAGGATAAAACGCGACAAAATAAAGTAAATGTCTAATGATAAAATCTCATACCGGATCGGCCGTAACCCGGGTAAAAAAAGGGCCGCGTCCCTCAGAGAGGAACCAGACTGGGGTCGAAAAATCAGCTAATGGTTCAAACCTTCCCATCACTTCGGAGCTGGAGACCTCCCATAACCGGAATACTCCTACTGTTGGCCCTCCATGCTCACCACCAAGAAATCCAAAGAAAAAGAGAGAAAAATGGTCAAGGGAAGATAATAAAGAAGTTCTTGAGGCTTTCTACACTGCCATGTACTACCCATCAAATACATCGAATACAGAACAGACATATATCAACTGGAAAAAGAAACATCCCGAAAACAGAGGCTATATTGACAGTAACAAACTAGCCAATATACGAAGAAATATTGTAAGAAAAAAGTTACTAACTGATATAGAAATTGATCAGATCAAGCTATTAGCACAAAGTCAGCGAAGGGAAAATGAAACATGTGTCAGTGAAAACGAGGTAAACTGTAACACTTCGAATCCCAGGGTTGGGGCGGAATCACTGGCAACAGAACAAATTAAAGAAAGGATCGAAAAAGTGGAGGGAGTGCATGCTCAGGATGAAACTCCAAATGAAAATAATGAGATCGTAAATGATAAAGAAATGAATGAGAATGAACTTGCCAACTTGAAGGATGAAATTGTGATAGAATGGATGAAAATGAAAGAATCTGACATGGAGCAACGAGACACCCTCCCTAAGATCCAGAACTCCAAACAGAACCAAAAGATAATACACAAGACTAACATAATTCTCAAAAACATAATCATCACAAACAAACTAAACATTACTGATTTAAATCATCTCTATTATGCATCGGCTAAAGTCACCACTCACTTATGTGGAGTGAAGATGAAAAAACAAAGGAATTCCCACAAGAAATCTACTTGGCAAGAGAACATCAATTGCCAAATAAACCTTCTCCGATCTGACATAGAAATTTTAACAAACTATAAAGTAGGTGAACATGTTAAACAAACTAAACTTAGAAAATTGAAAAAAAAAGTACAGTATAAAATCAACATGTGACATAGACATGCTGATAGAAATAATCAAGCAAAAAGTGCCGGCCAAAGCTGCTCGTATAAGGCGCTTTGAAAAACGATCTAGATTCTATAAGGACAATAATATGTTCAAAACCAACCAAAGAAACTTTTACAGAAAAATTGGTAAGTCAACAATAACTGCTAAATCAATACCACCCAAGGAGGAAGTGCAAGAATTCTGGGAAAAGATCTGGGCCGAAGAAAAAGTTCATAACATACATGCCCCATGGATAGACAGACAAATGAAAGATACAGCTCACCTTGAGGAACAAACATGGGAAAATATAACAGTTGAACAGTTGCGCTTGGCTCTAAGAAAAACCAGCAAATGGAAATCCCCAGGAAAAGACAAAATACAAAACTTTTGGATAAATGCCTTCACAGAGTCTCATGAGCTGTTAGCCCAACTTTACGATGAAATAGTTAAGGAGCCAGAAAAGATACCTTCATGGCTAGTTAACGGCATTACATTCCTGCTTCTGAAGAATGATGAGACAAACAATCCCCAAAATTACAGACCGATAACTTGCTTCACCACAATGTATACATTTTTAACATCAGTCCTAACTGAATACACATATGACCACCTGATAACAAATGACCTATTTCCCATTGAGCAGAAAGGGTGTAAACGAGGCTCATATGGCTGTAAGGATCAGCTTCTGGTTAACAAAATGATACTGGAAGATTGTCATAATAGACACAAAAATCTATCGATTGCTTGGATAGATTATAAAAAAGCATTTGATAGTTTGCCACACAGTTGGATTGAAAAATGTTTAGAGATTTTCAAAATATCCCCCGTTGTCAGGAGGTTTTTGTCATTCAGTATGAAGACATGGAAAACGACACTCCTTTTGAATAGTGAAACAAAATCACTGGAAGCTGGAGAAGTTAATATTAATTGTGGAATTTTTCAGGGTGACTCTTTATCACCGCTTTTATTCTGCATCGCACTTATACCATTAAGTAAAATGCTCAATGAAACAAAACATGGATATAAAGTCTATGACAAAACCATTAATCACCTGTTCTACATGGATGACCTGAAACTATTTGCAAAAAATGATGAACAATTGCAAGGGCTATTATCCACTGTGAAGCAGTTCAGTGATGACATTAAAATGGAGTTTGGACTAGATAAATGCGCCAAAGCAACGTTCACAAGAGGAAAGCTGCTGAAGAGTTCAGACATTAATCTTGATCGGGGGAACGTGATAAGAGAACTTGATCAAGAAAAATCTTACAAATATCTAGGTGTTTGTGAAGGAGACGGAATCAAGCACTCGACAATGAGGGAAAGGATAAGGAAGGAATGTTACCGCAGAGTAAGAGCAATCTTAAGAACGGAATTGAATGCAAGGAATAGGATCGATGCCATAAACACGCTTGCCATACCAGTAGTAACCTACAGTTACAATGTCATCAACTGGTCAAGCACAGAGATCCGTACGCTCGATACAAAAATTCGAAAATTCTTAACCATGCACAGAATGCATCACCCTAAGGCAGATATAGATAGAATATATCTCCCTAGGATAGAAGGAGGACGTGTGTTAATCCAGTTAGACATTGCGTTGAAAACTGCAACAATTGGATTATCTACATATCTAAGGGAATCACATGATTGGATGATCAAACTCATTTTGAAACACGAAAGCATCAAAAGATCATATTCCATTACAAAAGATGCACAAAGATACAGTAATGGACTACAAATTTCAGAAGTCCCATTTACTGCTGAAATGGAAAACACAGAAAAAGCAAAGCAGGTAAAAGTAACTGCAAAGAAAGACCTGCTACAGAAACTGGCTAAGACATGGCAAGAAAAGCCTCTGTATGGAAAATACCCAGAGCGAGCTAACGATCCTGATGTTGACAAAACTTTAACCCATCAGTGGTTGGCATCCTCTGGACTGAAATCGGAGACTGAAGGACTGATTATATCGGCCCAAGATCAGTGTCTGCCAACAAAAAATTACCAAGCCAACATAATAAAAAATGGGTGCAGCCCATTATGCCGTGTATGCAAAAAACAACCAGAGACCATTGACCATATAATTTCAATGTGCAGTCCTATAGCTCCAAGCGAATACCTAAACAGGCATGACAGAGCTGCACAATACATACATTGGATAATGTGTAAGCATTTTGACCTGCCCCATCAAAAGAATTGGTGGGAGCATCAACCACCTCCCATACTTGAAAAAGATCACATCTCAATCTTGTGGAACTTTAGCATCCAAACAGACCGAAAAATAAATGCAAACAGACCTGATATAATATTGAAAGACTTTCAAAAGAGGGTATGCCTGCTAATTGATATGTCTGTTCCAATAGACAAGAATGTATCTATAAAAACATTTGAAAAATTGAGCAAGTATAAGGACCTGGAGATAGAAATTGGAAAAATGTGGAAATTGAGAACTAAAACAATACCAGTGGTTGTAGGCGCTCTGGGAATGATACCTAAGGGGTCTAATGATTACTTATCGCAAATCCCAGGAAACCCGCGTATAGGAGAAATACAAAAGATAGTACTAATGGGAACTGCCCATATACTAAGGAAGATTCTGTCAATATAAGTACATCACAAGTCTAAACACTAAAGATGCATGTGTGAATATGTATGTTCTTTCTTGAACATGGCGGACCTTGTTGTCTCTTGAGGTCACTGGTTGTGACTTGGTGATAACTCGTATGAACATAAAGCAAGATAAATGCAACTGTAATAATAATAATAATAATAATATTTTTTTCTTTATTAACCACAAGGGTTTACATAAAGTAGACATTAGGACAGTACAGGACAATACAGGACGGTACAAATGGTCATTTCTGCGTGTAAAAAAAACAAAAACAGAGGATGTAACAAATAAATAACAATGAAAAATTCCCCAATAGGTGGGAGACTTCCGAGGGACATTTGTGGAGAAAGCCCATTAAAAGGCCACAGTGACCCTGACCACCAGAGCAAGTGCCCTCTCCCAGTTTTCCACCCTTAATTTACAGACATATACTCAGAGTAGGCCAATTCACTCGGGCCATAATTGTTTCTCTCACCCATCTTTCAACAAAATGTTGGGAAGAGAGCACTTTCCTCTCTACCCTGATTTTCCTTTTCAAATGAAATTTGAAAAAGTTAATCTGGGCATCACCGAAGAGGTAAGTGCTCGTCTTCAGCCCTTTCAAACGTGTCCACCATACTATCTCTTTCGCCATGGCCACCAGACAGATAAAAAAATGCCTGCCCTTCCCGGTTAAAGGAGAGGGCGGGGAAATCCTCACGATGGACTCAGCTGTTAGCTGCATCCGTCCTACACGTGACAGCAGGTGTTCGACATATATTCACAAGTCAGCAATGTTCGGACACTGGAGGCGTGTGTGGAGGACGGTTTCGTTGCCCTGCGCGCATCTCGGACATTCCCGGCTGACGGCACCTCCATACCTGTAGAGTTTATCCCGAACTGGCAAGGCTCCTCTGTAGCACTGCCAGGCCAGAGATTTCTGGAAGTTGCCCTGGCCCGAAAGTTCTTCCGAAGAGATTGGCTAGTTGATTTTCGTCGACGCCTAGAGTTTCCCCAAGTACGTCGTCGCTCTTCCCCTCCACTAATCCTCTATAGAACGCCGAGGTGGAGTTTCCATCGATCACATTGCCCTATTGGTCGAGGGCTGTGAGCGCCTGAAGACATTCCAGTCTCCAGGCGCTCCCTCTCGGTCTTCGCTTGACCCAGGACTGCAGCTCCGTCAAGGAAACGAGCTGGGGAAATACGTGTCTAGCAAACGGCGACCACACCTGATCACCGTCGAGGAAGAGGTGGAGATGTCATAGCCTGAGCGCGTGCCTGCGCATCATCAGCCACGGCATGCCCAGCCCTCCACGTAGCGGGTGTTGACAACAGATGGACCGCCTGACCATCGGAGCGCGTCCCTTCCACAAAAAGCGAAAGAGCAAACGCTCCAGCGCAGTCAGGCGAGGCTTAGGACAAGGTACGACGGTCAGGCGGTAGCAGATGACAGACGCGATGTACGCGTTAGCCACCTCCGCTCGACCTTTCAGGGATAGCTTCCTCTCCGCCCATTTCTGGGTGAGAGAAGCCACCCTGCTCGTCACCTCGTCCCAGTTTTTGTCCGTCTGGAGGTCCAGACCGAACCAGAACCCTAGCAATTTAACAGGTCCGTCCGTCCAGCCTCCGACAACGCTGTTGGACGGCATGGACCTTCCTCTCCAGGTGCCGAGCTGCAGGCCCACTGACTTTTCCTGGTTGATCATTGCTCCTGTCACCGCTTCGTATTCTTTTAGTGTAGTGCCGATCGCCTCGATGTGTTTAACGTTCGACACCACTAGGGTGACATCGTCCGCATATGCTGACACGGATCTTCCTCATCCTAGTTCGCGCGGGACGCCCCTCAACGTCTCCAGTTTGTGCAGTAATGGCTCGAGAGTCAATACGTACAAGAGGGACGAGAGGGGACATCCTTGGCGGACGGAGCGCATGATGTTGAACGGTTCCGATAGGTGACCGTTCACTCTCACCACAGAGCAGATGTCGCTGTGCATGGCAGCGATCCAGCCTCTGAAGACGGGCCCAAAGCCAGCCGACCTCAGGACTGCCGCTAGGTAACGATGGTCGACCCTATCGAAAGCTTTCGACTGATCTAAATTGATCAAGGACCCACCCGTGCCAGGTTCCCTAGCTACACTCTCTACGATGTATCGCATGAGGTGGAGGTTGTCGTGGATGGATCTGTCGGGAATGGCGCATGTCTGTGCTTCTCCCACCAGACCACCAACGACAAGCGCCGACCTCTTTGCTAGCACCTTGGCCAAAATCTTGAACTCTGTGTTTTGCAGAGTTATGGGCCGGAAATTATCTATGTTATCCCCCTTGTTCGGATCCTTTCTCAGCAGTGCCACCGCTCCTCGGCTCACAGAACTGGGAATTCTCCCGTTCTGTTGTCAGTTGCAGTAGACGTCCGCCAAGAGGCCTCCGAACAGGTATGGCATCTGTACGTAAAGTTCATAGGGCAGACCATCCAAACCAGGCGATTTACCCCTTGTGCAGCCAGTTATTGCCTCCCTTACTTCAGCGGCTGTTATCGGCTTTTCGCAACACCTCGCCTCAGTGGCCGAGAGCCGCGGCAGTCCGTCGAGGTAGACACTAAAGTCCATCCCTCGACCCGGCCCACCGCTGCCGCCGAACAGTTGAACGAAGTGTCGCTGAAAAGCTTCACACATTTTCCCGGGATCGAGTAGCATGCGCCCGTCGTGGTCCACCAAAGACCGGATCGTGGCTTTGTTGCCACGACGCGCCTCCGCCACTCGGGCCCATTGAACGGCTTTCGTCCCCTCGTGTCTGACAGCACGCACCCTTGCTCTGACAACGCAGCCTTCGTGCTTTGCATTGAAGAATTGGTCAAGGGCCAATTTCGCCGCAAGCACGTCGGTCGCAATGCCTTTGCTAAGCGCCTCGTCTAATTTTCTAACTAGTTCTCCTTCTGCTCTATTTTTCTCTATTGCTAAAGCCTTACTAAACCTAATGGATTCTTTGCTAATCGCTCTTTTCAGAGCAAACCACCACTTGTTGTTGACGATGGCCCCCATCAACGCCCGCTTAACTAGTTCGCTAATCCGGTCTCTGTAGGCCTTGCGCGCTGGTAAGGACGCGTTAACTTCCAGTAGCCGGGTCCTCGTCTATGAAGCCTATCTAAGTCAAGCATACAAATCACGAATTTGTGGTCCGTGTAGCTGACTATCTTGAATTGTGGACAGCCTATGCTAGACCTATCTATTTCCCTACAAAATACTCTATCTAGATATGATCTGGATGACCCGTTCTGATTTGTCCAAGTCCACATAGGCACATTCGGGAAATCCAATCGGTACCTGTCAGACAGTTCAAAACGCCTGAGCAGGTTGGTGAGCCTCTTGCACCCTCCACCCCTATCCGCTAATCCCACACAGTCCCAGCGTGCATCTAAGATCCCGTTCCAGTCGCCCACTAACACTAAAGAGCAGGACGTTCCAATAAAGGTCTCCAGACGCCGGAAGAAATCAGGCCGCCCTGCTCCTGTCGGGGCATAGACGGCCACTAGCCTGAAAGCTTGCCCGTCTCCGCTGGTCACTTCCAGCACCACCAGCTTACCCTCTGGGTCCAGGAAGATGGCCCGTATGGCGAGATCCAAACCTCTCCGAAAAATCACAGCAACTCCTCCCCCCGATCCAGGGGGGCTGGGAGAAACGTACACATCCTAGCCGCCGAAGATCGGTGCGAAGGCCCGTGCTTCGGAGATTCTGGTCTCGCTGATGGCCACTACATCTATGTTTAGTGACCTGAGGTCGTTGAGCAGGTGACCCTGCTTCCATGACGACTCCAAGCCACGCGCATTTATGCTGCCTATTCTGAGTGAGGTAATGTTTAAAATAGCGTGGAAAAGATGGGAAAGACCACTTACCGTACTTTTCGTAGAGGAGGGATGGTTTTTACATCCCTTTTCACTTGATCGTCTGGTGAAGGGACCGTTGAATCGTCCCTTCGGCTGGTCATCGTCTCTTCTATGAGTATGTCCGAATATACTCTTCGGTTGATAGTTCCTCCTAGGTCTCTGAAATCACCAACTGCGTTGGGGAATTTCGTTTTAATGTTTGTGTATTGTTTCTGCGCTATTTTTAGCAGTCTTATGTTAGTTGGCGTTTTGATTGGTGCTGGTATTATGTAGTCGTGTTGTGAAATGTCTGTGTGTTCAATTATGTAAGTTATTAGTTTCTTGTTGTGTGTATTTATTGCCGTGCATTTGCTTTTCTGGGGGTGGGGTGTGGTTCCGCTATTTTCTTGTCGTTTTTGCTGGGTGTGTGTGTTTTGTTGTTGTGTTTGCGATGGTGGTGCTTGTGGTGGTGGTGTTGAAGGTGTTGTTGTTGTTGGCGGTGGGGTTGTCGCCGGTGGTGATGGTGGTGCTAGTGTGGGTGGTGATGGTGTTGGTGGTGTTGCTGCTGTGAGTCTCTTTGCAGTAGACTTTACCCTTTTTTCATTTCTTTCCTCCCTTTTCAAAGGCGACGATGCGCTGCTTCTGCGTTTGTGCCTTCTTACGACCTTTTGCCATCCCTCTCCTACCTCACACCCCATGTCTGATTCTGTGAGGTCGGGGAGGGGTACCAGCTCCACTCTTTCACTTGTTGTTGTTGGTGATGTTTGCACTGGAGTCTCTGTTGCAGCTGCATTTGGTATTGCTGTTGTTGTTGTTGTTAATACTTCCACTGCTGCTCCTGTTTTTGACTTCCGTGGCGTGGGTATTGGTGCCACGGACCTATCGTTCCTGGTTGCCGTTTGTCCTGTTGCTGGTAGCCGTGGAGCCGGTTTCGGAAGGAGGGGGGTTTTCTCCTTTCTCAGGGTCTTCACGTTGCAGAAGGCCCTGAGGTGAGTCTTCGATCCACAGCGAAAGCATTTCGGGCGTTTGCCCTCAACACTTATGGGCAGTTCAGTGCCGTTATCGAAGTCTATCACATCCGGGATAGCTTCGATGCACTCCTGGTTGGTTTGGATTCACATCTCAATGGAGGTGCCGACCCAATCTTCTCTTACTTTTTTCTGTACTTGCAGTACAGTTGTTTTGTCCTAAATTCCGACGAGGACAGACGCGGCCAGCCAAGAAGGGGCCATTCCGGCGGGGACGTGAGTCAGTTTGACCCTCACAATTTTTTGCCCGCAGTAGGAGGGCACCAACACCTTTTCCTCGCTCCTTAGGGTCACTACGGATTGAGCCTTTGCCTCCTGGGGTGTGGCAAAAAGTACGTCTACTGTGGCATATTTCTTGCCTCGGGTGATGTGTGTTTTCCGCTGCCACACAGACCCCAAAGCTTTTTGTATTTGAGCCTCTGTGGCTCTTTCCACCCTACGGGATTTTGTACTTACTGTACGGTACGTGACCGTACAATGCTGTTGGGTTTCGAAAAATTTTTCCGCTGCCTTGCAGATTGCTCGGTGTCCAGTTTTTGTCACCATCATCTTCGCATTTGTTATGAGGATTGTTTCCAGGTTCTTCGCGATACCTGCAAACGATATTGGTTTTTCTTTGCTGCTGTTGTTGTTGTTGTTGTCGTCAGAGCTGCTGTTACTTTTGTTGTTGCTGCAGGTACTACGACTACTGCCGCCGCCGCTGTTGCTCTGTTTGTTGTTGTTGCTGCTGCTGCTAATGCTGTTGTTGTTTATGCTGCTGCTGATGCTGCTGCTGATGCTGCTGCTGATGCTGTTGCGGCTGCTACTGTTGTTTTCATTGTCACTGTTGCTGTTGTTATTAGGGCTGCTACTGCTATTATTCCTGACGTCAGACGAATGAAATGGGTTTTCGTATTTCCCGCACGCCTGTTTCGTCGTCGTCGTGGAGAAATCTTGCACGCTTTGCACGAGACTTTTCTTTTCTGTCGTCGCTTGCGAAAGAGAAGGGAGAGAGAGAGACACATTTAAAGAAGGGAGGGAGAGAGACAATCTTCTCTCGGCTGTAGTGACGATGGAGGAATGAGTGGGAGTGACCTATGAAAATTATTTTTCGTAGCCATGTTGTTTTTTTGTTTAAAATAAATATTGGGCACAAAACCCCAATAAGCAGTTATTTAATCCCGAAGGGGCAAATAACGGGCAGAAAGACCCCTCTCACGAGGAGGAGGGTCTTTTTGTCTACAAGTTGGTAAAAGTTTTAAACAATTTACAATTGTTATAGCGGTCAAAATTTACAATACCTTACAGAGCCGAGCCTCCGTCAACCATAGCATTCAATAATAATAATAATAATAATAATAATAATAAAAGGCTACAGAAGGAATGTTAATGGCTGCGCAGGAGCAGGCCCTCAAAACGAAGTGGTTGAAGCACCATATCTACAAGGAGGAGGCTAGCCCACTGTGCAGGATCTGTGGAGAGAGAGAGGAGACTGTGGCTCACATTGTGTCCGAGTGTAAACACCTAGCCCAGACCCACTATAAGGGCTGGAGACACGATGTGATGGGCAGGGTGATCCACTGGCACCTGTGCAAAGTAAACAATCTACAACATTCTGAGAAATGGTATGAGCATAGGCCAGAGGCGGTGATGGAGAACAGTCAGGTGAAGGTGCTGTGGGATTTTAGGATACAGACGGACAAAAAACTGGAACACAATAGACCTGACCTGGTGGTTGTGGACAAAGAAAAAAGATCGTGCCTGATTGTGGATGTGGCCTGCCCGTTCGACACGAGAGTGCAAGAGAAGGAGAGGGAGAAAATTAACCGATACCAGGACCTAAAGTGGGAGGTGAAAAGGATTTGGAACTGCCATGAAGTCAAAGTGATCCCGATTGTCATAGGCGCACTGGGGACTATCTCCAAAGGTTTCCAGGGATGGTTAAAGAAAATCGGCCCCTTCACGCTTTTTGGAACGCTTCAAAAGGCATGCTTGCTTGGAACAGCAAGAACCCTCCGATACGTCCTGAATATCTGAGGCTGCAGGTAGTAGCTTGATATTCAATCCAACGGACTTTCCAGTTAACCAATATCAATGACTGAGATTCAAGGAATAACAATAACAATAATAATAATAATAATAATAATAATAATGATTTCTTTATTGGCCACAAGAGCTGACATCAAGAAAAACATTACAGACGGCACAGGACGGTACAGGACGGTACGATGTGGGTTTTGTGCGTGTAAATATTTTTATTATTTATATAAGAAAAGAAAAAAAAGGACATAGAAACATATATATATATAAACAATAAAAATGAAAATTGAAACAATGAAAAATTCACCAATAGGGGGGAAACCTCCGAGGGTTACTCGTGGCGAAAACCACACAAAAGACCATGGCCACCCTGACCACCAGGACAAGCGCCCTCTCTCAATTTTTCCATCTCTCAAACTACAGACATATATTCAGAGCGGTCCCGTTAACTCGGACCATTCTCGCTACATTCACCCACCTTTCAACAAACTTGCTAGAAGGCAGCACTTGCCTCTCCACCCTGATTTTCCTCTTCAAGTGAAACTTGAAAAAGGTAATTAGGGATTCGCCGAAGAGGAAAGTGTTCGTCTTTAAACCTTTTAACCTTGTCCACCACACAATCTCTTTCGCCATGGCCACCAGGCAGATGAAAACCGCCTGCCCTTCCTCCTCGAAGGAAGACGGCGAGACCATCTGCACAATGGACTCAGTTGACAACCGGACCAGTCCTCCACGCGACAGCAACTGTTCGACATAGCTCCATAAGTCAGTAATAATAATAATAATAATAATAATAATAATAATAATAATAATAATAAGAAAAACCAGCAAATGGAAATCCCCAGGAAAAGACAAAATACAAAACTTTTGGATAAATGCCTTCACAGAGTCTCATGAGCTGTTAGCCCAACTTTACAATGAAGTAGTTAAGCAGCCAGAAAAGATACCATCATGGCTAGTTAACGGCATTACATTCCTGCTACCGAAGAATGATGAGACAAACAATCCCAAAAATTACAGACCGATAACCTGCTTGACCACAATGTATAAAATGTTAACATCAGTCCTAACTGAATACACATATGACCACCTGATAACAAATGACCTATTTCCCATTGAGCAGAAAGGGTGTAAACGAGGCTCATATGGCTGTAAGGATCAGCTTCTGGTTAACAAAATGATACTGGAAGATTGTCATAATAGACACAAAAATCTATCGATTGCTTGGATAGATTATAAAAAAGCATTTGATAGTTTGCCACACAGTTGGATTGAAAAATGTTTAGAGATTTTCAAAATATCCCCCGTTATCAGGAGGTTTTTGTCATTCAGTATGAGGACATGGAGAACGACACTCCTTTTGAATAGTGAAACAAAATCACTGGAAGCTGGAGAAGTTAACATTAATTGTGGAATTTTTCAGGGTGACTCTTTATCACCGCTTTTATTCTGCATCGCACTTATACCATTAAGTAAAATGCTCAATGAAACAAAACATGGTTACAGAGTCTATGACAAGACCATTAATCACCTGTTCTACATGGATGACCTGAAACTATTTGCAAAAAATGATGAACAATTGCAAGGGCTATTGTCCATTGTGAAGCAGTTCAGTGATGACATTAAAATGGAGTTTGGACTGGATAAATGCGCCAAAGCAACGTTCACCAGAGGAAAGCTGCTGAAGAGTTCAGACATTAATCTTGATCGGGGGAATGTGATAAGAGAGCTTGATCAAGAACAAACTTACAAATATCTAGGAGTTTGTGAAGGAGACGGAATCAAGCACTCGACAATGAGGGAAAGGATAAGGAAGGAATGTTACCGCAGAGTCAGAGCAATCTTAAGAACGGAATTGAATGCAAGGAATAGGATCGATGCCATATACACGCTTGCCATACCAGTAGTAACCTACAGTTACAATGTCATCAACTGGTCAAGCACAGAGATCCGTAGGCTCGATACAAAAATCCGAAAATTCTTAACCATGCACAGAATGCATCACCCTAAGGCAGACATAGATAGAATATATCTCCCTAGGAAAGAAGGAGGACGTGGGTTAATCCAGTTAGGCATTGCGTTGAAAACAGCAACAATTGGATTATCCACATATCTAAGGGAATCACATGATTGGATGATCAAACTCGTTTTGAAACACGAAAGCACCAAAAGATCATATTCCATTACAAAAGATGCACAAAGATACAGTAATGGACTACAAATTTCAGAAGTCCCATTTACTGCTGAAATGGAAAACACAGAAAAAGCAAAGCAGGTAAAAGTAACTGCAAAGAAAGAACTGCTACAGAAACTGGCTAAGAAATGGCAAGAAAAGCCTCTGTATGGAAAATACCCAGAGCGAGCTAACAATCCTGATGTTGACAAAACTTTAACCCATCAGTGGTTGGCATCCTCTGGACTGAAATCGGAGACTGAAGGACTGATTATATCGGCACAAGATCAGTGTCTGCCAACAAAAAATTACCAAGCCAACATAATAAAAAATGGGTGCAGCCCATTATGCCGTATATGCAAAAAACAACCAGAGACCATTGACCATATAATTTCAATGTGCAGTCCTATAGCTCCAACCGAATACCTAAACAGGCATGACAGAGCTGCACAATACATACATTGGATAATGTGTAAGCATTTTGACCTGCCCCATCAAAAGAATTGGTGGGAGCATCAACCACCTCCCATACTTGAAAAAGATCACATCTCAATCTTGTGGAACTTTAGCATCCAAACAGACCGAAAAATAGATGCAAATAGACCTGATATAATATTGAAGGACTTTCAAAGGAGGGTATGCCTGCTAATTGATATGTCTGTTCCAATAGACAAGAATGTATCTATAAAAACATTTGAAAAATTGAACCTGGAGATAGAAATTGAAAAATGTGGAAATTGAGAACTAAAACAATACCAGTGGTTGTAGGCGCTCTGGGAATGATACCTAAGGGGTCTAACGACTACTTATCGCAAATCCCAGGAAACCCGCGTATAGGAGAAATACAAAAGATAGTACTAATGGGAACTGCCCATATACTAAGGAAGATTCTGTCAATATAAGTACATCACAAGTCTAAACACTAAGGATGCATGTGTGAATATGTGTGTTCTTTCTTGAACATGGCGGACCTTGTTGTCTCTTGAGGTCACTGGTTGTGACTTGGTGATAACTCGTATAAACATAAAGCAAGATAAATGCAAATAATAATAATAATAATAATAATAAAAGATCGTGCCTGATTGTAGATGTAGCCTGCAAATTTGACACGAGAGTGCAAGAAACGGAAAGGGAAAAATAAATTAACCTATACCAGGATTTAAAGTGGGAGTTAAAAAAGATTTGGAACTGACATGAAATCAAGGCCATCCCGATTGTCATAGGTGCACTAGATACTATCTCAAAGAGTTTCCAAGGATGGTTAAAGAAGATTAGTCCAGCCCCGCTTTTTGAAACACTTCAAAAGGCATGCTTGCTGGGAATAGCAAGAACCGTCCGATACGTCCTGAATTTGGCCGGACTCTGGAATCAAAAGCTCGTCGGATCTCTGTTATAGTAATGACAGTAGTAATGTAGTAATGTCATTATTACAGCAGAGGTCCGACGAGCTTTTGATTCCAGAGTCGGGCCAGATTAATACAGATCAAACCCTGAGCTGATCAATAGCGAAACGCGCATCACCAATAAACGTAATGAAGGAGCAACCATTCGTCCATGTATTATTACATTACACTCTGCCTAGCTGTACACCTCGCTACTGACGTGAACCTAAACATCGAGTGCTCACCCGGGTGAACCTACAGTAACTCCAAGTTACACTCCCTGGATATATATATATATATATATATATATATATATGAGACCACGAATCTAATTAACTATCGATTTCAGGGTCGGGCATGATCGATACTGATCGCACCTGACCTGATCTATCTCGATACGCGAGTCACACACGAATGAACATAGTGTTGCTATTGTTACCTTGTTCCTACTCCTTATTCTATGTAAATATATATAATATATATATATATATATATGTGCAGAGAGAGAGAGACAGGGGGAGAGAGTATATAAAGAGAGAGATGGGGGGAGTCTGTGGTGTTGAGACCTAGGAGACCACTAATCATGAGAGCGCTCAATCGATGGGGGAGATGCAAAGTGGATATAGAGATATGTAAAATTTCGATCGCGGCGCAGCTGTTTCTTCTTGTGTCACAAGCCGAACCCGCTTGGCACCACGGGTGGTACTTTACTCTGTCTCTTTATGTTATATTTATTTTATTAAGGTTAAATAGTTAATCTTGTTCTCCGGAGTTTTGCATGTTTAATAGGCGAATCTCCAGAGTAATACATCTCACTATGCAGCTTTCATAAAATGAATATTTTTATATATATATTCTTTTACTTTTCTTTTACCTGTTCGAGCTATCCGGCCAAGCCCATGCTGGGGCACCGCTCTCCCCCCATATATATATATATATATATATATATATATATATGTTTATATATATGTTTATATATATATATATGATTATAAATATAATATATACATATACATATAATATATATATATGTATATATATATATATAATATATATATATATATATATATATATATAATGGAAAAATTTGAACAGGGACAAAACAGAGAGGCAGTACAACAAATGTTTATTAATTTCACGCTCTGGAGAGTGGGGTGTTGGTGGGGGACGACGTTTCGGGCATAAGCCCTTCCTCAGGTGGGAAGTGTGTGGGAACAGAGTTCAAAGGGTGTGTAGGGGAGTGGTGGAGAGACATATAGCGAAAGGAAACGGTGCGAATGAAAAAATAAAAAAATAAAGATAAAAATAAAAATAAAGCATGATCAAATTACAAGGAATGAGATAAATTTAAAAATAAAGGCATGATCAAAATAAACTGAATTTAAAGGGGGGTTAAACAGGTGGTGGAAGGGTGTGGGTGTGTAGGGGTGGTGGCGGGCGGAGTGGGGAGAGGGAGACGGGGTGTCCGAGCGGGGAGGGCTGAAGGTGGTGTGTGTGTGTAGGTATGCGTGTGTGTGTGTATGTGAAAGTAAGGGGTGGGGGAAGAACGGGGTTGCATGATCAGGAAGAGGTGTGTGTGTGTGTGGGGGGGAGTTTGTGGGTCGGAGTGTCTGTGCGTGTGTGGATAGAGGGGTGGGGGGAGACGAATCAGGAGGCTGAGGGTGTAGATATGTGGTGGAAAGCACGTGTGTGGGGTTTAAGCGTGTTGTGGGTGCAGGTGGCGTGTGGAGAAAGAAATGTTTTTGGGGGTGTGTGTGTGGGTGAGTTATATAGGTGGTTACGTAAGAGGATGGTTGAAAAGTTGGTAAATTCCGAAGATGTTTAGTGGATTGGTGGCTGGTCAATTTCTGCGTGTGGGTATTCCATGAAGCGATGGTCGGTAGAGGAGAGATGTGGGGTGCGCGCGCAACAGGAAGTGGTCAGCAGTGGGAGTGCTGTGGTCTGTTTGTGCTGGGAGGTGGTCAGAGGGCATAGCAGCAGTCGGTGGAATGGTAAAGGGGCGAAGATGGGTAGGTGTGAAAGTTGGAGTGAGGAGGGTGTGTATGTTTGTGTATTAGTAGGGGTGTTAGTGGGATGAGTGAGTGTTGAGCGACGGTGTGGGTGGAGCGGGGAGAGAAGGGTGTGTGTGGTTCTATGGAGGGAGTGTGGTGTACTGGTGTGTGTGTAGTTTGATGAAAAGGTGTTAGTGTGTGTTAGTATACGGGTGGTGGGGAGGGGTTGAATGCAGGTGTGAGTGGGGGTTAGTGGTGGTAGGGTGTGTAGAGTTGGTGGTGTACGAGGGTGTGTGGGTACGTGTGCGTGGGGTTGGGGGGTGTTAGTGATGTTAGTTGCGTGAGGGGTGGGTGGTGGAAGTGGGTGCGTGTGTTCGTGTGCTTGGGGTTAGGGGGTGTTAGTGAGGTTAGTTGCGGGGTGGTGGGATGGAGGTGTGGGGGTGAGAGGTGTGGGGGTGAGGGTTAGTGGTGGTAGTAGGGTGTGTGTTTAGTGTGAGCGCGTGTATATATGTGCCGGTGGGTGTGTGCGTGTGATAAGGAGGGGGGAGGAGGATATATATATATATATATATATATATATATATATATATATATATATATATATATATATATATAATATATAGATTTTGAGTATATGCTGGTTGTATACCAACACCTCAATATGCAGACTGGAGCACTCGACGAAGTGCGCAGGTTGGTTTGGTTACTCCGGAGTAATGTAAAGTAAAATAAATAAGTCAAATGTTTAAAATTTATCTTCGTTTATTACTGCTATATATATTTCGGTGACAGCCATCTTTGGCTGTGACCTCTTCAGGCAGTCCGAATTAGTGTGGTAGAGACAAGTACATATGTTGTTGAGGTGTATAATTTTGTCAATACTCTGATATGCCCAGTTCCTGGTTGGGTTGTTATTTCACTGAGGAACTGGAATCATATGAATTCCAACAAACGAATTTCAGTGTCAAAGGGCCTCTTCTCTTCTCATTAGTCAGTTGTTAGAACATTCCTCATTCAAAAGTCTATAGAAATTCGTTCTGAGGCAAGCCATTCTGTAGTTGTTGTTCTTGTTATTGTTAGGTACATCTGACCTCAATTTTTGTGTTGGTAGTGTTGTTATTGTTGGAGTTAGCTTAACAAAATTGATAAAGTGGTAGAAGGAACAAAGTGGTAAAGGAACAAAATACCAAAAAAATGTTAAACTTCCCATTGGTCAGTTTTGAGAGCATTCCTCAGTCAGATGTCTATAGAAATTCTTTCTGGGGTGAGGCTCCCTGTAGTGTTTGTGTTTGCTATTGTTAAGTACATTTGACCTCTACCCTTATTTCGGTAGTGTTGTTGGTGTTGT
The DNA here is from genome assembly GCA_964016885.1 of Eledone cirrhosa. Lineage (NCBI taxonomy): Eukaryota > Metazoa > Mollusca > Cephalopoda > Octopoda > Eledonidae > Eledone > Eledone cirrhosa. Next base: position 187,075,635 of record OZ024742.1, read on the forward strand.
GGTCAGTTTATGTCTCGCTTCTGTTGACAATTTAGAAGTATCTGTGTGTGTTTTTTCTTCATCCCTCCTGCCACCATCTCTCATAGTGGTGGTGTTGGGGTGGGGGGTGGGGTTCTTCCATGTATATGAAGAAATATAAGGCAATAAATGAAGAAAACAGAAAAAAAAATATATATTTATTATATATATATATATATATATATTTCGTATATATATAATATATATATATATATATTCGTATATATAATGGCATAAAAAATCCTTATATTCATGTATATGGGGAAAGGCTTTTCTTTTAAACGTCTATTGTTAAAGACACCTCTACATTTGCGTTTCAAGATCTTTATTAAATCGCTTTCGAAGTTTCTTCAAAGGAATTTCAGCCGGATTATTAGAAATTACCAGGGCGATCTAATAAAGAAATCGTATAGATGTGTTTTAACAACACAATATGTGTGCGTGTGTGTTTGAGATAGATAGATAGATAGATAGATAGATGTTTCTTTATTAGTCACAGGGGCACAAAAGAAGGGGACAAATACAAGGGGTGAAGTTTACATACAATAAAAACGTGTAAAATACTATCACAAATGCAATTGAAAAATTAATCGATAGATAGATAGATAGAGAGATAGAGAGAAATAGAGAGAGAGAGCGAGAGAGAGTGTGGCAGATAGATAGATAGATAGATAGATAGATAGATAGATAGATGGATAGAGAGAGAGAGAGAGAGAGAGAGAGAGTATGAGGGATAGTTAGATAGATAAATAGATAGATAGATAGAGAGAGAGAGAGGGAGAGAGTATGAGGGATAGATAGATATATTTCTTTATTAGCCACAAGGGCGCACAAGAAAAAGGGACAATACAAAGACATGCCGGGGATTTTGCATACAGTCGTGTAAAAAATATAAAAACAAACAATTACAACAATCGAAATCCCCAATAGGGGAGAGGCGCCACAAATGGGTTGTTTAATACCCCGTAGATAGAACAACCCTCAACTCCAAGAGCGAGTTGTGCAAGTGCTCCTTTCTTCCTTTTGCTCTCTTCCTCAACCTACAGGCTTATAAACAGAGAAGGCCCAATCACTCGGGCCATTTTCGCTTCATTCTCCCACCTTTCAGTAAATTTACTGGGGTGCAATGCCTCTCTCTCCACCCTGATTCTCCTTCTAAAGTGATACTTAAAGAAGGGAATCAATTGTTGTCCGGAGAGAAAGGCATCTGTCCTCAGTCCTCTCAACCTCGTCCACCATATAACTTCTTTCACCATAGCCACTGTACAGAGGAAAACCGCCTCTCTTTCGTTTTTGAAAGAGGCTGGGGGTTTGATCCTTACTATGGACTCGGCAGTCAACTGGATTTGTCCCATACGCGACAGCAGTTGTTCTGCATAATTCAACAGGTGGGTTACGCCCGGGCAGTGTACAATTGCGTGCAGGACTGTTTCAATGTCCTGTGCGCATCTTGGACACGTCCTCTTGTAAGGATCCCTGCCGGGGCGTCCTGTTCCTCGGTAGCACTGCCAGGCCAGGGATCTCTGGAAGTTGTCCATAGGTCCGTGACGGAAAGTCCTACCAAACAAACTGGTGAGCTCATCGACTTCGACGCCCAGAGTCTCTCCGAGCACGTCGTCGCTCTTGTAACGTACAATCCCTCTATAGAATGTCGAAGTGGAGTCTCCACTGATTGCTGCGCCCGCTTGCCAGAGGACTGTGAGCGCCTGAGCGCATTCAATGTGCCAGGCGCCCATCGTTTTTGGTCTTTTCTTGACCCAGGACTGCAGCTCCGTCAGCGAGACGAGCTGTGGGAAAGCCTGTCTCACAAACGGTGCCCACACCGGTTGGGGGTCGGTGAGGAATACCTGGAGTTGCCGCAGCCTCAGCGCATGTTTGCGCATCATCAGCTACGGCATTCCCAGTCCTCCGTTGAAAGGGTGCTGACAGCAGACAGATCTCCTCACCAGCGGAGCCTGCTTCTTCCAGCTAAACTGGAAGAGCATGCGCTCCATCTAGGCGAGGTGTTCACGGGGACAAGGTACGACAGTCAAGCGGTAGTAGATGACGGACGCTATGAAATTGTTCGCCACCTCCGCTCGACCTTTCAAGGACAGTTCGCACTCTGCCCACTTCTGGGTGAGTGCAAACACCTTGGCCGTGACCTCGTTCCAGTTTTTCTCCACCTGGAGTTCTGGACCGAACCAGATCCCGAGCAGCTTCACCGGTCCTTCCGTCCAGCGTCCAACGACGCTGTCGGACAGCATCGGTTTGCCTCTCCACGTACCGAGTTGCAAACCGACAGACTTGTCTGGGTTTAGTTTTGCTCCCGGCAGCGTTTCGTATTCTTTCAGTAAGTTGGCGATTACCCCGATTTCCGAGGTGCTCGACACCATAACCGTCAGGTCGTCGGCATAAGCCGACGCCGCTTTGCGCAGTCCCGGTTCTAGAGGGATGCCCTGCAACAGCTCCAATTTCCGCAGTAGTGGCTCTAGAGTCAATACATACAGAATGGAGGAGAGAGGGCACCCCTGTCGAATGGAACGCGTGATTGCGAACGACTCCGATAGGTAGCCGTTCACATAGACCCTCGAGCAGATTCTGGTGTGCATCGCCTCGATCCAGCCTCTGAAAACGGGACCGAAACCGGCCGCCTTGAGAACCGCTTCCAAGCATCGATGGTCGACCCTATCGAATACCTTAGACTGATCCAAATTGATCAGAGCCCCACCGAAGCCGAGTTTACTACCCACCCTCTCTATGATGTATCGCATGAGGTGGAGGTTGTCGTGTATGGACCTGTTCGGGATTGCACATGTTTGCGCTTTCCCTACCAGGTTCTTGACGACAAGCGCCAACCTCGATAGACATATAGATAGATAGATAGATAGATAGATAGATAGATAGATAGATAGATAGATAGATGTTTTTCTTTATTAGCCACAGGGGCACAAAAGAAGGGAACAATACAAACGGGGAAGTTTACATACAATAAAAACGTATAAAATAATATCACAAATGCAATTTAAAAATTAATCGATTTTCCCCAATAGGGGGAGATATTACATATGAGTAACACATACCCCCGAGAAAATGTGGAACCCTCATCTCCAGGAGTACGAAGAGTGAGTACCCATTTGCTCTCTTCCTCTTTTTGCTCAACCTACAGGCTGATATAGAGAGAAGGCCCATTCACTCGGGCCATTCTCGCCACTTCACCCACCTTTCATAAAACTTGCTGGGATACAGCACCTCTCTCTCCATCCTGAGTCCTCTTCTAAAGTGGTATTTAAAAAAAGAATCAGTTGTTGGCCGGAGAGAAAGGTGTCTGACCTCAGCCCTTTTTAACCTCGTCCAGCATAGAACCTCTTTCGCCATAGCTATCACACAAAGGAAAACCGCCTCTCCTACGTTTTCGAAGGAGGGTGGCGGTTTGATCATGACAATGGACTCGGTGGTCAACCGAATTGGTCCCACCCGCGACAATAGTCGTTCTACATAGGCCCACAGGTCGGTAACGCCCGCGCAGTGTACGAATGCGTGCGCGACGATATCTTCAGATCTTTTTCGAGGGTCCCTGCCCGACCGCCCATGTCTGTACAGCTTGTCTCGAACTGGTAGAGCTCCTCGGTAGCATTGCCAGGCCAGGGACTTTTGGAAGTTGTCCATCGGTCCCGGGCGGAAGGTCCTACCGAACAGGCTGGCCAGTTCGTCTCCCTCTACGCCTAGAGTTTCTCCGAACGCGTCGTCGCACTTGCTGCGGACCAACCCTCTATAGAATGACGGAGTGGAGTCTCCACTGATCGTCAGATCCGCCTGCCAGAGTGCTGTGAGCGCCTGAGCACATTCGATGTGCCAGTCGCCCATTTTCATCGCTCTTTGCTTGACCCAGGACTGCAGCTCGGTCAGCAAGACAAGTCGTGGGAAGGCTCGCCTCTCGAGTTCTCCAGTAAGCAATACGTGGAGTTGCCGCAGCCTGAGCGCGTGTTTGCGCATCTTCAGCCACGGCATCTCCAGCCCTCCGTTGGAAGGGTGTTGGCAGCAGATGGATCTTCTCACCAAAGGCGCCCGCTTCTGCCAAAGAAATTGAAAGAGCGCGCGCTCCATTTTGGTGAGCGTTTTGACTGGAAAAGGCACGACGGTCAAGCGGTAGTAGATGACTGTCGCTATAAAAGTGTTCGCCACCTCCGTTCGAGCTTTCAAGGATAGTTTGCACTCGGCCCACTTCTGGGTGAGTGCAAACACCTTGGCCGTCACCTAGTTCCAGTTCTTCTCTACTTGGAGGTCCGGACCAAACCAGACCCCGAGCAGCTTCACCAGTCCTTCCGTCCGGTGTCCGACGACGCTATCGGAAGGCATCGGTTTGCCTCTCCACGATCCGAGTTGCAAACAGTTGGACTTGTCCCGGTTCAGCTTCGCTCCTGTGAACCGTTCGTATATATATATATATATATATATATATATATATATATATATATATATAGAGAGAGAGAGAGAGAGATAGAGAGAATGAGGGCTAGATAGATAGATAGATAGAGAGAGAGAGAGAAAGAAAGGCTGAAGAATCATCATAGATTGACAGGTGGATAGGTATATAATAATACATACACACACATACATATATATATATATAAATACATACATAAATACATATAAACATACACACACATACATACATATAAATACATACATAAATACATATATACATACACATACCTACATATATATATATATACATACATACATAAACACATATATACATACTCCCACACATATAAATACATACATAAATACATATATACATATACACACATACATATATAAATACATACATAAATACATATATATATATACACACATACATACATAAATACATATATACATACACACACATACATATATATATAAATACATACATAAATACATATATACTTACACACATACATATATATATATATAAATACATACATAAATACATATATACATATACACACACACACATACATATATAAATACATACATAAATACATATATGCATACACAAATACATACATATATAAATACATACACACACATACATATATACATACACACACATACATATATATATATAAATACATACATAAATACATATATACATACACACACATACAGACATATATAAATACATACATAAATACATATATACATACACAAACATACATACATACACACACATATATATATATATAAATACATACATAAACACATATATACATATACACACATACATAGATATACATACATAAATACATATATACATACATATACACACATACATATGGTGGCTGCCAACTCGTTTTCGAGTACGGCCACTACTTTATATCCATGTAGGAGAACCCCTACCGTTGCGCTGAACGAGTGTGACTTTTTAGTCCAGCCAGCGACTTGAAAACTCTGGTTCAAACACTACACCTGTGACAATTATTGACACTCAGTGCTGGGCCCATGGTACCATGTGACGACAAGTGCAGAGACATCTCCAGATATAAAGCAATGCCTGTGCCGTGAAGCTTTTATAGTGAGCAAAGGCACTGCACAAAGCCAGTCCCACTCTCTTAACCACGATGATATTTACCAAACAGAAGAACAAGTCAACATCATTGGATACCATCAGGGTTGCAGGTGTTATATCAGAGTTTTCTTTCTCCTAGAATTCTGCCTTGACAAAGGCTAAGGGGTCATCTCTCCCGGTGATTTTGGAGGACCATTGACTCTTAAGAGCTCCTTTGCCCTTTGACAGGTTTTGTTTTTAGTCCTGCAGGATGTCCAAAGTCACTCACCTCACCAAGAAACCTTGGTGGGGTTGCCAGTTTAGTCGCCAATGACCCGACCATGAGACATACATAAATACATATATACATACACACACATACATACATATATAAATACATACATAAATACTTATATACATACACACACATACATACATATATAAATACATACATAAATAATTATATACATACACACACACACATACATACATATACACATATACATATATATATAAATACTTATATAAACTCATATATACATATACACACATACATAGATATAAATACATACATAGATACATATATACATACATATACGCACATACATATACACACATACATACATACACAAATACATATATAAATACACACACTCACACACATGCATGCATATTTATGTTGAACTAATGAGGAACTTATAAATACTCCACCCTGTGTGTATCTTTAGATTTATATCTGTGACCTGTGGGTAACATAGATACGTTACTAGCTGCCTATGCACAAGTCTTGCGAAGGTAGGTTTCACTGAAGCAGAATGAACTTGGTTAATGAGGAAATTACAGATCGAAGTCATTAAAGGAACTGTGAAATTATGCAAAACATTCCAGAAGTATAGCATGTCATAATTGTATGTATAAACGTATAGATATAGAAATATATGTATATATATATATATATATATATACACATGTAATTCAAAACACAGATCCACGTATGCGATTACAAACATACTTGTATACATACATACCCAACACACACACACACACATACATACATACATACACACATACATACATACATACATACATATAAACATACACAAACATACATATATATATACTCACACGCATACATAAATGCATAATATAAACTTACATACATACATAAATACATACATTCACACACATACATACATAGCTTTATACATATATACATACCTACATACATGCATACATCATACATACTCACTAACACACACATACATACATATATGCATACATATACAAATAAACACAAATACATACATTCATACATACAAGCATACATATATGCATACATATACGCACAAACACACATAGATACATACATACATACACGCATACATAAATACAAGTACATATATACATACAAACACACATAAATACATTCTGGACTTCACAGAAAAAGAAAGAATAGGACTAGTTAGGAAATTACAAGTACAATCCATTAATGGAACAGTAAAAATATGTAAAACATTCCAAAACTTCTGCATCTAATAACTGCAGATACACATGTACAGATACAAAGCATATGCATATGCACACATACAGCCCAAAACATCCACATCCACACATACAATAACAGTCATACCTGCACACACACGCACACATGCAGAGATGCATACATATCTACCCAGTTGATGCGTAAATTCCAATGAGAGAGTCTTGTATGTATATTAGAAACCGACTCTCTCTCTATTGGCAAAAAATTGTGAAATTATAAAACCAGAAGAACATACATACATACATACATACATACATACATACATACATACATACGCATATACATACATACATACGTACATACATACATACATACATACATACATACATACATACATACATACATACGCATATACATACATACATACACACATACATACATACATACAGAAATACACATATAACTGCCTCAATACAAATTTTGAGAAGCTAGCGTTCACAGGAACAGAAAGAACACAACTAGTTAGGAAATTACAAGTACAATCCATTAATGGAACAGTAAAAATATGTAAAACATTCCAAAACTTTTGCAGCTAATAACTGCATATACACATGTACAGATGTAAAGCATATACGCATGCACACATACAACTCAAAACACACGCATCCACACATACAATAACATCCATATCTACACATGCATGCATACATACATATCTACCTGGTTGATGTTGTGTAAATTCCAATGAGAGAGTCTTGTGTCTATGGTAGAAACCGACTCTTTCTCTCTATTGGTAAAACTTTGTGAAATTATAAAACCAGAAGAATATACATACAAAATAGCTGCAAACTCTGCTAAGAGTATCGCTTGTCAGATTATAGAGTTTGAGAGTTTGGTACACATTTAGGCTACGGCCAGCCACATAAACCTGTAACATATCCTGAACAAGCAATGCCTGTGCTTTGAAGGTTTTTTTAAGTGGGGAAAGGCCCTGCACTCGACCAATCCCACTCTTTAAGCATCGAAAACACTACCCGAAAAGGAGAACTGGTCAACATCATCGGATGCTCCCGAAAGCCGTTGGTTTTTTTCCAGAGTTTCCCTCTCCTAGAAAGGTGTAAGGTGTTGTGACAACAACTGGGGGCCTTTCTTTCCCAGGTGAAAAATAAAATGTACTATTTGGATGGCCGTTGACTCTGCTGAGTTCCTCCGCCCTTTGCCGGGTCTTGTATTTCATCCCGCAGGGCGTCCAAATATCACCCTCCTCACCAAGCAAGCTTAGTGGGGCTGCCGGTTTAGTCGCCGACCACCCGAACATGAGATAGGTTTACTGCGTTACATGTTTCCAGTAGCACTCGAGAGCAACATGACATACATACATTCATACACACACACACATACATACACACACACATACATACAAACATACACACATACCAGCACACACACACATACATACATACATACAAACATACAAACATACAAACATACCAGCACACACACACACACACATACAAACATACAACCATACCAGCACACACACACATACATACATACAAACATACAAACATACAAACATACCAGCACACACACACACATACATACAATCATACAAACATACAAGCACACACACACACACACACATACATACATATTAGTCGGAAGACAGAAGTCAGTGAACGAAGGAAGAATTGTCAGAGAACCAACCAACAAATAAACAAACAAATAAATAAATAAACACCAAAAATGAAAAAAAAAGAGAAAAATGTCAAACAAACAAAGAAACAAGCAAACATGAGGCAAAATGAAATAGAATTGTATTATATAACTCTATATTCTCTTAACGGAAACGTTACGCCATATTGAAAGAAAAACTGTTGGAAGGACGTTATTGGAAGAGTAACAGAAACAATATTAAAGATTAATGAAATGGAAAGTCGGGAAATTGACAGAGAAGAAAGGAATAACCATACAATGGAACATTTTGGAGAAATTTTGATATTTTGTAAAAAAAAATTAATAAATAATAACTACATCAAAACAACAAGAAAAAGCTAAAAGCAAAGAAAAAAAACAAGAAAAAGCTAAAGGTAAAGTAAAAACTACAAAAAATGTAATGGATAAAATGAAATATACAGGCACAAGGCCAACAATTTTGGGGGAGAGGAGGGGATAATAGATTATATCGATC
>OZ024742.1:187089838-187092338 GCA_964016885.1 Eledone cirrhosa
AAACAGTTTCAGTTTATGCAATTTGACTCATAAGGCATGGATCACCCCAGGGCTATGGTAAAAACACTTGCATAAGATTCCTTACAGTGGATTCGAACCGAGACCTTACGATTGTGATGCAGACGTCTTAACTAATCAGCCATATTTGAATCCACTAACTGTATAAATAAGCTGGTCGGCAGAGGGAGACAGGATTTGATCTCAGAAATCACATGGACACCAATCCACCACCTTTGGATTGGTTCTTTATTTATTGACCTCAAACAGATGAAAAGCCAAGCTGTCCTCGGTGGAATTTGAACTCGGAGTATAGCGACTCAGAGCAAAAACCGGTGCTGAAATGTCTCTACATATTCACCATCAATTATATAAAACATCTTTGTATATAAATGAACGTTTCTTGAGAATCCCAGATTTCACTAAATACTGTGAGAAGAGCCAACACAGTTAAAAGTTTTATGGAAAATGTCCAACTGATTTTTGTCTCGTAATTTGTGGCACATAACCAAACTGCCAAATTGTCCATTAAATATACATTTCAATGCGAAGGCAATAAAAAATTTTTTTTCTTCCTTCTATTTCTAGAGGTATCAATAAATGAAACAATCTTCTTAAAACATTTCTGATAGTTTTTAGTGGCTAAAATATTTGAACTAAATAAAAACTCGATGGTCTTATTGTATAAGGTCATTTTGATGAGTTAAAACTCACACTACACACATATCGACCAACTTTGTACTTTTATTGAACTATGAATAAATACGTTAATAAATAAACGATGAAATTCAATAAATGACCATCGATCTTAGTGGAAATCATTTATGGTGTAGTTTTTGGTGTTTTCATCGATTAGTCAAGGAGGCCATTGACCTTTTAGAGTGACGAATGACAAGAATTGTCATTATGTAGGTACCAAAAGGGAAGAAAAGGGAAGAAAGAAGAGGAGAAGATCAAAGATAACGTGGTAAGATATATTCAAAGACTTAAAATAGCTTAGAATCAGACGGAAGAGGCAGACATCTGAGCAGAGAACTGAAGTGATTGGCGACTTGTTGCTGTCTAACGTACAGGGTGACTGCATGGAAGGTATTAAGTATTTAGAATATAACAATTTAGTGAAGTAAAGCCCCATTACCTCTTGGTAGAGTAGTACGTACACCGTTCTGATACGGTGTATCTTGGGTATTTTGATCCTGGCGCAACCTATCTCCCCTAGGTCAAAGTAGTTGTTTTTTCCCAGAGAAAGTGCGAAGGGGAAAACGAGAGGAGAACTTGCTCCCACTACTAAGACTGGTACTTTATTTATCGACCTCGAAAGGGTGAACAATAAAGCTGATAATGGTGTTCAATAAGCCAGAACAAATTACGAGATATATTTTATCCGACACCGTAATTCTCTGCCTCACACGACACTTTACAGGGCCTTTACGTAAGTGAAGAGGAGTGATGAGGGGGTGGAATCTCAAACTGGAGTCGGAAAGTCAACCAAAGTGAGCACCCGTTAAAGGCACCTAAAGGCCATGTAAGGATGTAAATTTTGGCTATCGATTAAATCTGCCAACGAAGCTGGCCCCGGCGGCCGGATTTCAACTCACATTGAAAGTATCTGAATAAATACTGCTAGGTATTTCGCGCCACGCTCTAACAATTCCAACATTCCAATACCCAAGACTAGTACATTATCTTATCGATGTCAAGAAACTAAAAGATAAAGTTGACTTTAGCAGGATTTGAACCCAGGCTGCAAGGAGCCAGAATAAAAACCAATTGGTATTTCGCCTGACGCCCTAACCACCTTGCCGATTCATCTACTCTTGTAGTTTTCTCCGCTGTCATACACACACACACATATTTGTATACAACGGTTTCCCTTTATCAAATTACACCCACAAGTTAATGGTTAACCCGAAGATATAGTAGAGGACACATACCTCGATGATAAAGAGCAGGATAAAACCAAAAAGCACGTAGTTGCGAGGCGAACTTCTGAACCCCACACTCACAACCGCACATTAGATTAATATTCCTGCACATTCATATAATAATATCGATTTTATTCTCTCATGACAGACGTCGCTAAGAATTACCATAATTCAGTTCCATTTCAAAGTTCTACCTGAAACTCCATTTATCAAACATCATGTTGTCTTCGTATATATGAAGTATCTCTGGGAACGGTGCTTCATCACAGTAAAATCTTAAATTTCATGATATATATCATGATATATTTCATGATATATTGGTGACGAGCAGTATTCACGTTTATCAGTAAATACCTATCATAAACCATGTCAATTAGAATATTATTTTAACTAATATGGACTGAAATATGTGGCTGATGTACACCAGCTGATGTATCTGGCTTACCTGGAGAGAGAAGCAGGTTTGAACAGGGTGGCAAGAGAGAGAGAGAGAGAGAGAGAGAGAGAGAGAGAGAGAGAGAGAGAGAGAGAGAGAGAGAGAGAGAGAGAGAGAGTCCCAGATGATAATTGCAGGCATA
>OZ024742.1:187094838-187147338 GCA_964016885.1 Eledone cirrhosa
CGTTAACCTCGGCGAGATTTGAACGCAGACCATTAAGGACCGTAACTCTATGCTGCAAAGCATCGTATCCGACCCTCTACTGATACTGCCAATCCAACGCCCTAATCGTCCTTATAATAACAATAGCACTGTTGGATTCGTTGCTTTTCATTCGTTTTGGCAAAAGTTTAGATTGAAACTTTTTAGTATCTTCAATTTTCTAAGATCTTAAAAATAGCTATGGTAAAAATAGAAGCTATCTATCAATATGAAGATTTTTTTCTTTATTGTCTTTTAAAGAAAATGACCAGTGAATTGAAGTGAGGGGCTGTTATAATCGATCGATTTCTCAAGCATTATGTTCAATTATTTCATTCTTCTTTTATTTTACCACCTCTTTTCGATTTCCTCCATAAACAAAACTTATAAAAGGAAAATTGATATCAGCCAGGAGTACTGGCTTAGAAAACTTTTAATTTTAATTAAGTTTAACAAAATACAAACAAATATATATATATATAAATAAATAAATGAAAATAAATAAAAATAAAATTAAATCAGTAAATAAATAAATAAATGAAAGCGATTGCTGCTGCTGCTACCGCTGCTGTTGTTGGTTTTATTGACTTTCTCAGATTCTTGGCGTAGTGAATAGTGTAGGCATATACAGTATACGGGATTCTGTAAGCGTGTATGTATACATTTATGTCTATGTACAAGGTATATATGTGTGTACATGTATATATATATATATATATATATATATATATATATATATATATATATATATATATACATACAGACACACACATACACACGCGCACACACATATATATATATATATATAATCACACAGAGGGTGCCCCAAAAATGTATACACCCATTAACAGCATTCTAATAAATATTGCCTGTACAGGTAATCAAAGTTTGTACACTTTTATGGGACATCCTGTATATATATATATATATATATATATATATATATATATATATATATATATATACATACAGACACACACATACACACGCGCACACACATATATATATATATATAATCACACAGAGGGTGCCCCAAAAATGTATACACCCATTAACAGCATTCTAATAAATATTGCCTGTACAGGTAATCAAAGTTTGTACACTTTTATGGGACATCCTGTATATATATATATATATATACATATATATATATATACACAAATGCACATAACATATACATATATATACATATACACATATACATGTACACACACACACACACACGTATATATATATATATATATATATATATATATATATATATATATATATATATATATATATATATATATATATATATATATATGTAGATATTTAATATGTAGATATTTAATTTTTGGAGTAAAAATACAATATATTAATAAATGGAAAGTATATTTATAAAACATATTTATTTCATTATACATATTTCAAGGACACCAAAGCAAATTATGGTGCGCTTTCATCAGATAAAATATAATATAGATCAGTTTTATAAACAAATATTGACAGGGAGCTTCCAACAGACATGGTTGCATTCTTTTAAGGGTATGTCAATATTTGTTTATAAAACTTATCTATATTATATTTTATCTGATGAAAGCGCATCATAATTTGCTTTGGTGTCCTTGAAATATGTATAATGAAATAAATATGGTTTTATAAATATAGTTTCCATTTATTAATATATTGTATTAATATATTGTATATATATATATATATATATATATATATACGTTGTGAAAGAATGCAGAACAAATGGATAACTCAACTTTACAATATGGAGGTACCATCCTTAATCGTTTGTTCATTTTGAAAAGCCATCGCTCATGTTACGTTAGTTCCAGTTTTTAAGTTTTCATTCATATAAAATTGATTTTAGTTATACGATTGTACATTGGCGCGAGAATTAGGAAGCAACACAGAGATTCAACATGTGATTGAGTATTATATATCTCTATATATCTCTATATATATAAAACGGTAGATGTCTGTCTGTGTGTGTGTATGATTTTTATGCATTTCCACATTTCTCTACCGATTTTGATGATATTTTTCCAATGTGCTCCAAATTTACCAGGGCAGGTCACCGCATAATTAGTTTTGCCAAAAACTTCCTGCTTCTATGAAGAAAAATCGATAAAACTAAATACATGCTGTAACCCCCTCTCTTACACGCTTCATTCCTCTCACTACCCTCAATCTCCTCCGCAACTCTCTTTAAAAGGTTACTGCCTCCGTCTCTGAAGGAACGCGACACAAACTTTTATAACCCTCTCTCTTACACGCTTCATTCCTCTCACTACACTCAATCTCCTCCGCAACTCTCTTTAAAAGATTACTGCTTCCGTCTCTGAAGCAACGCGACACAAACGTTGATAACCCTCTCTCTTACACACTTCATTGCTCTCACTACCCTCAATCTCCTCTGCAACTCTCTTTAAAAGGTTACTGCCTCCGTCTCCATTACAGTTTAGAACAACGAAAAATCTTCTCTCTCTATAATAGATATTCACCCTCTTCGTTCGTCATACATCAAATATCAAAATTTAAAAAGCCGATAACACTAAATACATACTGCTCTCTCAACGTTACATTTTACATCAAATAACAAATATTCAAAAGCAACAGATGAATTTATAAAACAACAAACGTAACAATAACGACGCTTAAGCATTCATTTACTTGAATCTCAACAAAGACATTATATTTTATTGTTGTCCTTTTTGTAATTTTTCTTTCTTTGTTTTTCTCAATATGAGACAAAAAATTAATCAGAAAACTTTTTTAACGAACGTCTGATTTCGATGATTTATTTTCCAGTGTGCTCCAAAATAACGCCTCTGTTTACGCTCTTTTGTGCTATAACTCAGCCAGGCTTGGCTTACAGGTTTGACCTATTATTTGACGTGCATTCTTCATAGATCTTACTTAGTACTCACTTTCCACTTACTCACCGTTCAATTGAAAGTTTTGGCTACTCCCCCTTTCATGCTCCATTACCTGCATAAATATCTACGTGTTCGGTCCTGCTACAATATAGTACTCACTTTAAACTAATTCAAAGTTCATTTGAACATTTTCGCTACCAAACACATTCTTTGAATCTACGGTCATGCCACCCCAAAAAAGACCACGACTTAGTCGCCAAACTAAAGCTAGTTCTGCTGCCAAACGAAGAAGAGCTACAGAGTTGTCCGTAGAAAAGTTGACTCGCTTGTCACAAAATACAACTCGAAATGCAATTACCCGGGCAACCGAGACAGAAAAAAAGAGGAGCATCCGCCTTTCCGGAAATGCATTTGTAACTGCAGTTGCACGTGCAGCATTCTCGACGACGAAGCAAAAATGCGGCCTCCACCGCTGCAGCACGTGACGATGAGGACGAAGAACACCGTTACAGTCAACGACGAAGAGATGCCACCCCAACTGCTGCGTCACGTGCTGCCGAGGAAGAAGGGCAGCGTTCCAGACGTCAACGTACGGACGCCGCTTCAACAGCTTCCGTTCGCGCATCAGAGACTACGCAAATTCAATTACAAAGGCTAAACGCCAACGCACTCCGCAGGACTGCTAAACGAGGTACACAGAGGATCAGTTGCACTCAGTGGTCTCATAAGGCTTTCCACTATGACCCAACAGTAAACTATGCACTGATGCCAGAAGTTCAGATTGGATCCATGTCTGTCATTTGCCAATAATGTCGGGCAAAAAAATGGCCTGGGGAGGCTTCAGGCATGTGCTGCTCTGGCGGCAAAGTGAAACTGCCTCCTCTACAGGAACCACCACAGCCTTTGAGGTCTCTACTGACCGGTGCCACAGCGGAGTCGGAACACTTCCTTCAATGTTCCAGGAGATACAACGCTGCCTTCCAAATGACCTCTTTCGGAGCTAACATCATACGCGATGACGGCTTCATGCCTACCTTTAAAGTTCAAGGACAAATTTACCACAGAATCGGTTCGCTACTGCCCACGACAGACGGACAGGTCCAGTTCCTACAGCTATACTTTGTCACTGACTATTTGGACCAAGCGGAACGACGCGCTTCAATTTCGCCTGGCACAGACATGAAAATTCTGGTGTAACTCCAGAGAATGTGGCACGAAAACAACAACTACATTCGCAGTTTTATATGCGCATTGGAGGCTGCTCCGTTGCCAAATTTTGCTGTTATAATCGACGCTGACAGGAAACCACCAGGCACCCACTCCCGACGTTTTAACACTCACACGTGCAATGAAATAGCTGTGCTTCTTCATGGAGAACAGTACAACAAGCGAGACATCATACTTTAGTGTAGCGACAATAGTCTTCAACGGATCAGCGAGACGCATAGGTCCTACGACTCATTCCAATATCCCCTACTTTTCCCATTCGGTGACGACGGATACCACTTTGGAATTCCTTTGTGCAACAGCAACAAAACTGTTTCCTCTATGCAATTCTACACCTACCGATTCATGGTCCGCGAATGCTGCTTTAACCAACTCCACCGTGCAAGAGTACTCTTCAACCAGCTTGCTGTAGACGTGTGCGCAAAGATGGAATCTGAAAGGCTCTGCTACATAAGGAACAATCAAGCATGCCTTCGTTCGGACAGCTACATTCACTTACGGGATGGAGTAAGGAACGACGTCGATCCCGAAAACCTAGGAAAACTCTTCATCACTTCAACATGCAACCCTAAGTGGAATGAAATTATCGCGGAATTATTCCCCGGACAAAGGACGTCAGACAGACACGATCTTACGGCACGAGTCTTTCACTTGAAGTTGACAAAACTTATTGAACTCCTAAAATCCGGTAAGGCCTTTGGACCTGTTAGGTGCTACGTATACACCGTTGAGTGGCAAAAGAGAGGCCTGCCACACGCTCACCTACTCATTTGGCTGATAACGAAAATCAACGCAAGCAGCATTGACAGCATCATTTCAGCAGAAATACCCGACCCAAAATTGGACAGAGAACTCCACAACATCGTCACTGTTCACATGGTGCATGGGCCATGCGGAAACGGTTTCAACATGAATTCTCCATGCATTAAAGAAAGAAGATGCACCAAGAGGTATCCTAGGCCATTCCTACGATAAAGTCGGACAGGTGGCGACGGTTATCCATTATACCGCCGCAGGGAGCCAGCGGACGGAGGAATTATTTCGAAAACACCACATCACAACGTCGACAACCGGTGGATTGTGCCCTACTGCCCACTTCTGCTTAAATTGTTTAACGCCCACATTAACGTTGAATACTGCCACTCCCTGAAATCGATAAAGTACGTCTGCAAGTATATCAATAAGAGGTCCGATGCTGCGTCCTTTGGTCTTACAATGGAGAACAACCGAGACGAAGTAACTCAATCCCAGGTCAGCCAATACATCAGCAGCAATGAAGCGTTCTGGCGATTCTTCCACTTTGCAATACACCATAACTACCCCCCCCAATCAAACAGTTGACGGTGCACCTTGAAAACGGTCAAAGAGTCTACTTCACCGCCTACACCGCTGCTGAGATAGCAGAGGAACGCAAGGACACCACACTTACGGCATTTTTTAAGTTATGCCGAAACGATCCCTTCGCCAAGACCATCTTCTACTCTCAGGTGCCATCATACTACACATGGAACACAGACAACAGAATTTGGTTAAGAAGTGTGAAAGGACAACCCGTCGAGGGACATCCAGACATTAAAATGTCCCCTACCCTTGGGAGAGTGTACACCATTCATCCTAACCAACAGGAATGCTTTTATCTCCGCCTTCTACTGCATGACGTGGTAGGACCGACCTCTTTCGACGATCTGAAAACAATCAACGGAGAGCTTTGCACTTCATTCCGCGCAGCCTGCCTTAGACGGGGTCTACTGGAAGATGGTGCTCAGTTGGATGCGATATTGGCGGAGGGAGCTACAATACGCTCAGCGCGAACTCTTCGACAATTCTTTGCGGTGCTACTGCAGACATGCGAGTTAAGTGACCCTGCATCCTTATGGGACAAATACAAAGAGGACCTTTCCGATGACTACATACACCAAGGACAACTGCTACTCCCTCATTCCGACGTACGACTCAGCGACGAATTCTTCAACAAAGCTCTCATTGACATCGATGACAAAATCCTAACTGCCGGCGGAAATTACCTTCAATTCTATGGACTGCCAAAAGTTCAGCGAACGGACTCCGACAAACTTCCGACAGGCATAATTCAGGAAACTGCCTACGACGTCCACGCCCTCGAACTGTTCATCAACGAAAACGAGCCGAAATTGTTTCAGGACCAACGGCAGGCGTATGATACAGTTTGCACTTCCATTCGTCAGCAGAGGCGGTATCTTCTTTTTGGACGCCCCAGGAGGAACTGGTAAAACATTCGTCTATAAACTCCTCCTCGCCAAAGTGCGACAGCAGAAAGGAATCGCGCTGGCTGTGGCTTCTTCTGGCATTGCCGTAGCTCTGCTGCCCGGAGGTAGGACAGCTCATTCCGCATTTAAACTGCCATTCAACATGACTTCAGACAACACAATAACCTGCAACATCACCAAGAACTCTGACAAAGCTGAAGTCTTGAAAATATGCCACCTAATTGTGTGGGACGAATGCACAATGGCCCATAAAGGGTCCCTTGAGGCGTTAGACAGGACCCTACGAGACATCTGGGAATGCAACCGGCCCATAGGAGGAGTACCTCTACTGCTGTCTGGCGATTTTCGACAAACTCTTCCAGTTGTTCCAAAAGCCACCAGAGACGACACTGTGGGGGCTTGCATTAAGTCATCTCCCCTGTGGCAGGAAGTGACAATCAGGACCCTCACAACAAACATGAGAGCCCAACTGCTCGGCGACCACTCATCAGCCGACTTCTCAAAGGACCTCTTAACAGTTGGTGACGGCACTGCACCTTCAGATGCAGCTGGAGGCACCGTTGTCGACATTGTTGACGACCTCACAGCCTCTGTCTTTCCCGATATGGCGACCAACTACAAAAACACGAGTTGGCTATGCGATAGAGTCATATTGGCTCCCAAAAATGTCTCAGTTGCAAAAATCAATGAGGACCTTCTGCAACGCATTCCTGGAAACCTCCGTACCTACAAATCTGTGGACAAAGTTGTGGACAAAGATGAGGTTGACGATTTTCCAACAGAATTCCTCAATTCCTTGGACCTCTCTGGACTGCCACCTCATGAACTGAGCATCAAAATTGGGACTCCGGTGATGCTGTTGAGGAACCTGGAACCATCACGTCTCTGCAACGGAACACGGTTAGTGGTAAGAATCCTCCTGCCGCATGTAATTGAAGCCACAATTCTCACGGGCTCGGGGATGGAGAAACCGTCTTCATACCCAGAATACCATTAACTCCATCAGGTACGGAAAGCCCCTGTTCTCTGCGCCGACTTCAATTCCTCGTTAAACTTTGCTTCGCGATGTCAATCAACAAGTCCCAAGGCCAAACGCTATCAACGGCAGGCCTGCATTTAGCCCAGCCGTGCTTCTCATGCTCAAGAGTGGGATGCAAGCAGAACTTATTCATACTTGCGCCCAAAGGCAGAACACAAAATGTGGTCTACAGAGAGGTGTTGTGACTCCTCTATTCAGCACCACTGCAGTCTTGCCGGTCTGACATATAGTGAGTAGATGCTATTGTTGTATATTTTCAAACTTACCCGTAATTACTTTCAATGTCTCAATATTCATAATTGAGTGGAATCATTAAAAGTACTTTAAAGCAATTAAACTCCGAGCAATGCCGGGCACTTCTGCTAGTATATATATATATATATGGAAAAAATGAAACGAAATTTCATTTCTCACGTATTTCTCATATGTACGAGAGATGACCCCTTAGCCTTTGTCAAGGCAGAATTCTAGGAGAAGGAAAACTCTGATATAACACCTGCAACCCTGATGATATCCAATGATGTTGACTTGTTCTTCTTTTTGGTAAATATCATCTTGGTTAAGAGAGTGGGACTGGCTTTGTGCAGTGCCTTTACCCACTATAAAAGCTTCACAGCACAGGCATTGCTTTATATCTGGAGATCTCACTGCACTTGTCGTCACAAGGTACTATGGGCCCAGCACTATGTGTCAATAATTGTCACAAGTGTAGTGTTTGTACCAGAGTTTTCAAGTCGCCGGCTGGACTAAAAAGTCACACTCGTTCAGCGCATCGGTAGGAGTTCTCCTACATGGATATAAAGTAGTGGCCGTACTCGAAAACGAGTTGGCAGCCACCACCATATATATATATATATATATATATATATATATATATATATATATATATATATATATATATATATAAGACGTAAAATAAGAAAATTTCTTAAAAAAAATTTCTTTTAAAAATTAACTTACTTACATAAATTTTCACTCCAACTAATTAGTTTCTGCAATGGGATAAAGGCAGTTACGTAATGAACTGTTGAGAATTTCATTGCGTCATCAGGTAGGTCATTATTTTGCGTCATCAGGGAGGTCATTATTTTACGTCTTATATATTATTGTTCTGCATTCTCCTGCATTGAACCACCTAGGTACTATGACATAACCTGTGTATTTTCTGGCATTAGCGTACATCTGTGCGCTTATGTTAGTAGATATATTAAATTATCTATATTTATCCCCAAATAACTGATTTGTCGAGCAAACCTGCCAAAACCACTTCTAAAAATTTTTTTTGGGGGGGTGTTAGTAGGCGTCTGTCATCTTACCATCCCATTCCTACTAACTAGCCTCTGTGTCACGTGATTGATTCTTTAGAATCGGCCATATGATCAGTGGCAGTGAGAATTTTCAGTGGCTGGAATCCAGTCCTCGATAGCTGTTCCAGTTGCCGAATTATTATTATTTTTATATGAGTCCCCAGTGTCCGCGCATCGCCTAGAGACTCGGCTGAGACTGACCTCCCTGATGACGCAATGAAATTCTCAACAGTTCATTACGTAACTGTCTTTATCCCATTGCAGAAACTAATTAGTTGGAGTGAAAATTTAAGTAAGTAAGTTAATTTAAAAAAACAATTTTTTAAAAGAAATTTTCTTATTTTACGTCTTATATATTATTGTTCTGCATTCTCCTGCATTGAACCACCTAGGTACTATGACATAACCTGTGTATTTGCTGGCATTAGCGTACATCTGTGCGCTTATGTTAGTAGATATATTAAATTATCTATATTTATCTCCAAATCACTGATTTGTCGAGCAAACCTGCCAAAACCACTTCTAAAAATTTTTTGGGGGGGTTGTTAGTAGGCGTCTGTCATCTTACCATCCCATTCCTACTAACTAGCCTCTGTGTCACGTGATTGATTCTTTAGAATCGACCATATGATCAGTGGCAGTGAGAATTTTCAGTGGCTGGAATCCAGTCCTCGATAGCTGTTCCAGTTGCCGAATTATTATTATTTTTATATGAGTCCCCAGTGTCCGCGCATCGCCTGTAGACTCAGCTGATAATTACCTCCCTGATGACGCAATGAAATTCTGAACAGTTCATTACGTAACTGTCTTTATCCCATTGCAGAAACTAATTAGTTGGAGTGAAAATTTAAGTAAGTAAGTTAATTTAAAAAAAACATTTTTTTTAAGAAATTTTCTTATTTTACGTCTTATATATTATTGTTCTGCATTCTCCTGCATTGAACAAGCTAGGTACTATGACATAACCTGTGTATTTGCTGGCATTAGCGTACATCTGTGCGCTTATGTTAGTAGATATATTAAATTATCTCTCTCTCTCTCTCACTCTCTCTCTCTCTATATATATATCAAAAACATGGAGAGAAGAATACTGCATGGTTGCACATAGATTACATATTATAAAATTAATCCCTTATCAGTGATTTGCCAACCATCATTGGTATTTCATCGCATTAAAAATCAGATACCTCAGGTTGGTGCGAGCAATAACTAAAATAAGCTATTGGGACAAGTGAAACGCGTAAAGCGAGTGAGACAAGTAAACAACAGAAGGAAAAGCAAACCAAAGGTTGGGAAAACAGCAAGCAACACGATAGTTATCCGATCAGCATAATCTGGGTGAATTTCTTGAGCGGTCAGAGAAGCAGACTGTTCGCCGTGAATGAGGTGTGAGAAAGAAGGAACCCCACTACTAGCGAACGGGAGAAAGTGAGAAGGGGAGAAACAGAGAGTGAGTGAGTGGAAGTGCGAGGAAGAGGTCAGTCGAGAGAAAGTGTTAACTGACAGAGGGGACGAAAGAAGGTAAGAGAAACAGAGAGAACGGGGGGGGGGGGGGGGGCATATATATATATATATACACAGAGACACTCTTACACATATTATATATGTGTGTGTATTTATATGTGTATATGCATATATATATATGCATGTATATGTGTATATGTATATATATATATATATATATATATATATATATATATATATATATATATATATATATATATATATATATATATATATATATATATATATATATATATATATATATATAAAATATTAAACAAATAATGAATAAAACAATGAAACAGTTCCTTATATTAAACAAAAAAAGTTCATTATTTAACGATCGTTTCTAGGATATATATGTGTTAGAATTGGCATGCATATTCAACAGATCTATGTACAAAATTATACAAAATTATACAAACTATCAAAATTAAATATACATACCCAACACACATATATGCCGTCTTCAGAAATAATGAAATATATTTATTGATAATAACAACAATTCAAAATTTCAGGTCCGTTTGGGAACAGAGTTCAAATTGACCAATATATATATATATATATATATATATATATATATATATATATATATATATATATATATATATATATAAGACGTAAAATAAGAAAATTTCTTTAAAAAAATAAAAATATAAAAATTAACTTACTTAAATTTTCACTCCAACTAATTAGTTTCTGCAATGGGATAAAGACAGAGTCTCCAGTGTCCGCGCATCGTCTGGAGACTCGGCTGAGAATGACCTCCCTGATGACGCAATGAAATTCTCAACAGTTCATTACGTAACTGTCTTTATCCCATTGCAGAAACTAATTAGTTGGAGTGAAAATTTAAGTAAGTAAGTTAATTTAAAAAAAAAAATTTTTTTAAGAAATTTTCTTATTTTACGTCTTATATATTATTGTTCTGCATTCTCCTGCATTGAACCACCTAGGTACTATGACATAACCTGTGTATTTGCTGGCATTAGCGTACATCTGTGCGCTTATGTTAGTAGATATATTAAATTATCTATATTTATCTCCAAATCACTGATTTGTCGAGCAAACCTGCCAAAACCACTTCTAAAAATTTTTTTTGGGGTTGTTAGTAGGCGTCTGTCATCTTACCAATCCATTCCTACTAACTAACCTCTGTGTCACGTGATTGATTCTTTAGAATCGGCCATATGATCAGTGGCAGTGAGAATTTTCAGTGGCTGGAATCCAGTCCTCGATAGCTGTTCCAGTTGCCGAATTATTATTATTTTTATATGAGTCCCCAGTGTCCGCGCATCGCCTGGAGACTCGGCTGAGAATGACCTCCCTGGTGACGCAATGAAATTCTGAACAGTTCATTACGTAACTGTCTTTATCCCATTGCAGAAACTAATTAGTTGGAGTGAAAATTTAAGTAAGTAAGTTAATTTTTTTTTAAACATTTTTTTAAAGAAATTTTCTTATTTTACGTCTTATATATTATTGTTCTGCATTCTCCTGCATTGAACCACCTAGGTACTATGACATAACCTGTGTATTTGCTGGCATTAGCGTACATCTGTGCGCTTATGTTAGTAGATATATTAAATTATCTATATATATATATATATATATAATGACAGTAAGAAGAAAGCAAGAACCCTATATATTTTATCATGTTTCGCTGTGACCCATCTTCTCTCTCCCTCTACCTACCTATTTCGTTACTATCTACTCTTCCCCCTCTTTCTTCCTCTCCCTTTCTCCCTCTCACTTTCACTCACCATCTCTCTGCTTGCCACCACATTGTTTTGCCTCGCCTGACCATCTAGCAGTCTTTTTCTCACTCACACTCGCTTGGGTCACTCATCTTTTTCGCTCGATCATACGCTCTTGAACTTATGTTCTCTTACTGCTGTGGTCTTCGATTCGCCCCTCAGTTGCTGCATTCTTCGGTTTGTTTGATTTTTCGCTGTTTTCTCTTTTCCCCTTTTCCTTTTTATTTTCCTTTTCTCCCTCCTCTGTTTTCCCAATAACTTATTCGGTTATTGAACGCCCTCGGGGTAGATATATTGTCTTTAAAGCGTTGAAATATCCGAGACCCCCAGGAGACAACTGAGAAGGAACGCCCCCTGTTCTTGCTTTCTTACTCTCATTCCATTTTTAAGCCTATATATATATATATATATATGGAAATGGTAAACAGAAATAACAACACAATCGGTATAGTATGTGAAAACTATATATTAGGTTATTGCTTGATATAGGATGAATGTATGAATATGCATATATATATATATATATATATATATAGAATACTATGCAATACTGTTAGCTTCTCGCTACAACAATTTCTATACATTTCATTTATATGTATATACATATATATAGTTATATATGTATTTTATAGATATATATTTATTTATATATATTATACATATATATTTATGTATGTATATATATATGTATATATGTATGTGTGTGTGTATATAGATATATGTATGTGTATATATATATATAGAGAGAGAGAGATGTGTGTGTGTGTGTGTGTGTGTGTGTGTGTGTGTGTGTGTGTGTGTGTGTGTGTGTGTGTGTGTGTGTGTGTGTGTGTTGTGAGTGTTTACGTGTAGACGTAAATGAATTCGTATACAATTCATTCATGTATAATATAGATACACAAATCTCGTTGTGAATATGGTAAGCCATGATCTTATGAGAGATACCTCAGTATCTGTATACGAGAATTCTATACGTATTTCAGAATTATTTCATTTCATCAGTATTGCTTACTTATTGTTATATACCAGACATGGGCAACCTTTTTCTAGAAGCGGGCCACATAATACATGGCTCATCATCAGGCGGGTCGCAAGCACTAATTTACATTCGTGCCCACATTCAAAAAAGGAGCTGTAATTCAGGTTGTTTTGATTTGTTTCTTCAGAATTCGTACACGTTGTTTTCCTCGATCGTAAAAATGATAGAAAGATAAATTACGACTGAAAGATTTCAGAAAGATTTCATTTAGGTCACTTAGGCGAGCTATTCACAAAGCTTCGCGGGCTGCAGGTTGCCCATGACTCTTATATACTAATGATTTGAAGCTTATAGTTTATTATGCATTTTGTAGATGAGCCCTTTTCATAATGGTTTATTTACATAGAGTAAAGTTGTCACGCTAGAAGTAACCAGCCATAATACTGACACAGCGTACTAGAGAGTGCATATGTATATGGATCCATGATGTATGATGATTTCAAACGAATAAAACAGTTCTACTCCTGTAGTCATTTGTATTTGAAATATATAAGGTATTCTTTCTACTTAATGTTTTGCGTACTTTATTTAACAATGGTATCTTGTTGTTCCTCTTCTCAAAACCGTTTATAATCTCTCTCTCTCTCTTATACAAATTTTACATACAGTATACACATTTCCCCTTAAGTATTTTCTCCTGTCTTGTTTTCCGTTATTTTCTCTATCCATGACAAACGTTTTCATTCTTGTCCCGCCAACAATTTCAATGGACTACATTCTTTTAACACGATTTCTTACATTTTTGTCATATTTTCTGCGAGAAAAATACTTTAAATTAATATATAACATGAAGGGTCGTACACGGTGTATTAGTTATATTTGTGGGTATTGCTATGTGTTTAATGATCTCACTTTACAACACGAATTTCTGTTTCAGTCCTTCTGCGTAACAGCTTGTGTGCAAGTGATTTCTATTCGTTCTGAGTGAAAGTTTGTGAAACGTTGCCCTCGGCGATAATGGAACTCATATCATAAAAGGCCGTAACTAAAATGTTTTGAGCACTTCTTCCGACGCTCTAAGGATTCTGCCAGTCGTCATAAGTGAAATAAGTGAAATAATAAAGTAATAAAAGATATATTAATGGTGTCGTCATATCGTATTTAGACATAAAACTAGGATGTGTATTGCACTCTTTATTCCTGATAGAAATTTATAAGTGTGCAAACATTTCTTCTCTAAATGTACGATAAACAGTAATTTTACAATTTGGATTCAGAATATGAGAGTCCGGAAGAAACTAAACACCGTAAAGCGTTTAATCCGGATATCCAATTTCTTCCATAACTTTCTTTTCTCTCTCTCTCGCTCTCTCTTTTAGATATCTGTATTGATTTCTTACAGTCGAACAAGCAATATTTATTTCATCGATCTCCTCCAATAAATGAAAGATAAAGATGTTATCGGGCAAGTTTACCTTACAAGCTATAAAAGTCTAAAGAAAATAGTTGTGGTTCTTGTAGTAATGTATTTTACCGTCTTTGCTAGTGAAGTTTATTAACTGAAGATTGAATATTTTCTGGAAAGAAAACACAGCTAGCCAATAATGTTTAGAGAATGATTGATCGATCCTCCGTCTCTTTCTACGACGTTGAGCGAACAATCTCTTGTTTGATAAACTAAACGTCCAACTCATGAATTAACCTTTTATTAAGTGATTGATTATTTCACAGGCATGTGTACCATTAATTTACTTTGATCAACTGAACATCTACCTTGGGAATAATGTGTAAATGGCTGAGTATTCCACGGACATGAGTACCACCCTTTAATTTAATTCCCAAGCCGAATAAGCCTGACATAATACATGACAAGGCTGGAACTTCGAATTATAGTAGGGTGGAAATCTAGTACACTCACTCACTGAAACTGAGACAAGCTCCTGGTTTTGTCCAACCCCTGCAAGCATGGGAAAGCGGGAGTAAAAATATAATTTTAAGTCTAATACATAAATACATGTATATTGGCAGCTCAGTGAATGCAGCGTGGCTGAATAATTAATAAGATGGTTTCCCATATCTTGTGAGTGAAACTGGATAGATGGAAACTGTGTGGAAGCCCGTCGGATGGACTGTACGTATAATTCAAAGGCCAGGTATGTCTCGCAATGTGTTACGCTGAATCCTTTCAGAATTACGTTCATAGTTCACATGTCTGTAGAATATCCAGTCAATTACACGTTAATTTCATGAGCAGGCGGTGACGTTGATCGCATAATTGGAACACTCATCTTCGAAATCGACGGATGCTCATTCCATTAACAGCTCGACTTCAAACAGTAATAACATAACAAAATAAATAAATAAATAAATAAATAAATAAATAAATAAATAAATAAAAGAAGCATTATAAATACCAGAACAGTTTTCCACTGGAGCAGGTATAACTAGTGTATCCGCAACTTACACGG
The DNA here is from genome assembly GCA_964016885.1 of Eledone cirrhosa. NCBI lineage: Eukaryota > Metazoa > Mollusca > Cephalopoda > Octopoda > Eledonidae > Eledone > Eledone cirrhosa. The sequence continues at coordinate 187,110,256 of OZ024742.1, forward strand.
TCAATAAGTTCCACCAACTTCTCGCTTTATTCAAAAATCGTGTACGACAAGATCTTTATATACATTTGTCAATGTACATCGCTGTTTTGAAGGAGACATAACGTCAAATTCGCTGGAGGTAGAGAAAACTCAGGAAAAGGATTCAGTAGGGGTTAGAACTTTCTTCCTTACATTAAGCGATGCGATTCCATGCGATACAAGACATTCAGAGTTTTACATCAGTTTTTAATAACAAAAATATATTTTCTGTCCGCGTATGTATAAAATACACATTATTTCAAACTGCGTATGATGCAGATCCAGTGAAACAAGGTGAAATAATTGATAAAATAGAGAAGTGGGGAGTGTTAAAGGCAATATAAAATGATAGACAAGATAAAAGATAAGGAAACAGCTAGATGGTAATAGAGTAAAAGAAAGATAGAGCAGAGAGTAAGGATTGAAAAATCAAATGAGGGTAAGCAGGGTTGGATTTAGACCTTGGGGACCCCTGGTCACTTCAGGTTTGGGGACCCTCTCATACACACACACACACAAAGAAAAAAAGTTGAATACACAGCAAGCCCCTCAATTTTACATATGAAAGTTAACCCGTGCGCAAGTAATTGGAATTGAAAAGTTATAATACAGGTATTAAATTAAAAATTCTAACCATCCTAAAGCAAAAAAGTCCAGCTGAGGGCACAAATCAATTGTTACGGTCGTCGCTGGTGGAGCATCTTGATAGGAGGGGGCCCGGGGCAATTGCCCCCTTGCCTTCACACATTAAATCGGGCCCTGAGGGTAAGGTTTCATGAAAAAATCTACGTAGAAAGATAGCGGCTGGAGTTGGCTTGGCCAAGTCAGTCGAATGGAAGATTTCTGAATACCTTCAAACATATTTCCCGACTGTGCATGTTTAAAACCATACTGTTTAAAAGCACGTAAGATTCTGACCTACTGTATCAACACAAGCATAAATATTTGCTATTGTTCTTCATGTGAATGTTTCAAACGGTTTTTATATTATCTTTATATCTTGTTTTAACAATAGTCTCTGACTGCTTGTAACAGTTAGATTGATTTAATACGTCTTGTCACCTGATCGCTGTGATATGTCAACTATAATAGAAACACTAGAGTTATAATAAAAATAAAAATCGGAAAACACAATCAGAATCAAGTTTGTTCAGCGACTGAGAAACTCCAATTACATTTTCATAGACGAAACATGGCGAATAAGCATGATATTCTAGAAAGAAAGAAGAAATATAACAATCTAATAAAATAAAATAAAATAAAATAAATAATACTCCAACGGCCACATGTAAACGTAACAGGTAAACATCTAAGAGAGAGAAGCTGGTAAAACGGTTGCCAAGGAATACTGTCACGTCAAAGACAAAATTATAACCAATTCTGAAACGTTGTTTAAAGATTATTAATAAAACTAGCAGAAGCACCCGGCGATGCCAGTTATTTCATAAAAGTAACAATATATTTTTGTACACATTACGAAATATTTGACGAACAAAATGGAACCTCTTGTATTTTCCCCTGAAATCGAATGCACCATCGAATGTGACAACAGTTGCAATTGGGAAGGAGCTGTGGAAGAAAAGGACCAAGGAAGATATAGAGTTAGAAGTAGTTGAAGCTGTTGTGTACAGAATACTGAACACCAACAAAAAACAAAAAAACATAACAACACAAGATGTGGCGAGACTCTGTCACCATTGTCATTTATTGAATAAAATGTATCAATCAGTTTCTTTTAGCCATATAAAAACATACTAGTAGGTGTATATGAATAACACTTAACCCAATAGTTAACCAGTCCTACGAAAAAGCATCTACTTCCTGCCTGACTTCCTTCTCACTTTCTCTGTGTTGGTGAATGTCTCTGTTTCTCATAGTTACACTTTTTTTTGTAATCTATTAATTGTGTCTACTTTTGCCACAAAGCCAGCAATTATTCCAGGGTATTACTGGTACTTTATTTTATCGACCCCGTAAGGATGAAAGGCAAACTTAACCTCGGCGGGATTTGAACTCAGTCCATAAAGGGACGTAACAGTGCTGCAAAGCATGGCGTCCGACCCTCTACCGATACTGCCAATCCACTGCCCCTTTGTAATCTATTAATGATGATGATATTGGTGATGATGCTGCTGCTGATGATGGTGATGACGTTGATGATGATGATGATGACGATGACGATGATGACGATCATCATCATCATCATCATCATCATCATCATCATCCTCTATCATTATGATCATCCTTATCATCATCATAATCCTCATCACCATCATCATCATCCTCATCATCATCCTATCTCTCTCTCTTTCTGTCTCTAGTGGTTCGGCAAATAAAGATCGATATAACAAGTGACCAAGAGGTTCGAGTGTTCGACTTTCTATCATAATGCCGTAAGTTCGATTCCTTGAGTGGTTGAGCGTGTTATGTTCCTAAGAAAAAAACAATTCAATTCAGACCGCTGCAGTTCCTTCAGCTGAAAATAAGTACCAGCTCTAGCTTGTATCCTGATCCTCTTCAGTGAGAGTCTTCCATTGTCGCTCGCTTTACTGCGATGAAACCGAGATAATCCTTCACCTGATGAGCCTTCGTACACACACATACAAAGACAAACGTATACCATTATCGTATCATGAAACAGTACATACGCTATCTTACACAAATAAAGAGCTCTCTCAATATATATATATATTTATTATACTTATTCACATGACAGTCATCAACCAACCAAATTACTTCTCTAAAAACCTAGCATTTCGAGCCATTTTTTTCCATATAAAACAGAAGTAACATTCGAACACCAACCAGATGCGAGAAAAACCACGAACCCTCCATCTCAACTCTACTTTTGAAAAGCAGAAGAACTGCGAAACCGGTAAAGGAACCAAATAAATATTCTTAAAAAATATATATACATACACATACCTTGAGATGTTAAATGATTAAGATTTAATCAAGGTAGTGATTAACCATTTAACATCTCAGGGTATGTCATGTATCATTATATTTTGTCTGATGAGGACGTACTGTTGTACATCCGAAATATGTATACTAAAATGTAATTGATCAAAAGAACATCTATTTTATTAATACTTATATTTTAATATTAATAACTCCAGAAATTTTTTTTTGGTACCGTTGAGTGCTTCCAATCTACTGTAGAACTCATTCTTTGACATAATCATTGAATATTGTTTAACAATTTAATATATATATATATATATATATATATATATATATATATATATATATATATATATATATATATATATATATATATATATTTATCTATATGTGTATCTATATATATATGTCTGCATGTGTACGTGTTTATATATCACACACACACACACACACACTTTTATATATGTATGTGTATGTGTGTATGATGCATTTATGGATAAAAGATGACCTTTCTACCTCCATCAATTTTTTAAGATTTTAAAGTGTCTGCAATAAGTCTATTAAAAGATGTCAATTAATTGTAAATTTTACGGATTATCAACCAAATCGTTAAAACGTTGCTGAATAAATCATTTGTCTACTTTGAATTATTTTTTGCTTAAGTCTTATTTACTCGTTTCATATATATATATATATATATATATATATATATATATATATATATATATATATGTGTGTGTGTGTGTGTGTGTGTGTGTGTGTGTGTGTGTGTGTGTGTGCGTGTGCGCGTGTGCGCGTGTGTGTTTGTGTTTGTGCGTGTGCGCGTGTGCGCGTGTGTGTTTGTGTTTGTGTGTATGTATATATGCATTTATTTATATTTATATATATATTTATATGCGTGTGTGCGTATATGTTATATATATATATATATATATATATATATATATATATATATATATAGATAGATAGATAGATAGATATATATGTATATATATATATAACGGCGATGAATTAGTTTTGCGAGGTTTTCTATATGAAATAGTGTGTCGAAACAAATATTGTTATACTTGGTACTATACTAACATACCAGACGAAAACAACACGACGGTAACATAGACAACATAGAAATTAGAATAATATCTAAACATAGAAATGACCCAGCAGATAGGCAAATCAGAGAGGCCAGCGAAATAGAACTTCGAAGGCCAAGGCTAAACAGAAAAAAATGAATGGAATAACAACAACACCCAAACAAACAACACTGACCTAAGAGAAGTATAAATAACTAACTAACTAAATAAATAAATAAATACATACACAAGCACAATAACAACAAACACATATAAACACACACTAGTAAACTAAGATAGAATACAATAACCAATACACAGTCACCGAAACACGAACACACATCAAATAAAACACTATACACACACGCAAACGCCTGCGCAAAGAAGACAAAAAAAAAACAACAAATAAATAAATAAATAAACAGACTAAATAAAGATGGCGTAAGCATACAATACAACGGGAGGAAACATAATAGCACCACTGACGATGTTGCAGATGTGCAACGAAAGAACTTTGTTAGACTATATATATGTGTTTGTGTCTATATTGTATCTGTTGTATCTGTATTATTGCCCGTTGGTCAGTCAATGGTAACATTGAGGACCGAATAAATTAAATTAACCGATATAAAAGACACAGAAGCGAAAACCAACTAAACAGTGAGCGTGTTCTGTTATTAATTCTGGCAATATTATTACACAAATATGACCCTCCCCAAGTATAACAATATATATATATATATATATATATATATATATATATATATATATATATATATATATATATATATATATTCATATATATAATGTATATGTATATACATATATATATATACATATACATCTATTTATATTTATATATATATTTATACACATACACACACACACACAAATACATATGTGCGTATGTGTATATATATACACATACATATACATACGTTTATTTATATAAATGTATATATATATATATATGTATGCATGTATATATATACGTATGTGTGTGTGTGTGTGTAAGTAGTTCATATAGATTTGATAGATTGTAAAAATCAATATATACAAATTCAATATATAAACATAGAAAATATTAAGATATAAACGGTAATACAACATTAATGAATGAGAAAACTAAAGCAACTAATATATTTACACACACACGCGCGCGCGCGCGCAATACATCATATTCACACACACATACAAACACACGCACACATACACACACATTACATCACATACATATGTGATGTATTGTAGATGTAATAATAATTATATAGTGACAACATCCGTGAAGAGCGAAAACACCAAGTGAGATTACTAACTAGACCGTATGGTTACGGTCTGAGTTCAAATCCCACCGCGGCTAAAATATAGTACCAGTAATGCACTGGTGTTATTGCTGGCCTTGTGCCAAATTTAGAAGCAATTATATATATAGACGGTGGATTGACAGTGTCGGTAGAGGGTGGGACACCATGCTTTCCAGCATAGAATTACGTCCCGTTACGGTCTGAGTTAAAATCCCGCTGAGGCTAAAATAAAGTACCAGTAATGCACTGGGGTAATTGCTGGCCTTGTGCCAACAGTTGAAACAATTATATATATAGACGAGAACCACGTTAATTATATGGCATTTGTGTTTGTAAATTTTAATGTGGAATATGTAGTGCTGGTTGTGGTTATTACAACTAATGTCAGGGGTTGGAAGGTTCTTCTCCAAAATAGAGTCTCACCACATCTTGTAGTGTTATGCTTTTTTTTTTTATAGTGTTAAGCAATCTGTACACAGCTTTAACTATTTCTAACTCTATATCTTCCTTGGCCTTTTTCTTCCACAGCTTCTTCCCAATTGTAACTGTTGTCACATCAGTACCCAAATGTCGTCACCCAATATCATTATATATTCATATCAGGGTGGTGGATTGTCAGTGTAGGTAGAGTGTAGGGCGCCATGCTTTGCAGTATAGAGTTATGGCTCTTTATAATCTGAGTTCAAATCCGGCCGAGGTTAACTTTGCCTTTCATCCTTACGAGATCGATAAAATAAAGTACCAGTCACGTACTGGTTCGATTTAATCGACTTTCCCCTCCCCCCAAAATTGCTGGCCTTGTGCCTCTATAAGAAACCATTATATATTCATATCAACACAGTTGTCTTTCTTGCAGGCAGCTACCGACTCTTTTTACGCCGTGTTCATTCTCTCAACTGATCTCTACTTCGTCGTTCATGTACATTAAATTTACATACATAAGAGAGCCTGCTCAATCCTTTCTTGCCAATGCTCATACATCCTCTACCTAATGTCTATCTCTCACTATTATGCAACATTATGTTACATACGGCGGTGGACTGGCAGTATCGGTAGAGGGTCAGACGCCATGCTTTGACGCATAGAGTTACTGCCCTTGTCATTCTGAGTTCAAATCCCGCCGAGGTTAACTTTGCCTTTCATCCTTACGGGGTCGATAAAATAAAGTACCAGTAATGCACTGGGTATTTGCTGGCCTTGTGCCAAAAGTAGAAACAATTATGTTACATACACAGGCATCAGGCAACCCACGATTTACTTAGAGAGAGAGAGAGAAATGACTTTGTTCGCAGCCTATCGTTGAGTTTTTGAGTAAATACTTGACCTTGTGCATGCAAAGGGAAAGCAGTTCAGATTTTAAATATAAAGTGTGTTATAATGAAAAATAAGAATGGAGGTTACAGTGTCCGTCCTGATCATTTGATATTGTGTTGTCTAGGGCATTCTATTTGACGTTATATTTGGTGTTCTATCTGTATTTAAGTCACAACTTGTTCTTAGACAAGCTAGTGGCTAACGGTGGCGAATGGCCAGTCGATAGAGGGCTTTGCGTTATTCGTTCTGGCTCTCTGAGTTCAAATCCCGCGGAGGTCAACTTTGCCTTTCATCCTCTTTGATGTTGTTAAAACAAATACTAGTCAGGTTTTTGGGTCTATTCTTCCTCTATATCTCTTTCTCACTTCCATTCTTTCACTTTCGAACTTTTTCTGGAATAAATCTGCTATACTTAGGTTTGAAGAGGGATGGGTTAGGTTATACTTAAAATGTTCAAGAAACGCCGTATGTTACTACAGCGACTCCAATATATTCGAGACCATACACATACCAAGCTAATGCCTGCTATTCTGTTAATGTTTCTGAAGGTGTGAGTATAGGTGGTTGTAGTTAATCCTGAGCGGTAAAATAATGCCTTTGTTGTTATAAGTGTGTGCCATTAGATGGACATCGCTTCCTTCATCATTTCTGTCTTATCTGGTGACACAAATATAGACAAAATAAATCATTTATCCTCGAGTCAACATTCAGATTAGTATATATAAATACATCTATTATATTCTATTATGTGTATGAATTGTGGAGCTTGGGCAAGTTTTTTAATAATCTTTTTTATTTGCATTTCATTTTGTTCATATTTGATTAATCGTGTGTTAGCAGGATAAAGTCACATTATTTTCATTTTTGCAATATTTATCTTTTTATCATATATTTTATCTTTTTATTATATATATAAATATATAAATATATAAATATATATATATATATATATATATATATATATATATATATATATATATATATATATATATATATATATACACACAGACACACAAGTCTTTTGATATGTATGTATACACACACCATGTATATTTATATATTTTAGTATGTGACTTGATTTTGTTTTCAAGTGTCACTTGGAATTGGATGTATTATATATCATTGTGTGTGTGTGTGTGTGTGTGTGTGTGTGTGTATACATATGCATATACATATATATATATAGAGAGAGACATATGTGGATGTCGGCACAGGTTTTACACACCAATTTTGCTGGACACTCCATATTTGTGCAGCATAAATAAATAAATATATAAATATTACTCGGAAAAGTGAAATTAAAAGTAAGCAAATATTTGAGTAGATAAAAATTTATTTCGGAAATTTAACCCCCCCCCCCCCCCCAAAAAAAAATATTTTCATTGAAGTGTTTACCAAAAATAGATTTATAATAAATTTCGCACAACATCGATATGAAGAGACAAACAGTAGTGATTGATTTTTTTAAAATAATATAGAAATGATTAAAAAATATTGAATGAGTAGTGAGGACATGTGGTGCAGCGTGTCAGTGAATTTTGATGGCTATTTTAGTTGATTAATAGACGTAAATTGATAGATATATGGTTTAGGAAATAGTATTGAACTGCTATCGCCGGCCGTCATATATATAGGTGTGTTGGTTTATGTGTACATATATATATACTTTTTTTTCGTTTATATATATATATATATATATATATAGGAACGAGTAGGACCCCGACGGCTGAGCTCAAGCCGTTTCGACGGCTAGTTAGGTCCAGAATTGGCCGTGAAAACGGCTTGAGCTCAGCCGTCGGGGTCCTACTCGTTCCTATTACCCACTCTACTACCCTAAGTATTGAGTACTTTGGTGCGTTATGGTCCACCTGGTTCCTTACCACATTTCCTTCGTTATATATATATATATATACTTTGTCTGATTCTCTCTTACTGCTTCCCCGCTCTCTCTGTTTCTCTCACCTTCTTTCGCCCCCTCTGTCAGTTACACTTTCTCTCGACTGACCTCTTCCTCACACTTCCACTCACTCACTCTCTGTTTCTCCACTTCTCACTTCCTCCTGTTTGGCTTGTAGTGAGTCTCTTCTTGCTTACATCTCACACACATCGGACGGTCTGTACCCCTCTCGCTCATGAAATCACCCCAGCTTATGCTGACCGGACAACCATGTAGCTTGTTTATTTTCCTATCTTCGGTTTGCTTTTATCCTTCTATGTTGTTTACTTGTCCCCCTCGCTTTACGCGAATTACTGGTCTCAATAACTTTTTTTAGTTATTGCTCGCACCAACCTGAGGTATCTGATTTTTAATGCGATGAAATACCAATGATGGTTGGAAAATCACTTACGAAGAACTATTTTTATCATATGTAACCCATTTGCAACCACGCAGTATTCTTCTTTCTTCTCATGTTTATATATGTATATAAACGGAAAAAAATGAAACGAGATTTCATTTCTCACTGTTAGTACGGCTGTTACTTAAATATATATACATACTTATATATACATACTACTGTAGGTCTGTATACATATATGTATATACGTATACATACTTATATTTAAGTAACAGCCGTACTAAGAGTGAGAAATGAAATTTAGTTTCATTTTTTCCGTTCATCGTTTTCGGTACCCCGGCCCATTAACTCACTCGATATGCAAATTAGGCTGCTCAGCCGTTAATATGCATAAGGAAAGTATATACTTTCAGACGTTCAATCATCTGGCAGGAAGGTATACGTTGCTGACGATAGCTAATACGCTTGAAACTAGTACAGCGTTCCTTTGTCAGTGTTGAACAAATGGGAAACGATGGTTGCTGGACACTGTACGGTTTAAAACGTGATGTTTGTTTACAAACACACCGAGCATTATAATAAATGTTCGGTGAATCCATACGTACATATATATGTGTGCATGCATGTATATATATATATACATACTACTGTACGTCTGCATACATATATGTATGTACGTATATATATATATATATATATATATATATATATATATATATATATAGCAAAAAGGAAAAAAAAACAGTAGCTGGAAGGATTTTTTCAGTATATCATCAAAACATTTATTTATAAAGTAGGGAATTTTGCATTTAATCGTGTACTGGTGTCAGCTTTATATGCTTTTTCAACGACGGAAGAGTATAGGGCAATTAAATTGCATATTTATACGAATAATATTAAATGGAGAAAACAAATTTTTAGTTTTTACATACATATTTAGAGAGGAAAGTTCATATTTATTCCCGTAGTTTTCTTTTGTTCTCCGTTAGTGTTGACCAACAAAGGTGGTAGCAGTTTAAATTGTTGGCTCACGACTGTGTGTGTATGTATATATAATATATAAAGCGTCTGCAGTGTTGAAACCTGGGAGACCACTAATCATGGGAGTACTCAATGCTTGGGGAAATGCAGAGTGGGCATAGAAATATGTAAAATATTGACTGCGCGGTCAAGCGAAACACGTTCGTGTCGCGGTCGGGATTTTACATATCTCTGCATATAATAAATATATACTAGCTGGTCCTGGGCCGTAAAAAATGACGGCTACATGGTAGATGTGTATTTGTATATACCTTTTAACTGCGGTCGTTTTATTTTTTGATAATTCTAATCTATTTCAATATTGCTACGGACTTGGCTCCTTGGACAACGTATACACACAATCACTCGCAAAAGTGTAGCCAATCTAAGAACTCTAATTTGGATTGGAAGTATCGGTAGAGGGACGGACGCCATGCTTTGACGCATAGAGTTACGGCCCTTGCCATTCTGAGTTCAAATCCCGCCGAGGTTAACTTTGCCTTTCATCCTTACGGGGTCGATAAAATAAAGTACCAGTAATGCACTGGGTATTTGCTGGCCTTGTGCCAAAAGTAGAAACAATTATTACATACACACATGGAGGCACATGGCTTAGTGGTTAGAGCATGGCCTTGCAATCGAAAGGTTGTGAGTTCAATTCTCAGACCGGGTGATGTGTTGTTTCCTTGAGCAAGACACTTTATTTCACATTGCTCCAGTTTATTCAACTGTAGAAATGAGATGATAGGGACTGGGGTCCATATCATTCCACTGCAAAGTGGTCGTGGAGGTGCCACGGCAAAAAGGCACCCAGCACTCACTGTAAATGAGGTTGGTGTTAGGAAGGGCATCCAGCTGTAGAAATCAAGCCAGAATCAGTTCCCGTCCCACCCTTGCAAGCAGGGAAAAGCGGACGTAAAATGAAATGATGATGATGATGATGACACATATGTGTGTGAGTATGTGTGTGTGTGTGTGTGTGTGTGTGTGTGTGTGTGTACGCGTGTGTATACATTTATATGTATTGAGTAATACAGGTGTTGCTAACGCTGTTCTCTGTTTTCGATATTTTGTCAGAGCCTCCGTCCTTCCATACTCACCACATAGATCTGTGTGTATGTAATCATTATATTGTATAATGTTTATGTATATGCATCTATTATATTTATGGATTGGCAGTATCGGTAGAGCGTCGGACAACATGCTTTGCAGTACAGTTACGTCCCTTTACGGACTGAGTTCAAATCCCACCGATGTTGACTTTGCCTTTCATCCTTACGTGGTCGATAAAATAAATACCAGTAGTGTACTGAATATTTGCTGGCCTTGTGCCTAAAGTAGAAACAATTATATTTATATATTTATACTTACTTACTGAAACATAGATGAGTTAGCTCCCTTTGCGTGACGTACAAAAACACAAGATATATATATATTTGTGGGTGTTTGTGTGCGTGCGTGCGTGTGAGTGTGTGCGTGAGTGTGTGTATGTGTGCGTGCGTGTGTGTGGATGTGTATTTGCGTGTGTGTGTGTGTGTATGTGTGTGTATGCGTTTGCTTGTAGAAAGAATGTCAGGAATTGGAAGATATATGAAGATATTTAGCAAGTGACAGATTTAGATATTACGAGGGAAAAAGAGAGTAACATAAATACAGAGGGAGAGAGAGAGAGAGAGTGTGTGTTTGAAAGAGAGTGAGTGTGTGTGTGTGTGTGTGTGTGTGTGTGTGTGTGTGTGTGTGTGAGATAGATAGATAGAGAGAGAGAGAGAGAGAGAGAGAGAAAGTGTGTGTGCGTGTGTGTGAGAAAGAGAGTGAGTGTGTGTGTGTGTGAGAGAGAGAGTGAGTGTGTGTGTGAAAGAGAGAGTGAGTGAGAGAGAGTGAGTGTGCGAGAGAGAGTGAGTGTGTATGTGAGAGAGAGAGAGAGAGAGAGAGTGAGTGAGTGAGAGTGTGAGAGAAAGAGAGAGTGAGAGACAGTGAGAGGGTGAGAGAGAGAGTGAGTGAGAGAGAGTGTGAGAGAAATAGAGATGGGGAGAGAGAGAAAGAGAGAAACCTAGTGTGATATAGCAAGATATAGAATGCTATCGATATCGATTAAAATACTTTTTTTTACACAACTTTCCAACATCCACCATGTCTAAAGATCACCTTACTGAAAACAAATGTTCTTTCTATTTTCCGTCTTTCATTTTTTACTTCTCTCTTCCTTCATGTTGTTTTTCTGTTATTTTCGAAGTCAACCATTCTAGCGTCAACAACTCCATCGACCAATTCCACAAACAAAATTACAAAACATTCTGCGAAACTTACAAAAGCTATTAGAAATTATTCGCCTCTAAAGCGTTTTAAAAATCGTTTGTTAGGAAACATCTAGGTCTAAATTATTATTGTATTTTCTTGGCGTCCAGCCAATGTTTTAGAAATTGGTGGTTTTAGTCGATACAAATCAACATTAATATATTAATGGTAGTCATATATTTTTGTCACCCCCGGAAAGATAAAAAGGAAAAGAAAAATGATCTTTGTGGTATTTGAAACAAAGAATTATATATGGAATTTGATTGGTGTTGGACGATACAGACAGTACTCATAAGGTTTCTGATTTGGTGGCCAATGTCCTTTAAGCTAGTAGACTTCAGCCTGAGTTGACTAAAGAAAAAACAAAAAAAAATCAAAAGGATTTACTAAAATAGTCTTGGGTTGGTGAAATAAAATGAGTTTCTTACAGGATATATCAGTATAGTCTGAGAGAGCTCCAATGACATTCTAAAACATCAACTTGATTTTGTTATTCATTTCAGGACGAAGTTATAGTTTCTGTTTTTATGAAGTAAATATAAAAACACACACAAATGCACGCACACACACACACACACACACACACACACACACACACACACACACACACACACACACACACACACACACACACACACACACACACACACACACACACACACACACATACACACACACACACACACACACACACACACACACACACACCAGGATGTAACGCATGCGCAGTCCAGTTGTACTGCTCATAAACACATGATGGTTTAAAACAAAACAAAGAGGAAACCCAAAGTAACAACTGTAGTCACTGAAGAGGTCAAGGAATGAGTGACGAAAGAGCTTTGACAACTAAACAACCATTCGATTATTAAACTAGCCGACGGAAATATATAATAATACAGTGAAAAAAACTAAACTAGTGTATGTGTTTTTATCGGCAGCATGACCCACACAATGTATAACAATATATATATAAATGGAAAAAATGAAACGAAATTTCATTTCTCATTCACTCTTAGAACGGCTGTTACTTAAATAGAAGTATGTATACGTATATACATATATGTATACAGACGTACAGTAGTATGTATATATATACATACATGCACACATATATATATGTACGTATGGATTCACCGAACATTTATTATAATGCTCGGTTTGTTTGTAAACAAACATCCCGAATTAAGCCGTACAGTGTTTAGCAACCATCGTTGCCCTTTTGTTCATCACTGACAAAGGGACGATGTACTAGTTTCAAGCTTATTAGCTATCGTCAGCACCGTATACCTTCCTGCCAGATGAATGAACGTCTGAAAGTATATACTTTCTTTATGCATATTAACGTCTGAGCAGTCTAATTTACATATCGAGTGAGTTAATCGGCCGAAAAAGAGCATTATAATAAATGTTGGGTGAATCCTTACGTACATATATATATATATGTGTGCATCTATGTATATATATACATACTACTGTACGTCTGTATACATATATGTATGTACGTATACATACGTATATTTAAGTAACAGCCGTACTAAGAGTGTATGAGAAATGAAATTTCGTTTCATTTTTTCCATTTATCGTTTTCGGTGAGCCTGGCAAATTAGGGTGCTCAGACGTTAATATGCATGAGGAAAGTATATACTTTTAGACGTTCAATCATCTGGCAGGAAGGTATACGGTGCTGAAGATAGCTAATAAGCTTGAAACTAGTACATCTTTCCTTTGTCAGTGTTGAACAAAAGGGCAACGATGGTTTCTAAACACTGTACGGCTTAATTCGGGATGTTTGTTTACAAACACACCGAGCATTATAATAAATATTCGGTGAATCCATACGTACATATATATATGTGTGCATGTATGTATATATATACATACTACTGTACGTCTGTATACATATATGTATGTATGTATACATACTAATATATATATATATATATATATATATATATACATATATATACGCGTACACTAACATACAAACAGACATATACACACACACACAGACTTCTCCGTATAAGACAAGAGCTGAAAAATATCTTTCAACATGTTAAAATATCCCCCACACACGTACCGACACATTCCTGCTGACCGATCCCTCTACCACGAATCACTCTGTTACACACACACACACATACACACACACACACACACATATTTGTCTTAATAGACATCTGAACTGTTGACCTTTCAACATGACTGCAATTCAAACACACATCCCTACTTACCATTATCACAACAAAGAACCTCTTTACTACACACACACACACACACACACACATATTTGTCTTAAAAGCCTTATTTTTCAGTGACTTCTCAATCAGGCGAAAAAGGACACTCTTCGACAAACCTACATTTGTCGCAAAATCAATTTTTAACATTCACGTGACCCCTACCGACCAATCAAAATTGTTTTGACTACAAGAATTTTAGCAACACAATTTGGCTCGAAACTTATAGTAGTCATTCACGTGACATTCAACAACCAACCAAATCTTAATACCTCTGGAGCCACTTTTTTCACATAAAACAGGTAGAATTTCCAAAACTGATCTGATTAGAGCAAACATCACGGGCGCTCTATCTCAAAATTATTATTGAAAAGCATTAGAAATGCGCAACCGGTAAAAACTTTAAACTAAAACTGAATACTAACCAATACTTACTACTAATTTTTACTTATTCCTAATTAAACTATTTTTCACTGGGAACAATTTGTCAGCATTTTCTTCTCCTTTTACTAATATATATATATATATATATATCTATATCTATATCTATCTATCTATCTATCTCTCTCTCTCTCTCTCTCTCTCTCTCTATATATATATATATATATATATATATATATATATATATATATATATATATATATATATATATATATATATATATATATATATATATTTCGTTTCTGAATTTGTTTAGCAAGAATCTTTATCTGAAAACGTGTGTTGAAACCGATATTATTATACTTCGGGAGGGTCATGTTGACAATAAGAAACACACGCACCAAGCGCTTTCACTCCAATTTATTATAAATTAAATTTATAAATTTAAGAATTTATAAATTTCCGGTTGGTTGGTTGGTTCCACAACCGGATGGTTGTTCATATATTGTCAAAGTTATTTCGTCACACATTCTGTGACCTCTTCAGTGACTGGGGATTCTTCTCTTTGTTTTGTGCCTCTCCTTTGTTCTGTCCTACGCCATCTTGTTTGTGTGTGTGTTGTGTGTTTCGTTTGCGCATTTGTTACATCCGGGTGTCTGTGTGTTTTTTTATTTGTTTATTTATTTTTTTATTTACATGTTATTGGTTGGTTGTTTGTTCTATGTGTGTGTTTTCATTTTGTCCTTAATTGTAAGTTGTGATGTTGCTATTCCATTCATGTTTTCTATTTAATTTTGGTTGGAGAAAAGACGCAATTTTTAAACAGAAAAGACGCAATGTTTAGACAAATCACAGAAGCAATAAACATAATTGAACTCCAACCAAAATTAAATAGAAAACATGAATGGAATAGCAAAATCACAACTTACAATGAAGGGCAAAATGAAAACACACACACATAGAACAAACAACCAACCAGTAACATGTAAATAAACAAATAAATAAACAAATAAAAACACACACAGACACCCGGATGTAACACGGACGCAAACGAAACACACAACACACACAAACACAAGATGGCGTAGGACAGAAAAAAGGAGAGGCTCAAAACAAAGAGAAGAATCTCCAGTCATTGAAGAAGTCACAGAATGTGTGACGAAAGAACTTTGACAATATATGAACAACCGTCCGGTTGTGGAACCAACCAACCAACCTGAAATTTATAAGTACTTAAATTTATAAATTTAATTTATAATAAATCGGAGTGAAATCAGCTGGTGCGTGTGTTTCTTATTGGCAACATGACCCTCCCAAAGTATAACAACATATATATATATATATATATATATATATATATATATATATATATATATATATATATATATATATATATAATATATATATATATATATATATAAATATATATATATATATATATATATAGTGAAAACTTGGACGGGAACAAAACCAGAGATGCAGTACAAACGAGGGTTTATTAGGTTCACGCTCTTGAGAGTGGCAGGGGGAACGACGTTTCGGGCATAAGCCCTTCTTCAGGAGAAAGAATGGGTCGGAAGAGAGTTCTGCGGGTGTGTAGGGGAGTGGTGGAGAGACATTTAGAAACAAGGGGGGGGGGTGAGGAAAACGGTGGAAGGGGTACAAATAAAAATAAAAATAAAAATAAAAATAAAAATAAAAATAAAAATAAAAATAAAAATAAAAATAAAAATAAAAATAAAAATAAAAATAAAAATAAAAATAAAAATAAAAATAAAAATAAAAATAAAAATAAAAATAAAAATAAAAATAAAAATAAAAATAAAAATAAAAATAAAAATAAAAATAAAAATAAAAATAAAAAATGAAATAAACAAAGATAATACAAGTGGTGGAAGGGTGTGGGGAGTATAGGGATGGGGCGGGTGGAGTAGGGAGAGGGAGGCGGGAGTTCCGAGGGGGTGGGCTGAAGGTGGTGTTTGTGTATGTGTGTAGGTGTACGTGTGTGTGTGTGTGTGTGTATATGAATGTGAGAGTTGGGGGAAGAACGAGGTTCCAAGTTCAGGAAAAGGTGTGTGTGTGTGGGATGGTGTGTAGGTCGGTGTGTGCGTGCGTGTGGATGGGGAGGGGTCAGATGGGTGGGGAAGGGGTGATTCTGGGTGGTGAGTGTGTGTAAGTGGGGGTACGCACGTGTGTGTTGGTGTTTATACGTGGTATGGATGTAAGTTGCGTGGTTCGAAAAAAAATTGTGAGTGTATGTCCGTGGGTAAGTTCCTAAGGTAGCTCTGTGGAGTGTGCGATGAGTCGGTGGATATTATTCATGTTATGGAGTGGTTTGCTGGAACGATGACCGGTAGTGTGTAATCCGTTGGTTGCGATGGTCGGAAGTGGGGAGACGTGGGGTGCGCGCGCACAGGAAGGGGAATGTATATATATATATATGTGTATATATATATATATATATATATATATATATATATATATATATATATATATATATATATATATATATATATATATATATATATATATGTATATATATTCAAATATGAAGGTTCTATCTAAGTCTGTCAGTAATATTTAGGGTGAAATATTAAGTTTACAGATTCTTTATAAATCTCGAATTAAGTAGGCGAATTGGCAGAGTCGTTAGGGCAACAGAAATAGAGGCTTTTGTATTTGTATAGGCTCATTGTACTCTGAGCTCAATTCCTTCCGAGGTTACCTTTGTCTTTGATTCTTTTGGAGTCGATAAATGAAGCACTAGTCGCACGGGATGCGTTGCAGTATTCGATACAACTCTCTGCTTTGATTACCCATCATGCTTTCTGCTGCCAGGAGTTGCAATCGGTAGAGTGTATCAACAATTATTTACCTCGTCTTCTCTGACGATAGACATCTTCCGCTTACTATTTTAGAAATATGAATGATTTAAAATATATTTTTCATTTTGCTCTAAGGCTATCAGTAGTTCCTATTGTGAGAATGGGTTGGAAACAACCGATTTAAACCAAGAAGTTTACATCTTAGAAACACAACTTATGTACCTACTAAGGAGGTGAAATAACTTTAAAATATCCGTTTGTCTTAAATATTGACATGGAGAATGTGGTTCGCGTGGGATGTTTATCTAATGTATTTTAACGTCGCAAAGAAAGAGATTTTTTTCTCTAGCTGTGAATCATCAAACGGAATGAGTTCTGTTGATTGTGTAAAGAAAGATTTATTGTGTAAACTGATGTAGCACGGCAAGGGTGTGATATATGGTTTCACGTTAAACTTTGTTAACATACACCAAGGACTGAATTTGTTTTAGGTACAAGTAAAACAGATACACACAATCTATTGGCGTTGTTTCAAATATCACTACTCGAATTGATAAAAGCGTTAGAGGGATCAAACTAAACGCTTTGCAGAATTTGTTCTGAATTCAATTTCTGTCGATGTCAACGTTGCTTTTATTATTTTTGTTTCGATATATGAAGTAAAGATCGAGAAACGGTTGTTTGTAGGAATTGTCAATATGTCGGATGGTATATCTGGCAGGGTCTGTTCTAGGTCTGAACCCCCTGATTTCAAATGCCACCTTGTATGCTTGCATAGCAGTTAGAATAAAGTATTAGCCAATATGTCAATATTTTCTTCTCTTTAATCGACTGCTGCTCCCCCACCCGAAACTTCCTCGTTCATTTTGTTTTCTATTATATATACTCTGCCTGTGCATAGAGTGCTTGATTTGCTACCAACACCAATGATTCGCTGTACTAACCCCCCCCCCCCCAAAAAAAAAACACACACACACACACACACTCTCTCTCTCTCTCTCTCTCTCTCTCTCTCTCTCTCTCTCTCTCTCTATATATATATATATATATATATATATATATATATATATATACGGCTGGCGTCCGCACATGTACTGTAGACCAAAATTCATGCTGAGAGCATTATTGGTAATACTGGGGATATAATAGAAGAACCCTATCCATATGTGTATCTGTAAACCGAAAATTGGTGTGTCGTTAACGGTGACTAGAAGTGTTGGCGCCAAGAAGCACATCCGAGTAAAACCAACCTTGTTTTAAAAAAAGGATGACCAGCATGATCATGAAGCTTAACATGAGGTCCACAATGCTACCACATACATTAACAGAGGAAAAGGACCTTAAAACACTTGCAGTGGCTTTTTACTGTAAATTTATTGTTTTTAATAATAAGACGAATCATAAGGTCAAGGTTTTATTTCATGCGTTATCTCCATTTCGCCCTTCTTAGGAAGATGGAAAAAATTGCATGTGTCGCAGACAATAACTTCACAGAACTATTAAGGTTTCTTTCTTTCAGATACCATTCAAAGAATTCTAGATAATGATCCTGTAATAATAATATTCGACATCATATTTGAGCTTGCATTCGATTGAATTCGGCATGAAAATATATCCCAGGAGATTCCCTTCGAGCGGAAACGTAGGATGAATGGTTCATCTTTATACCTACCAACTTACTTACATATATACATACATACGCACATATATACATATTTGCACACTTGCATACATACATAGATACATAGATACATATATACATACATATATATATATATATATATATATATATATATATATACGTAGATGTATATATATATATATATATAGATTTATATATATATATACATACGTAGATGTATATATATATATATATATATATATATATATATATATATATATATATATATATATATATATATATATATATATATATATATATATATATATATATATATATATATATATATATATGTATATATAAATATATATAGATATTATATTTATATATAATATATGTATATATATATATAGATATATATACATATACATATATTATATATATATAAATATAATATCTCTATATATTTATACATATATATATTTATACATATATATATATATACATATATATATATATATATATATATATATATATATATATATATATATATACATCTACGTATGTATATATATATATATATATATATATATATATATATATATATATAATTGCTTAGAGGACGCTATTTTCTTAAAACACATTAAGAGCGAAGAAAACTCAAAATGATTAGAAATGAAGCGTCTTCATGATGTATCATATGAAATATATGATATTTTGTGATGGATGTGTGGAATAGGAGTAGTCGTGTATATATATATATATATATTCTTTGAAGTGGAAACCAGAACTGGTCAGTAAATAAAACGAGATTGAAGGGAGATGATGATAAGGTGTTAGCTCGAATAGCGGCCAGCGAGGAACGTAATTTGTTATATATAAATGCACACGTATGTATGTATGTATGTATGTATGTATGTATGTATGTATGTATGTATGTATGTATGTATGTATGTATGTATGTTCTTCTGGTTTTATAATTTCACAAAGTTTTACCAATAGAGAGAGAGAGTCGGTTTCTAACATAGACACAAGACTCTCTCATTGGAATTTACACAACATCAACTAGGTAGATATGTATGTATGCATGCATGTGTAGATATGGATGTTATTGTATGTGTGGATGTGTATGTTTTGAGTTGTATGTGTGCATGTGTATATGCTTTGTATCTGTACATGTGAACATGCAGTTATTAGATGCAACATTTTTGGAATGTTTTACATATTTTTACTGTTCCATTAATGGATTGTACTTGTAATTTCCTAACTAGTTGTGTTCTTTCTGTTCCTGTGAAGCCTAGCTTCTCAAGATTTGTATTAAGGCAGTTACTAACATACCCCAGTGCCCCAATAATCACAGGCATAAATCTGAAGGTGTAATCAGGGTGGAGTATCTGCAGATTTCTCATCAGTTCTGCATAAATATTCTCCTTTTCACTAATCTTTGATATTATATTGGCATCTGCTTGGCAGCTAATTTCCACTACTGTGCATGTTTTCTTCTCCCTGTCCCATATCATAATATCTGGTCTGTTATGCCTGCATTTTATTGGGGTTTTTACTGGAACATTCCACCAGTACTCTTTCATATTATGTACATGGATGTCTTCCATATTGTTGTATGTATGTATGTATGTATGTATGTATGTATGTATGTATGTATGTATGTATGTATGTATGTATGTATGTCTTGTCTATCTTTGTCTTTATTTCGAGTACATATTTTACCAGCCACCTTCCTGGTGGCAAGGTTATAAAAGACAAGAAATTGTCATCCCTTGAATCGCAAAAATGTTTTGCAAGTTTTGAAGGTGCCAGATATCGCGGCCATTTGTAGTTTATGAATTAGGGAGCGGCGCTCTTTGTCTACAAATCCAAGTCCAGTTATACTTTGGTACAAACGGATTGGTTATATGTATGTATGTATGTATGTATGTATGTATGTATGTATGTATGTATGTATGTATGTATGTATGTATGTATGTATGTATGTCAGGTCACCAGTTGGTGCTACTGGTAACATGTATCCCAGTACAACCTGTCTCATGGTCTGGTCGTTGGCGACTAAACTGGCAACCCCACCAAGGTTTCTTGGTGAGGAGGGTGACTTTGGACATCCTGCAGGACTAAAAACAAAACCTGTCAAAGGGCAAAGGAGCTCTTAAGAGTCCATGGCCATCCAAAATCACCGGGAGAGATGACCCCGTAGCCTTTGTCAAGGCAGAATTCTAGGAGAAGGAAAACTCTGATATAACACCTGCAACCCTGATGGTATCTAATGATGTTGACATGTTCTTATTTTTGGTAAATATCATCTTGGTTAAGAGAGTGGGTCTGGCTTTGCGCAGTGCCTTTGCTCACTATAAAAGCTTCACGGCACAGGCATTGCTTTATATCTGGAGATCTCTCTGCACTTGTCGTCACATGGTACCATGGGCCCAGCACTGAGTGTCAATAATTGTCACAGGTGTAGTGTTTGTACCAGAGCTTTCAAGTCGCTGGCTGGACTAAAAAGTCACACTCGTTCAGCGCATCGGTAGGAGTTCTCCTACATGGATATAAAGTAGTGGCCGTACTCGAAAACGAGTTGGCAGCCACCATGTATGTATGTATGTATGTATGATCTTCTCAGCTAGACAGCTTCAGGAGAAGTGCATGGAACACGGTTTGGATCTGTATCAGGTTTTTGTCGATCTGACAAAGACTTTCAATACTGTGAACAGCAATGGTTGCCCTGATAAGTTCCTTGCTTTAGTTAGGTCTTTCCATGACGACATGAAGGCTCGGGTTAATGTCGGAGCCTATCTCAGTAAAACATAGAGTAAAACAGGGGAATATTCCAGCACCGACCCTGTTTGCCATATACTTTGCAATGGTTTTCTATATTGCATTCAGGAATTGCGAGCATGGTGTTTACGTACGATATCGAACCTCAGGCAGCTTTGCTGGAAAAACTAAAGTTTTTACATCAATCATAAGAGACCTCTTCTATGCAGATGATTGCGATCTTGTAGCGCACACAGAGAGTGATATGCAGCACATTTTGAATGCATTTTCTGATGCTTGCACTGCCCTAGGATTGACTGTCAGTCTCAAGAAAACCGTCGTCATGTAGCAACTTGCCCCTGGTAAGCAGTACACTGAACCAAATATCTATGTGTATGGTAAACGACTTGGAGTGGTTGATCAATTTGTCTACTTGGGAAGCACCTTGATAATGAAATCCCACTCAGGATTAGGAAAGCAAGTGATGCTTTCGGAAAGCTAGAAAGGTGAATCTGGGGTCGGCGAGACATATGCAAGAAGACAAAGATAAAGATGTACAAGCCATGTGTGCTCTCTTCTCTTCTTTATACCTGCGAGACCTGGGTCACATATCGACACCACCTTAAGCAATTGGTGCGTTTCCCTTCAGATGTGTTTCAGATGGATCCATGGCGTTCACTGGAGGGACCACATCAGTGATGTCGAGATTTTGGAAAGCTCTATGTGTGACAGTATAGAAGCTCTTGTGCTTAAGCAACGACTCCGTTGGAGTGGTCACCTTGCCAGGATGAAGGATTCTAGAATACCAAAACAACTCTTTTATGGAGAGTTGGTTAAAAGAAAACGACCGCCACATAAACCAAAAAAGAGGTATAAGGATTCCTTGAAAGCTTCTTTGAGAGACGCTAACATATCTGCTGATACATGGGAAAATGTTGCTGTTGATCGTAATAAATGGAGAAAGACTGTATATGAGGGGAAATTTGCCTTTGAGGCATCTCGAATCGCATACGGGAAAGTAAAGCGGGATGTCAGGAAGGGCATTGCTGTTTCATTTCCAGACGGCGAAGGTCCTCCGATGGTGCTGACATGCAGTGTCTGTGCGAGACTCTACCCAAGCAAAAATGGATTCGAAAGTCATCTTCGCAGTCATAAAGTGACACCAGTGCTTGACTACCAGGCTGCTGTTGGAGATGCTACTCATCATGCTTGCCAAGTATGTGGTAGAGAATGAAAATCAGCAGGAGGGCTCAAATGGCATGCAAAAGTACATAAACTCCAACCACAGCCGGCTCTTCCCAGGGAATGTTTTGGTTGCCAACTCTGTGCAAGACATTTTAGATCATTGGCTGGGCTAAAAAGCCACATTCGATCGAAGCGCTGTTAATTGCTATCGTGTGTGGGTGGGGGTGTTTGTGTGTCTGTGTGTGTGTGTAGATATGGTTATGTGTGTGCGTGTGTGTATATATATATATATATATATATATATATGTATATTATTATTGTTGCTGTTGTCGTTATTATTATTGTTGTTATTCCTTGAATCTCAGTCATTGATGTTGGTTAACTGGAAAGTCCGTTGGATTATTATTATTATTATTATTGTTATTGTTATTCCTTGAATCTCAGTCATTGATGTTGGTTAACTGGAAAGTCCGTTGGATTGAATATCAAGCCACTACCTGCAGCCTCAGATATTCAGGACGTATCGGAGGGTTCTTGCCGTTCCAAGCAAGCATGCCTTTTGAAGCGTTCCAAAAAGCGTGAAGGGGCCGATTTTCTTTAACCATCCCTCGAAACCTTTGGAGATAGTCCCCAGTGCGCCTATGAGAATCGGGATCACTTTGACTTCATGGCAGTTCCAAATCCTTTTCACCTCCCACTTTAGGTCCTGGTATCGGTTAATTTTCTCCCTCTCCTTCTCTTGCACTCTCGTGTCGAACGGGCAGGCCACATCCACAATCAGGCACGATCTTTTTTCTTTGTCCACAACCACCAGGTCAGGTCTATTGTGTTCCAGTTTTTTGTCCGTCTGTATCCTAAAATCCCACAGCACCTTCACCTGACTGTTCTCCATCACCGCCTCTGGCCTATGCTCATACCATTTCTCAGAATGTGGTAGATTGTTTACTTTGCACAGGTGCCAGTGGATCACCCTGCCCATCACATCGTGTCTCCAGCCCTTATAGTGGGTCTGGGCTAGGTGTTTACACTCGGACACAATGTGAGCCACAGTCTCCTCTCTCTCTCCACAGATCCTGCACAGTGGGCTAGCCTCCTCCTTGTAGATATGGTGCTTCAACCACTTCGTTTTGAGGGCCTGCTCCTGCGCAGCCATTAGCATTCCTTCTGTAGCCTTTTTGAGGTCTCCTCTTCTCAACCAGTTCCATGTCTGTGGATCTCTAAATTCCGTTTTCTCAAAGAAGGTACTATGAAGGGATTTTCCCTTAAGGCTGCTCTTCCTCCTTGATGTTATTTCCTCCTTGGGTATCCCCTGGCCTACTCTCCCCTCCTTCAGTACAGCTCTGAGCATTGGCTCCTTACTATAGGTCACGTATTTGTATAGGTTGTTTTTCTCCATCTGAACACAGTCCTCTATGCTGATAAGACCTCTTCCACCCTCAGATCTCCTTAGGTAGAGTCTATCGACATCACTCCTCTTGTGGAACATGTTGTAGATAGTCAATAGCTTCCTAGTCTTCCTATCCATTTCTTTTTGTTCAGCAACATTCCATCTCAGAATTCCCGCACTGTACCTAATAATAGACACAGCTCGGGAATTTACTGCGCTTATGGCATTTCTGCTGTTCAGATGTGACTTCAATACGCTCCTTACTCTCCGAATGTATTCAGTTCTTAACAATTCCTTCATTTTTTTGTTCTTTATGCCATCAGCCTCCAGAACGCCCAAATACTTGTATCCTTCCTCAGAGTCAATTTCCTTTATCATCTCACCTGTTGGTATCTGGATCCCGTTACTTCTGCTCAACCTACCCCTCTTCATCACAATGACTCCACATTTACCAATACCAAACTGCATACATATATCACTGCTGAAAATACGGACAGTGTCAACAAGCACATCCAACTCCTTCTCACTTTTCCCGAAGAGCTTAAGATCGTCCATGAAGAGGAGGTGATTGATGGTAAGCTCTCCCCTTCCCAACTTGTATCCTGCTCTCACTTTTCGCAGCATAATGGTCAAGGGCATCAGGGCAAGGACAAACAACAGAGGGGACAGGCTATCTCCCTGGAAGATACCTCTCTTGATCTTCACGCTTCCCAAGGATACTCCAGTTGATGTCAACTCTGTCTCCCAGGACCCCATACTCCTGCCCAGCAACTGTCTGATGTTATCTGCCACCCTGAAGATCTCCAGACTTTTGGTGATCCAGGAATGAGGCACCATGTCAAATGCCTTTCTGTAGTCTATCCATCCCATGGCAAGATCAGTGTGTCTCCTCCTGCAATTCCCCATTACCATCTTATCAATAAGCAACTGGTCCTTTGTACCACGTGACTTCTTTCGGCATCCTTTCTGTTCGTCCGGCAACAAGTTGTTTGTGTGGAGGTGATGGTAGATTTCCTCAGACACAATGCTCGTCAACAGTTTCCACATTACGGGCAGACATGTGATAGGTCTATAGTTGGTAACATCATTACCCTTGATTCGGTCTTTCATTATCAGAACTGTGGTACCTTTTGTCAACCACTCTGGCACCTCACCCGACACCAAGCAGTCATTGAACATGGCCGTCAGCTTCGGGTGGAGGGATGTTAAATGTTTAATCCAATACCCCTGCACACCATCTGGGCCTGGTGATTTCCAGTTGGTTAGTTTTTTGGCTTGCCCCTTAAGAGTTTCAACTGTGATACTCAAATCAGTCTGTTGCTGTGCCTGCTCACCGATCTCCCTCTGTACTGTCTCAATCCACCCTGCCTGGGCATTGTGTCTAACATCCTGCTCCCATATTCCTCTCCAGAATGTTTTAGCTTGTTCCGCCCCAGGGATCAAGTCGTTGCCTCTTTCTTTCCCCTCAAGCTGTCCAAACAGCATCTTCTGGTTGTTGTCGAACATGCAGTTCTGTTTATACTGACTGACTCTGTTCTCGTATCGCCTGATTTTGGCACTCTTTGCTACAATGCGTTGCTTCAATTCCTCTATGATAATATTTAGCTTTTTACTCCTAGTTTTGTATTTTATTTCCAGTCTATTTTTAGTGCCTATGTTTTTTAGTGTCCCATTCAGTAGTGACTCAAGCTTTCCTATGTCATTTCTCATTTCCCCGATTTGCCCACTCAGTCGCTTCTTCCACCACGGCTCTGCTCTTTCTTGTCTGTTGTTTCCTCTCGCTTTTATACCAAGTAGTTTCCTCACCGTATTTGCTGTTGCTTTGAGGATATTGTTGCACTGGTGAAGACTCCTCGCCTCAAGGTATGGGATGACTTTGTTTACCTTAGCTGTTGTTTCTTTTAACTTTTTCCTGACTACAAATCTTAGGTTCATAGGTCTCCCACTATCATTGTTCAACTCATCTACCACTAAATTTAGGATGTCAACCGAATCTTGTCCTAGCCCGTCAGCATTCATCTCCTCAGTGGCCGTATCTCTGTTCCAGGTATTATTTATCTCAGTATTCAGATCATTGTCTGCTTCGGGTGGTTCCTCCGTTCTCAGGACCTCCTCACCTTCATTTCCCGCCGGCTCGCTTGTCTGGCATACTACACCCGCCATCTCCAAGCCATTCTCTCTGCTCAGTTCCTCCAGTTCCAGCTCGCTTATCCACCCATTAGTTCTTATTACCCGAGCCTGCCCGGCCAATTTTTGTTCATCTAATTTAAATAAACCAATCTCGTTCCAGATGTTATGCATCCGTCTCCTGTAGCCCCTCTCCTTGGGGTTACTTTTCAGGTAGCATTGCATAACAGTTCTATTCAATTCTTTCGTCCAGTTGGTTCTGGCCCCTTTCCTTCTTCTTCTTCCTCCAACATCAGCAGTATTTGGTTGACAGTCAGGTTCCTGCTGCTGAGCCAGGGGGCACCTGTTGGGTGAGAGTCTGTCACATGACGTTCTAGTCTCCATTTCACCGTTATTCGAACTGTTTATGTTCGATATTTAAACACTCTTATCGAGGATTGGCGAATGTATGTTTACATAGCCATCTGTGGATCCGCCATCCCACTTGGCCCTTGTGTGGCATTATCACCACGCTGTATACGGACACACATAAACAAACAAACACACGGGCAGAAAGGGCCCCAAAAATGAATAAGCATAAGTTTCATTGTAATGTAGTATTCGAATGTCTGACTTAGTTTTTGTTTTTTAAGTTTTACTTTTTCCCCCCTCTTCTCTGTCCGTCCGCCTGCTTCTCTCTTCATTCTTATTTTCTTTACGTTTTTGGGGTTTCTTTTTTTGTTTTTGTTTTTCTCTGTTTTTCTCGTTTTTTACTGTTGTTGCTGTGCTGCTTTTGTTGTTTGTTTTTTCTTTTTTCTTTTGAGTCTATCTATATATTTTGATGCCTTCCTCTTTGTTAGTAGTAGGAATTCTATAATGTGGAAGTGGTAGCCAGCAGAGACTGGCGGCGTTGGCGATACTGAGACAGTGGTGGTGGTGATGTCGATACCGAGGCAGTGGTGGCGGTTATGCGACCGTATTACTGTAGTGATGGTGCTGTAGCGGTGGCAGCAGCAGTGAAGGAGTCAGGGGGTGGTGGCGGCGGTGATGGGATAGTGGTGGTAATGATGGCCGTAGTGAGCGGTGGCGGTGAAGGTGAAAATGCTGTTGTGTTTAGTGTACACAGATGATGGGGTGGGTGGTGTATCTAGTTTCTGGTGTTGGTGAGTTTCGCTGTCCTATATAGTGTAGCCAGAGGAGAGGAGGGGGGGGGGGGTTCTTCTTCCATTTATAGCCATTTTATTTTTTTTTGGATATACAGTGTACAATACAAAGTTGAATATTTGAATATTTGAGCCGTATTACTGTAGTGATGGTGCTGTAGCGGTGGCAGCAGCAGTGAAGGAGTCAAGGGGTGGTGGCAGCGGTGATGGGATAGTGGTGGTAATGATGGCCGTAGTGAGCGGTGGCGGTGAAGGTGAAAATGCTGTTGTGTTTAGTGTACACAGATGATGAGGTGGGTGGTGTATCTAGTTTCTGGTGTTGGTGAGTTTCGCTGTCCTATATAGTGTAGCCAGAGGAGAGGAGGGGGGGGGGGTTCTTCTTCTTCCATTTATAGCCATTTTATTTTTTTTTGGATATACAGTGTACAATACAAAGTTGAATATTTGAATATTTGAGCCGTATTACTGTAGTGATGGTGCTGTAGCGGTGGCAGCAGCAGTGAAGGAGTCAAGGGGTGGTGGCGGCGGTGATGGGATAGTGGTGGTAATGATGGCCGTAGTGAGCGGTGGCGGTGAAGGTGAAAATGCTGTTGTGTTTAGTGTACACAGATGATGGGGTGGGTGGTGTATCTAGTTTCTGGTGTTGGTGAGTTTAGCTGTCCTATATAGTGTAGCCAGAGGAGAGGAGGGGGGGGGGGTTCTTCTTCTTCCATTTATAGCCATTTTTTTTTTGGATATACAGTGTACAATACAAAGTTGAATATTTGAATATTTGAGCCTTATAACAATATATTTTGGGTCCGAATTTTTTGGGGGCTCAAGCCGGGTGCTTTACGTAGCATTTGTACTAAGAGTTGTTATTTCACAAATGATTTAAATATGTTAAAAATTCAAAACTTACGGGAGCGATTATTATTATTATTATTATTATTATTATTGTTATTGTTATTCCTTGAATCTCAGTCATTGATGTTGGTTAACTGGAAAGTCCGTTGGATTGAATATCAAGCCACTACCTGCAGCCTCAGATATTCAGGACGTATCGGAGGGTTCTTGCTGTTCCAAGCAAGCATGCCTTTTGAAGCGTTCCAAAAAGCGTGAAGGGGCCGATTTTCTTTAACCATCCCTGGAAACCTTTGGAGATAGTCCCCAGTGCGCCTATGACAATCGGGATCACTTTGACTTCATGGCAGTTCCAAATCCTTTTCACCTCCCACTTTAGGTCCTGGTATCGGTTAATTTTCTCCCTCTCCTTCTCTTGCACTCTCGTGTCGAACGGGCAGGCCACATCCACAATCAGGCACGATCTTTTTTCTTTGTCCACAACCACCAGGTCAGGTCTATTGTGTTCCAGTTTTTTGTCCGTCTGTATCCTAAAATCCCACAGCACCTTCACCTGACTGTTCTCCATCACCGCCTCTGGCCTATGCTCATACCATTTCTCAGAATGTGGTAGATTGTTTACTTTGCACAGGTGCCAGTGGATCACCCTGCCCATCACATCGTGTCTCCAGCCCTTATAGTGGGTCTGGGCTAGGTGTTTACACTCGGACACAATGTGAGCCACAGTCTCCTCTCTCTCTCCACAGATCCTGCACAGTGGGCTAGCCTCCTCCTTGTAGATATGGTGCTTCAACCACTTCGTTTTGAGGGCCTGCTCCTGCGCAGCCATTAGCATTCCTTCTGTAGCCTTTTTGAGGTCTCCTCTTCTCAACCAGTTCCATGTCTGTGGATCTCTAAATTCAGTTTTCTCAAAGAAGGTACTATGAAGGGATTTTCCCTTAAGGCTGCTCTTCCTCCTTGATGTTATTTCCTCCTTGGGTATCCCCTGGCCTACTCTCCCCTCCTTCAGTACAGCTCTGAGCATTGGCTCCTTACTATAGGTCACGTATTTGTATAGGTTGTTTTTCTCCATCTGAACACAGTCCTCTATGCTGATAAGACCTCTTCCACCCTCAGATCTCCTTAGGTAGAGTCTATCGACATCACTCCTCTTGTGGAACATGTTGTAGATAGTCAATAGCTTCCTAGTCTTCCTATCCATTTCTTTTTGTTCAGCAACATTCCATCTCAGAATTCCCGCACTGTACCTAATAATAGACACAGCTCGGGAATTTACTGCGCTTATGGCATTTCTGCTGTTCAGATGTGACTTCAATACGCTCCTTACTCTCCGAATGTATTCAGTTCTTAACAATTCCTTCATTTTTTTGTTCTTTATGCCATCAGCCTCCAGAACGCCCAAATACTTGTATCCTTCCTCAGAGTCAATTTCCTTTATCATCTCACCTGTTGGTATCTGGATCCCGTTACTTCTGCTCAACCTACCCCTCCTCATCACAATGACTCCACATTTACCAATACCAAACTGCATACATATATCACTGCTGAAAATACGGACAGTGTCAACAAGCACATCCAACTCCTTCTCACTTTTCCCGAAGAGCTTAAGATCGTCCATGAAGAGGAGGTGATTGATGGTAAGCTCTCCCCTTCCCAACTTGTATCCTGCTCTCACTTTTCGCAGCATAATGGTCAAGGGCATCAGGGCAAGGACAAACAACAGAGGGGACAGGCTATCTCCCTGGAAGATACCTCTCTTGATCTTCACGCTTCCCAAGGATACTCCAGTTGATGTCAACTCTGTCTCCCAGGACCCCATACTCCTGCCCAGCAACTCTCTGATGTTATCTGCCACCCTGAAGATCTCCAGGCTTTTGGTGATCCAGGAATGAGGCACCATGTCAAATGCCTTTCTGTAGTCTATCCATCCCATGGCAAGATCAGTGTGTCTCCTCCTGCAATTCCCCATTACCATCTTATCAATAAGCAACTGGTCCTTTGTACCACGTGACTTCTTTCGGCATCCTTTCTGTTCGTCCGGCAACAAGTTGTTTGTGTGGAGGTGATGGTAGATTTCCTCAGACACAATGCTCGTCAACAGTTTCCACATTACGGGCAGACATGTGATAGGTCTATAGTTGGTAACATCATTACCCTTGATTCGGTCTTTCATTATCAGAACTGTGGTACCTTTTGTCAACCACTCTGGCACCTCACCCGACACCAAGCAGTCATTGAACATGGCCGTCAGCTTCGGGTGGAGGGATGTTAAATGTTTAATCCAATACCCCTGCACACCATCTGGGCCTGGTGATTTCCAGTTGGTTAGTTTTTTGGCTTGCCCCTTAAGAGTTTCAACTGTGATACTCAAATCAGTCTGTTGCTGTGCCTGCTCACCGATCTCCCTCTGTACTGTCTCAATCCACCCTGCCTGGGCATTGTGTCTAACATCCTGCTCCCATATTCCTCTCCAGAATGTTTTAGCTTGTTCCGCCCCAGGGATCAAGTCGGTGCCTCTTTCTTTCCCCTCAAGCTGTCCAAACAGCATCTTCTGGTTGTTGTCGAACATGCGGTTCTGTTTATACTGACTGACTCTGTTCTCGTATCGCCTGATTTTGGCACTCTTTGCTACAATGCGTTGCTTCAATTCCTCTATGATAATATTTAGCTTTTTACTCCTAGTTTTGTATTTTATTTCCAGTCTATTTTTAGTGCCTATGTTTTTTAGTGTCCCATTCAGTAGTGACTCAAGCTTTCCTATGTCATTTCTCATTTCCCCGATTTGCCCACTCAGTCGCTTCTTCCACCACGGCTCTGCTCTTTCTTGTCTGTTGTTTCCTCTCGCTTTTATACCAAGTAGTTTCCTCACCGTATTTGCTGTTGCTTTGAGGATATTGTTGCACTGGTGAAGACTCCTCGCCTCAAGGTATGGGATGACTTTGTTTACCTTAGCTGTTGTTTCTTTTAACTTTTTCCTGTCTACAAATCTTAGGTTCATAGGTCTCCCACTATCATTGTTCAACTCATCTACCACTAAATTTAGGATGTCAACCGAATCTTGTCCTAGCCCGTCAGCATTCATCTCCTCAGTGGCCGTATCTCTGTTCCAGGTATTATTTATCTCAGTATTCAGATCATTGTCTGCTTCGGGTGGTTCCTCCGCTCTCAGGACCTCCTCACCTTCATTTCCCGCCGGCTCGCTTGTCTGGCATACTACACCCGCCATCTCCAAGCCATTCTCTCTGCTCAGTTCCTCCAGTTCCAGCTCGCTTATCCACCCATTAGTTCTTATTACCCGAGCCTGCCCGGCCAATTTTTGTTCATCTAATTTAAATAAACCAATCTCGTTCCAGATGTTATGCATCCGTCTCCTGTAGCCCCTCTCCTTGGGGTTACTTTTCAGGTAGCATTGCATAACAGTTCTATTCAATTCTTTCGTCCAGTTGGTTCTGGCCCCTTTCCTTCTTCTTCTTCCTCCAACATCAGCAGTATTTCGTTGACAGTCAGGTTCCTGCTGCTGAGCCAGGGGGCACCTGTTGGGTGAGAGTCTGTCACATGACGTTCTAGTCTCCATTTCACCGTTATTCGAACTGTTTATGTTCGATATTTAAACACTCTTATCGAGGATTGGCGAATGTATGTTTACATAGCCATCTGTGGATCCGCCATCCCACTTGGCCCTTGTGTGGCATTATCACCACGCTGTATACGGACACACATAAACAAACAAACACACGGGCAGAAAGGGCCCCAAAAATGAATAAGCATAAGTTTCATTGTAATGTAGTATTCGAATGTCTGACTTAGTTTTTGTTTTTTAAGTTTTACTTTTTCCCCCCTCTTCTCTGTCCGTCCGCCTGCCTCTCTCTTCATTCTTATTTTCTTTACGTTTTGGGGGTTTCTTTTTTTGTTTTTGTTTTTCTCTGTTTTTCTCGTTTTTTACTGTTGTTGCTGTGCTGCTTTTGTTGTTTATTTTTTCTTTTTTCTTTTGAGTCTATCTATATATTTTGATGCCTTCCTCTTTTTTAGCAGTAGGGATTCTATAATGTGGTGGCAGCAGCCAGCTAAAAGAAGAAGTGGGAGACTGGCGGCGGTAGCGATACTGAGACAGTGGTGGTGGTGATGTCGATACCGAGACAGTGGTGGCGGTGATGTGACCGTATTACTGTAGCGATGGTGCTGTAGCGGTGGCAGCAGTGAAGGAGTGAAGGGGTGGTGGCGGCGGTGATGGGATAATGGTTGTAATGATGGCCGTAGTGATCGGTGGTGGTTTAGTGTACACAGGTGATAGGGTGGGTGGTGTATCTAGTTTCTGGTGTTGGTGAGTTTGGCTGTTCTATATAGTGTATACAGAGGAGGAGGGGGGGGGGGTTCTTCTTCCATTTATAGCCATTTTCTTTTTTGGATATACAGTGTACAATACAAAGTTGAATATTTGAATATTTGAGCCTTATAACAATATATTTTGGGTCCGAATTTTTTGGGGCTCAAGCCGGGTGCTTTACGTAGCATTTGTACTAAGAGTTGTTATTTCACAAATGGTTTAAATATGTTAAAAATTCAAAACTTACGGGAGCGATTTCATGACCTCCGTCACCTCGTGCGTCTTCTTCCATTATTATTATTATTATTATTATTATTATTATTATTATTATTATTATTATTATTATGTTTTTTTTCTCGTGCAATCGCCATACTCGATAACGAGGGGGCAACCATCATCATGTATGTATGTATGAATGAATGTATGTGTAAATCTATGTATGAACCCGTTATTTATCTGTGAATGTTTGTGAGCACGCGCGCGTGTGAGGCAATTTTCTGCAATGACACCAACACATGTACAATTATCTATGTCTGGTTCACTGAATACGCACGCGTGTTTTTTTCCCCTTTCTATCTCATATCCCCCGTTCACTCCTCTTCTCACTCTTTATTCTATTCTTTTTTCTATTTCTAACTCTATCTTCTGATGAAGGTCTAGTGTCCGAAATGTTAAGACTCTTTTCCTGCTATTTCAAGCGTTAAACTGACGTATTTCTTCAACAGATAGTGTCGTTTGCTTTGTTATTTCTGTTTACTTTTTACGCATAAACACACACACACACACGCATATATATCGTCTAACCCATGCTAGCGTGGAAACATGGACGTTAAACGGTGATGATATATATATATTCTTTATTATCGCTGATGATTCTCGTTACTCTGGAGTTTTACTGGTGTACTAAGGGAAGTTTAAACAAGATTTTGTTCTGACCCGTATAGAAATGGTTTAAATCACACATGATACACAGTCTGGACTGTGCCATTATGATACCATTAGGCGTGGAGTTGCTGAGTCTTTATCTTCAAAACAGATTACATTCTTTAAAGGAATGTATAATCGAACGCAGACGGCGAAGTAGCAGAGTCGTTAGAACGTCGCTTTATGGTATTAGTTCCGGTTCTCTGCTCTTTGAGTTCAAATCGAGGTCAATTTCCTTTCATCTTTCGGGGTCGATAAAAAAAAGTGCCAGTCAAGTACTGGGGTCGATTCTTCGTCTATAACTCTTTCTCACTGTCCGCTCTCTTACTTTCTATTTTTCTCTGGCTTACCACCAAACTTTATAACATCCATCAAAATTAGGCCAGCATCCAAACACAGACGGCCATTGATCTGCAATCTATAATGGATTTTCGCAACATTATATATATATGTTGGTCTGTGGGTGGGAGTGTGTGCGTGAGCATGTGTGCATATATATCTACATACATACAGGCACACACATATACATATATAAATTTGTGTGTATTTACAGAAAACATATAACATACAGGTACAAGCAGTAAAACATCAAATTCACTAGCAGAAAAATTGGTTAAGCATCCATCGTTTAATTTTAATGTCTGTAAACAATGCATACTCTCTCACATACATCTATATCATCATCATCATCATCATCATCATCATCATTATCCTTTTACGTCCGCTTTTCCCTGCTCGCAAGGGTTGGACGAGTCCTATTCAGCACAGCATTTCTCCAAATATGGATATATATACTGACTTAAGGCTACATAACGATTAAATTTACTTTTGTCCATAAATATTAATGTAATCTGAGTTTTTCGAATATTAATAATAACATTCGATTCATTTGCAATTGTGCAAACAAGCCTAAATTTTATAGCCATGTTAGTAGAATGAAGCCTTCATTCTTGCTCTTGTGTTGCCATGTTCACATGCCAACACAAGAGCAAGAATGAAGGGTTCATTCTACTGACATGGCGTTAAAAATGAGGCTTCTTTGCATAATTGCAAACGAATCGAATGTTATTAATATTCGAAAAACTCAGATTACATTAATTGTGTTCAGCCCTGTAGAGCGAAAATTTTCTATTTTATTTGTCTATAAATAGATAAATATAAATATTCTCACGCACACACAC
Organism: Eledone cirrhosa; assembly: GCA_964016885.1. Classification (NCBI taxonomy): domain Eukaryota; kingdom Metazoa; phylum Mollusca; class Cephalopoda; order Octopoda; family Eledonidae; genus Eledone; species Eledone cirrhosa. The sequence continues at coordinate 187,145,418 of OZ024742.1, forward strand.
ACACACACATGAATATGTATGTATATATATATATATATGCATAAATAAAACGAAGGAAGTGTGGTAAGGAACCAGGTAGACCATAACGCACAAGAGTGCTCGATACTTTGGGTAGTAGAGTGGGTAATAGGAAAAGGTTCAGGACCCCGTGGGCAGAGCTCAAGCCATTTCGTCGGCTGGACTGAAATAGCCGTCGAAACGGCTTGAGCTCTGCCGTCGAGGTCCTAAACATTTTCCTATGTATATATATATATATATATATATATATATATATATATGTGTGTGTGTGTGTGTGTGTATGTATGTAAAAGGTAAACAATCGGTACATTATATGGAAGGAATATATTAGGTTAACGCTTATAGGAAAAATAGCAGGAAGAGGGTGTTAACGTCTCCGACGCTAGTGTTCATAAGAAGAAAGAATGAGAAATAAGATAGATTGAAGGGACGGGCGGGGTGGAATTCGACAAAATGTCTTCAGATAAAAATAACAGGTCCATTCATGTTGACATCTCTTGGAAAACTGTTGAAGCTGGCGTTTGGTGTATGATTCATATTTTTTAAAAACGTGGATGATGGAGCGCGTCTACCTGGAATATGTACACCCCCCCCCCACACATATATATATATATATATATATATATATATATATATATATTCCGTATGAAATCGGGGATAACGACCGTTAAAAAGGTACTCAATATATTTGTAGAGTGTAAACATCATTATTTGGTATAGAAATGGCTTCTACAGGATCAGAACCGTTTCATTCACCTACAGTTCTAGTCCTATGGAAGTTATTTCTACAATAAATAATGGTATATATATATATATATATATATATTGTTATACTTTGGGAGGGTCATGTTGCCAATAAGAAACACACGCACCAGTTGCTTTCACTTCAATTTATTATAATAAATTTATAAATTTAGGAATTTATAAATTTCGGGTTGGTTGGTTGATTCCATAATCAGATGGTTGTTTATATATTGTAAAAGTTCTTTCGTCACACATTCTGTGACCTCTTCAGTGACTGAATAAGTTAGCTATGTCGCCTGCAATGCTAACACCAATGGCTGCTCCTTCCTCTTGGGCATATGTTTTTCCATTAAATTTGAACATATGTTCCTTAAGGGTTAATTTTATGCTGGCCCCCACCGCATGTGCAATCATTTTCTTCAGTTCATCGTGGTTTTCAGGTGTCCGTATGGCTCTGGTCCACCCGTTTCATCTATCTGTGTGGGTTTTCTTGGCCATTGAGGTAATGGTAGGTGGTCTGCCTCTTGCTGGTCTTGTAGAGCACAGGTTGCTAAGGTCATATGTGTCTAGGTAATTATTACTATAGGTAAGTTTGAGTAGGAGTCCCAGCTCACTGGTATCAATCCCACGGAACTCAACATTGCTCTCACTGATCATTTTTACGCCTTTCTCCACAGCAAAATCCACATCAATAGATGGATACAGGGACACAACATCCATACTACCTATTATGCAGTTTGTTAGGTCCCTAGATCGGTTACTCTCGCCGATTCTGCTGAGGAGGTCCTCCGTGCTGTCACATACATCTCGGGACATTTCAATGATGGGGCGTATGATCAGGGAGAGGAAGTAGGACAGTCTGTAGTTACTAGCAATGTTAGCTCCACAGACTGGCCGTGTTGGTGGTCCCGTGACAGGGTCACTGCCCATTTTTGGTCTTTTCGAAGCCCATACAACGCCGGCACGTCATTGTTCCAGGCCTGGAAGTTGTTGGCAGTCCTTTTGTTGGGCTGCATTATATTCGTCCACATCTATGGAGCTAACATTGCTAGTAACTACAAACTGTCCTACTTCCTCTCCCTGATCATAAACAGAAACTATTAAATTTAACTATTCTAGAGAAATATACTGAGAGCTCTTGAAGGGAGAAAATGTTTCT
>OZ024742.1:187157338-187177338 GCA_964016885.1 Eledone cirrhosa
GGGTTAAGAAAAGAATGGGTATGCATGTGAAGACGCTGCTTGAATCTACTGGCGGTTAACCCTATGTAAGCCCTACGGGACGTAGGTGTTTCAACCTTACATTTGTAGACAATGTTACTAGAGAGGCATTTCCCGGATAGGGCAAAGCCAACCCGATTCCTACAATTACAGTTAGTACTAGCTACAGGGTTGCACGTGTTCCTACGGCTAGGTAATTTAGCTAAATTCGAAGCTGTGATGTTATGTGCAAGGTTAGGAGTCGTAGAGTAAGACATTTTAATGGTATTTCTATTTAACATTTTACCATATTTATGTGCTGGGTGAAAATGCTTCATAATAAGGGAGAGAAAGATCTTAGCTAAAAGTGTGGCCACCTCCATATTATATGGTGGGTTATACCATATAATGCGTCGGGATCTATTTTTCCTAGGTGTATTCTCGTACTCTGTATGAGCTACCTTATCGACAAATCCACTCCGAGCAAGAGCTTCATTGTAATATGTGGAATGGTCGTTGGAAATATGCTCGTTTGTAGATAGACGGGAAAGCCTCAAAGAAACGTTTCTTACCAGGTTCTTGGTTATGCTGGCAGGATGGGTAGAATGCTTACTTATGTAATTAAGCGTATCATTCGGCTTTCTATACGCGTAGTGCAAGCCATTCGACAAATCGAGGGTAACGTCGAGGTAATTAACAACCGAGAGGTTGACCTCAACCTGTATGGAAAGACTGTACTTTAAAGAAGGCTGTGAGTTCTTTTCTGAACATGTCACAAGCATGTGGGCCGCACTTTGTCATGGTCAAAAGACCGTCATCACGGTACAAACCACCGCCCACGTTGGGGAATTCTTCCTTGATAGAGAAAAGAAGGAAAAGGCCGATAAGATCAGTAACCTCCGCGGAATCGCTGGCGCCCATACTCACATCGAATGGGATACTATTAGATTTTTTAATCCAAATAGAGTCGTCGAAATTAATCACCGACTTACGGGCATTGAGGATGACATCAACTTCGAAATCTTTAACCACTGTGAGTGTTTTAGCGAAATTGATAGCTCTATGAAGAAGTGGTAAAGTGATGGAGGAGTAGTAATTACTGATTGGATAAAACGGCAATGTTCCTTGTTGCATATGCCGTTGTATCACCGCGAAAGAACTGTTTCACAGTGCAAGAGGGGCCAAACTTCTAATTTCAGGTATAATTTTATCTAAAATCCTTTTACTAAGCTTACCTAAATCGAACTTCGTAGGGTTAATAAGCCGAATAGAGGGGTCGTTCGGGAAATTGGATTTGTGATCCTTCAGGGTAAAGTGGGGAGAAATAGGGTCCAGAGGTACGGTCCAGGATGTTGAGATCAGAGGTGATATTAAACCCAGCATCGTTGATTTCATTAATGACGCTCCGATTAGTTTTACGGTAATCCTTAGTTACAGCATTATGTAGCAGTTGATGGTAAGTACTGCGGTCCACTTGATATAGATTGCCAGTTTTGTCGGAATGGACGTGCACGGCATTAGAATCCTTAATAGAACGAATTCTATTCTTCAGGTCCTGCTGGAAGGAATTGCTCCTATTCCGAAATTTGATACTCCGTATGAGTTCCAAGACATCATTTTCGAATGGTAGCAGTGCTGGGTTACTCGGAGGGTTATTATAGGTTTTAAACCCAAATTTATCATGTTTGTTGTCTGCTTTTCTCTGATTATCGAAATAAAAGGCACGGCAATGCAACCTTTTAATGAACGCGTCTGTTTTCTGTATCAGGAGTTTCAGGTATGTTTTCCTGCTTGGTACGGGTATGTTCTTTGTTGAAATATTCAGATGTTGTTTCTGCATGATGAATATAAGTCAATAGAGTGCTCAACCGAGGGATCCAAATAGTAATAATAATAAATTATATATATATATATATATATTCTTCAAAACCTGAAAACCCCTCCCATTTGCCTCAACTCTTCAGAAGTTGTCCGCGCCTGAAATAGCACCCCTTTTATAGCTGGATTAATACACCAACGATCACTCAACCACCTTGAGCTTTCTCTTCACATATTAACCCTTTCACTCACTACCAATATCATCACTTTGTGAACACTACATCTTACCCAGTCCATTATATAAACACATACTTTCTACCAAAATATACATTTTTCTCCCTCATGTTTATTTATATGTTTCATTTAATTTATACTTTTTCTACCATACTTCTAACACATACACACCCACCACCTTCTTTCTGTCCTCTACCTTTACCCAGATCATTTATGACCTCATACATTTATCCATACCTATGTACAAACATTTACTTTCAACCAACATTCGTACACGTCTTTTCACCCTCACCTGTTTTTTATATTATATTTTTAAAATGAGAGCGCAATGTCTTCAAAATGTTTTTAATTAAACATACGGTATATCGCCAAATTTACTATACATACATATATTTATATGATTTTTTGTATAGCTATATTTATAAACTTTTATGCGTGGATCTGTGAGTATAACCTCACCCATATTGGTGTCCTCATTCGTTTATATACACTTACCTTAATTGTGCGTGTGTGTCCATGTGTATGTTTACACCTACCTGAGTGTGTGTGTGTGTATATATATAGTTTGTCTGCCTATACGTATGTAAACATACGCAGGCATGTGTGTGTACATGTATATATATATATATATATATATATATATTTTTTTTTTTATCGCTCAAAATAAAAGGCAGACTGTATGATGTGTGTGTATATATATATATCAAGTAAGTTTGTTTTGAAACACCGAGCAAGTTTGAAATTAGACATAGAAGCTTGGCAGTACTTTTTACTACAGCAATTTTAGCCTAATAGTGGTGTTTAGAAAGCTCCCAGAAATGGAAAAAGATGAGTATTGGCGAACATGCATGTCAATACTCAACTTCTTCCATTTCTTAGAGGGTTCTAAATCCCACTATCAGGCTAAAATTTATGTAGTAAAAAATACGGCCAAAGCTTATATATATATATATATATAAATACGGCCAAAGCTTATATATATATATATATATATTTATTAAAATAACAGATTAAAGTGTAAGCAAAGAATCGCTGCTTTAATGGTGAAAGCAGCGATTCTTTGCTTAAACTTGTATCTGTTATTTTAATAAATTTTTGCTCTACGGTTCTTATATATTTGATATATATTTATCCGTATCGAGCCCTCTTTGGATTTTAGTCTTCAAATTTATTATTATTACTATATATAGTGGTGGCACAGTCAAAGTATATGCCACATAAGTATAGTGGTGGCACGGTCAAGGTGTGTGCCACACAAGTATAGGTTTGGCACAGTCAAGGAGTGTACCACGTAAGTATAGTGGTGGCACAGTCAAGGTGCGTGCCACACAAGTATAGGGGTGGCACAGTTAAGGGTGAAAGCAGCAATTCTTTGCTTAAACTTTAATCTGTTATTATTATACATACACTTCGTAGCACCTTGAACAAGTGTCTTGTACTGAAGCCTTGAGCTAACCAAAGAGATGTAATCGAAATTTAGTGAAACGCGCCATATATATATATATATATATATATATATTAATTCAAAATATTAACAAAATAGATATTCTTGTATATATTTTATTAGACATATTACAGAGGTACTGAGTTAAGTTCAACAGTACGTCCTCATCAGATAAAATAAAATGATACATGACATACCCTGACATAGTAGATAGTTAAGATTCAGTCATGGTAGTCATAAGTATTTTGTTAATAAATTTAATTAATATTAATAACTGTGGAAAACCTTTTTAACTGTTGAGTGCTTCCAATCTATTGTAAAACTCATTCTTTGATGTATTCATTGAACCCTGTTTAACTTTTAAATATATATTTATATATATATATATATATATATATATATATATATATATATATATATATATATATATATACATGCATGTGTACCACCCCCGTTTATCACGTGATAATTATTCCATTCGAAATTAGCGGATTACTCGGAAGGATTCTATATCTTTTACTAACTTCTTATCGGCTGTGTCAAGACCCGAAGACGGATGACCTCCACTAGTTTGAAAATTCCGAAGAAACACTGTATGTCAGTACGCTGCCCCTAAGACCACGCCAGGAGTTACGGGTTCAAACAACACGAGCTAAGAAAAATATTCTGGGCTAAATATTCTTGAGTTTTTGAATTGTTGGAAACGCCAGTCAAAATTCCATCATATCACATACACCGCTAAAAAACATGAAAGGTCACATTTGAGTATATTATCAAATCACCCCGAGGTTTACTTTGCCTTTCATCCCTACGGGGTCGATAAAATAAACTACCAGTAATACACTGGGATACTTGCTGGCCTTGTGCAAAAAGTAGAAACAATTATCATATATACACTTCGTAGCACCTTGTACAAGTGTCTTGTACTGAAGCCTTGAGCTGACCAAAACCATGTAATCGAAATTTAGTGAAACGCGCCATATATATATATATATATGGGATATATAAATAAATAAATATATATATATATATATATATATATATATATATATATATATATATATATATATATATATATATATAAAACAAAGTACGAAGCCGAATTTTCGGCTTTTGAAGAGTTCAGAATATATGTATATATAAAAGTATAAGGAAAGTGCTCAAGCGCAGGAATGCTATAAAGATAATTTAGAAAATACAGTGAACACCCTTAAAAGACGGGAATATTGCCATCAGCTGCTATGAGTATTTCCAGCTACCAGCTGTGTTTTAAGGGTGTTCACCCTATTTGATAAACTATAGCACTTGAACTTTTTTATACTTATATATATACATGTATATATACACATCGAACCCTGATATGCTCAATCGCAAAACGTCAAACCTCAATGAACGTAACAAAAGATCTAACACTTTGTCCCTTATTATTATTATTATTATTATTATTATTATTGTTGTTATTCCTTGAATCTCAGTCATTGATGTTGGTTAACTGGAAAGTCCGTTGGATTGAATATCAAGCCACTACCTGCAGCCTCAGATATTCAGGACGTATCGGAGGGTTCTTGCTGTTCCAAGCAAGCATGCCTTTTGAAGCGTTCCAAAAAGCGTGAAGGGGCCGATTTTCTTTAACCATCCCTGGAAACTTTTGGAGATAGTCCCCAGTGCGCCTATGACAATCGGGATCACTTTGACTTCATGGCAGTTCCAGATCCTTTTCACCTCCCACTTTAGGTCCTGGTATCGGTTAATTTTCTCCCTCTCCTTCTCTTGCACTCTCGTGTCGAACGGGCAGGCCACATCCACAATCAGACACGATCTTTTTTCTTTGTCCACAACCACCAGGTCAGGTCTATTGTGTTCCAGTTTTTTGTCCGTCTGTATCCTAAAATCCCACAGCACCTTCACCTGATTGTTCTCCATCACCGCCTCTGGCCTATGCTCATACCATTTCTCAGAATGTGGTAAATTGTTTACTTTGCACAGGTGCCAGTGGATCACCCTGCCCATCACATCGTGTCTCCAGCCCTTATAGTGGGTCTGGGCTAGGTGTTTACACTCGGACACAATGTGAGCCACAGTCTCCTCTCTCTCTCCACAGATCCTGCACAGTGGGCTAGCCTCCTCCTTGTAGATATGGTGCTTCAACCACTTCGTTTTGAGGGCCTGCTCCTGCGCAGCCATTAGCATTCCTTCTGTAGCCTTTTTGAGGTCTCCTCTTCTCAACCAGTTCCATGTCTGTGGATCTCTAAATTCAGTTTTCTCAAAGAAGGTACTAATGAAGGGATTTTCCCTTAAGGCTGCTCTTCCTCCTTGATGTTATTTCCTCCTTGGACATCCCCTGGCCTACTGTCCCCTCCTTCAGTACAGTTCTGAGCATTGGCTCCTTACTATAGGTCACGTATTTGTATAGGTTGTTTTTCTCCATCTGAACACAGTCCTCTATGCTGATAGGACCTCTTCCACCCTCAGATCTCCTTAGGTAGAGTCTATCGACATCACTCCTCTTGTGGAACATGTTGTAGATAGTCAATAGCTTCCTAGTCTTCCTATCCATTTCTTTTTGTTCAGCAACATTCCATCTCAGAATTCCCGCACTGTACCTAATAATAGACACAGCTCGGGAATTTACTGCGCTTATGGCATTTCTGCTGTTCAGATGTGACTTCAATACGCTCCTTACTCTCCGAATGTATTCAGTTCTTAACAATTCCTTCATTTTTTTGTTCTTTATGCCATCAGCCTCCAGAACGCCCAAATACTTGTATCCTTCCTGAGAGTCAATTTCCTTTATCATCTCACCTGTTGGTATCTGGATCCCGTTACTTCTGCTCAACCTACCCCTCTTCATCACAATGACTCCACATTTACCAATACCAAACTGCATACATATATCACTGCTGAAAATACGGACAGTGTCAACAAGCACATCCAACTCCTTCTCACTTTTCCCGAAGAGCTTAAGATCGTCCATGAAGAGGAGGTGATTGATGGTAAGCTCTCCCCTTCCCAACTTGTATCCTGCTCTCACTTTTCGCAGCATAATAGTCAAGGGCATCAGGGCAAGGACAAACAACAGAGGGGACAGGCTATCTCCCTGGAAGATACCTCTCTTGATCTTCACGCTTCCCAAGGATACTCCAGTTGATGTCAATTATTATTATTATTATTGTTATTGTTATTCCTTGAATCTCAGTCATTGATGTTGGTTAACTGGAAAGTCCGTTGGATTGAATATCAAGCCACTACCTGCAGCCTCAGATATTCAGGACGTATCGGAGGGTTCTTGCTGTTCCAAGCAAGCATGCCTTTTGAAGCGTTCCAAAAAGCGTGAAGGGGCCGATTTTCTTTAACCATCCCTGGAAACTTTTGGAGATAGTCCCCAGTGCGCCTATGACAATCGGGATCACTTTGACTTCATGGCAGTTCCAAATCCTTTTCACCTCCCACTTTAGGTCCTGGTATCGGTTAATTTTCTCCCTCTCCTTCTCTTGCACTCTCGTGTCGAACGGGCAGGCCACATCCACAATCAGGCACGATCTTTTTTCTTTGTCCACAACCACCAGGTCAGGTCTATTGTGTTCCAGTTTTTTGTCCGTCTGTATCCTAAAATCCCACAGCACCTTCACCTGATTGTTCTCCATCACCGCCTCTGGCCTATGCTCATACCATTTCTCAGAATGTGGTAGATTGTTTACTTTGCACAGGTGCCAGTGGATCACCCTGCCCATCACATCGTGTCTCCAGCCCTTATAGTGGGTCTGGGCTAGGTGTTTACACTCGGACACAATGTGAGCCACAGTCTCCTCTCTCTCTGCACAGATCCTGCACAGTGGGCTAGCCTCCTCCTTGTAGATATGGTGCTTCAACCACTTCGTTTTGAGGGCCTGCTCCTGCGCAGCCATTAGCATTCCTTCTGTAGCCTTTTTGAGGTCTCCTCTTCTCAACCAGTTCCATGTCTGTGGATCTCTAAATTCAGTTTTCTCAAAGAAGGTACTATGAAGGGGTTTTCCCTTAAGGCTGCTCTTCCTCCTTGATGTTATTTCCTCCCTGGACATCCCCTGGCCTACTGTCCCCTCCTTCAGTACAGTTCTGAGCATTGGCTCCTTACTATAGGTCACGTATTTGTATAGGTTGTTTTTCTCCATCTGAACACAGTCCTCTATGCTGATAAGACCTCTTCCACCCTCAGATCTCCTTAGGTAGAGTCTATCGACATCACTCCTCTTGTGGAACATGTTGTAGATAGTCAATAGCTTCCTAGTCTTCCTATCCATTTCTTTCTGTTCAGCAACATTCCATCTCAGAATTCCCGCACTGTACCTAATAATAGACACAGCTCGGGAATTTACTGCGCTTATGGCATTTCTGCTGTTCAGATGTGACTTCAATACGCTCCTTACTCTCCGAATGTATTCAGTTCTTAACAATTCCTTCATTTTTTTGTTCTTTATGCCATCAGCCTCCAGAACGCCCAAATACTTGTAGTCAATTTCCAAATACTCAGAGTCAATTTCCTTTATCATCTCACCTGTTGGTATCTGGATCCCGTGAATTCTGCTCAACCTACCCCTCTTCATCACAATGACTCCACATTTACCAATACCAAACTGCATACATATATCACTGCTGAAAATACGGACAGTGTCAACAAGCACATCCAACTCCTTCTCACTTTTCCCGAAGAGCTTAAGATCGTCCATGAAGAGGAGGTGATTGATGGTAAGCTCTCCCCTTCCCAACTTGTATCCTGCTCTCACTTTTCGCAGCATAATGGTCAAGGGCATCAGGGCAAGGACAAACAACAGAGGGGACAGGCTATCTCCCTGGAAGATACCTCTCTTGATCTTCACGCTTCCCAAGGATACTCCAGTTGATGTCAACTCTGTCTCCCAGGACCCCATACTCCTGCCTAGCAACTGTCTGATGTTATCTGCCACCCTGAAGATCTCCAGGCTTTTGGTGATCCAGGAATGAGGCACCATGTCAAATGCCTTTCTGTAGTCTATCCATCCCATGGCAAGATCAGTGTGTCTCCTCCTGCAATTCCCCATTACCATCTTATCAATAAGCAACTGGTCCTTTGTACCACGTGACTTCTTTCGGCATCCTTTCTGTTCGTCCGGTAACAAGTTGTTTGTGTGGAGGTGATGGTAGATTTCCTCAGACACAATGCTCGTCAACAGTTTCCACATTACGGGCAGACATGTGATTGGTCTATAGTTGGTAGCATCATTACCCTTGATTCGGTCTTTCATTATTAGAACTGTGGTACCTTTTGTCAACCACTCTGGCACCTCACCCGACACCAAGCAGTCATTGAACATGGCCGTCAGCTTCGGGTGGAGGGATGTTAGATGTTTAATCCAATACCCCTGCACACCATCTGGGCCTGGTGATTTCCAGTTGGTTAGTTTTTTGGCTTGCCCCTTAAGAGTTTCAACTGTGATACTCAAATCAGTCTGTTGCTGTGCCTGCTCACCGATCTCCCTCTCTACTGTCTCAATCCACCCTGCCTGGGCATTGTGTCTAACATCCTGCTCCCATATTCCTCTCCAGAATGTTTTAGTTTGCTCCGCCCCAGGGATCAAGTCGTTGCCTCTTTCTTTGCCCTCAAGCTGTCCAAACAGCATCTTCTGGTTGTTGTCGAACATGCGGTTCTGTTTATACTGACTGACTCTGTTCTCGTATCGCCTGATTTTTGCACTCTTTGCTACAATGCGTTGCTTCAATTCCTCTATGATAATATTTAGCTTTTTACTCCTAGTTTTGTATTTTATTTCCAGTCTATTTTTAGTGCCTATGTTTTTTAGTGTCCCATTCAGTAGTAACTCAAGCTTTCCTATGTCATTTCTCATTTCCCCGATTTGCCCACTCAGTCGCTTCTTCCACCACGGCTCTGCTCTTTCTTGTCTGTTGTTTCCTCTCGCTTTTATACCAAGTAGTTTCCTCACCGTATTTGCTGTTGCTCTGAGGATATTGTTGCACTGGTGAAGGCTCCTCGCCTCAAGGTATGGGATGACTTTGTTTACCTTAGCTGTTGTTTCTTTTAACTTTTTCCTGTCTACAAATCTTAGGTTCATAGGTCTCCCACTATCATTGTTCAATTCATCTACCACTAAATTTAGGATGTCAACCGAATCTTGTCCTAGCCCGTCAGCATTCATCTCCTCAGTGGCCGTATCTCTGTTCCAGGTATTATTTATCTCAGTACTCAGATCATTGTCTGCTTCGGGTGGTTCCTCCGTTCTCAGGACCTCCTCACCTTCATTTCCCACCGGCTCGCTTGTCTGGCATACTACACCCGCCATCTCCAAGCCATTCTCTCTGCTCAGTTCCTCCAGTTCCAGCTCGCTTATCCACCCATTAGTTCTTATTACCCGAGCCTGCCCGGCCAATTTTTGTTCATCTAATTTAAATAAACCAATCTCGTTCCAGATGTTATGCATCCGTCTCCTGTAGCCCCTCTCCTTGGGGTTACTTTTCAGGTAGCATTGCATAACAGTTCTATTCAATTCTTTCGTCCAGTTGGTTCTGGCCCCTTTCCTTCTTCTCCTTCCTCCAACATCAGCAGTATTTGGTTGACAGTCAGGTTCCTGCTGCTGAGCCAGGGGGCACCTGTTGGGTGAGAGTCTGTCACATGACGTTCTAGTCTCCATTTCACCGTTATTCGAACTGTTTATGTTCGATATTTAAACACTCTTATCGAGGATTGGCGAATGTATGTTTACCTAGCCATCTGTGGATCCGCCATCCCACTTGGCCCTTGTGTGGCATTATCACCACGCTGTATACGAACACACATAAACAAACAAACACACAGGCAGAAAGGGCCCCAAAAATGAATAAGCATAAGTTTCATTGTAATGTAGTGTTCGAATGTCTGACTTAGTTTTAGTTTTTTAAGTTTTACTTTTTCCCCCCTCTTCTCTGTCCGTCCGCCTGCTTCTCTCTTCATTCTTATTTTCTTTACGTTTTGGGGGTTTCTTTTTTTTGTTTTTGTTTTTCTCTGTTTGTTTTTCTCGTTTTTTTGCTGTTGTTGCTGTGCTGCTTTGGTTTTGTTGTTTGTTTTTTCTTTTTTCTTTTGGGTCTATCTATATATTTTGATGCCTTCCTCTTTGTTAGTAGTAGGAATTCTATAATGTGGAAGTAGCAGCCAGCAGGGAAGTGGGAGACTGGCGGCGTTAGCGATACTGAGACAGTGGTGGTGGTGATATCGATACCGAGGCAGTGGTGGCGGTGATGTGACCGTATTACTGTAGTGATGGTGCTGTAGCGGAGTCAAGGGGTGGTGGCGGCGGTGATGGGATAGTGGTGGTAATGATGGCCGTAGTGAGCGGTGGCGGTGAAGGTGAAAATGTGTCGTTATCTGGCTGTTGTGTTTAGTGTACACAGATGATGGGGTGGGTGGTGTATCTAGTTTCTGGTGTTGGTGAGTTTAGCTGTCCTATATAGTGTAGCCAGAGGAGAGGAGGGGAGGGGTTCTTCTTCCATTTATAGCCATTTTTTTTTTTTGGATATACAGTGTACAATACAAAGTTGAATATTTGAATATTTGAGCCTTATAACAATATATTTTGGGTCCAAATTTTTTGGGGCTCAAGCCGGGTGCTTTACGTAGCATTTGTACTAAGAGTTGTTATTTCACAAATGATTTAAATATGTTAAAAATTCAAAACTTACGGGAGCGATTTCATGACCTCCGTCACCTCGTGCGTCTTCTTCCCTTTATTATTATTATTATTATTATTATTATTATTATTATTATTATTATTATTATTATTATTATTATTATTATTGTTATTACAGCTGCATTTATCTTGCTTTATGTTCATACGAGTTATCACCAAGTCACAACCAGTGACCTCAAGAGACAACAAGGTCCGCCATGTTCAAGAAAGAACATACATACTCACACATTCATCTTTAGGTGTTTAGACTTGTGATGTACTTATATTGACAAAATCTTCCTTAGTATATGGGCAGTTCCCATTAGTACTATCTTTTGTATTTCTCCTATACGCGGGTTTCCTGGGATTTGCGATAAGTAATCATTATACCCCTTAGGTATCATTCCTAGAGCGCCTACAACCACTGGTATTGTTTTAGTTCTCAATTTCCACATTTTTCCAATTTCTATCTCCAGGTCCTTATACTTGCTCAATTTTTCAAATGTTTTTATAGATTCATTCTTGTCTATTGGAACGGACATATCAATTAGCAGGCATACCTTCTTTTTAAAGTCCTTCAGTATTATATCAGGTCCATTTGCATCTATATTTCGGTCTGCTTGGATTCTAAAGTTCCACAAGATTGAGATGTGATCTTTTTCAAGTATGGGAGGTGGTTGATGTTCCACCAATTCTTTTGATGGGGCAGTCAAAATGCTTACACATTATCCAATGTATGTATTGTGCAGCTCTGTCATGCCTGTTTAGGTATTCGGTTGGAACTATAGGACTGCACATTGAAATTATATAGTCAATGGTCTCTGATTGTTTTTTACATACACGGCATAATGGGCTGCATCCATTTTTTATTATGTTGGCTTGGTAATTTTTATTGGCAGACACTGATCTTGTGCTGATATAATCAGTCCTTCAGTCTCCGATTTCAGTCCAGAGGATGCCAACCACTGATGGGTTAAAGTTTTGTCAACATCAGGATTGTTAGCTCGTTCTGGGTATTTTCCATACAGAGGCTTTTCTTGCCATTTCTTAGCCAGTTTCTGTAGCAGTTCTTTCTTTGCAGTTACTTTTACCTGCTTTGCTTTTTCTGTGTTTTCCATTTCAGCAGTAAATGGGACTTCTGAAATTTGTAGTCCATTACTGTATCTTTGTGCATCTTTTGTAATGGAGTATGATCTTTTGATGCTTTCGTGTTTCAAAACGAGTTTGATCATCCAATCATGTGATTCCTTTAGATATGTAGATAATCCAATTGTTGCAGTTTTCAACGCAATGTCTAACTGGATTAACCCACGTCCTCCTTTATTATTATTATTATTATTATTATTATTATTATTATTATTATTATTATTATTATTATTATTATTATTATTATTATTATTATTATTATTATTATTATTATTATTACAGTTGCATTTATCTTGCTTTATGTTCATACGAGTTATCACCAAGTCACAACCAGTGGCCTCAAGAGACAACAAGGTCCGCCATGTTCAAGAAAGAACATACATATTCACACATGCATCTTTAGTGTTTAGACTTGTGATGTACTTATATTGACAGAATCTTCCTTAGTATATGGGCAGTTCCCATTAGTACTATCTTTTGTATTTCTCCTATACGCGGGTTTCCTGGGATTTGCGATAAGTAATCATTAGCCCCCTTAGGTATCATTCCCAGAGCGCCTACAAACACTGGTAGCCAGTTTCTGTAGCAGTTCTTTCTTTGCAGTTACTTTTACCTGCTTTGCTTTTTCTGTATTTTCCATTTCAGCAGTAAATGGGACTTCTGAAATTTGTAGTCCATTACTGTATCTTTGTGCATCTTTTGTAATGGAATATGATCTTTTGATGCTTTCGTGTTTCAAAACGAGTTTGATCATCCAATCATGTGATTCCCTTAGATATGTAGATAATCCAATTGTTGCAGTTTTCAACGCAATGTCTAACTGGATTAACCCACGTTCTCCTTCTTTCCTAGGGAGATATATTCTATCTATATCTGCCTTAGGGTGATGCATTCTGTGCATGGTTAAGAATTTTCGAATTGTTGTATCGAGCCTACGGATCTCTGTGCTTGACCAGTTGATGACATTGTAACTGTAGGTTACTACTGGTATGGCAAGCGTGTTTATGGCATCGATCCTATTCCTTGCATTCAAATCCGTTCTTAAGATTGCTCTTACTCTGCGGTAACATTCCTTCCTTATCCTTTCCCTCATTGTTGAGTGCTTGATTCCGTCTCCTTCACAAACACCTAGATATTTGTAAGATTTTTCTTGATCAAGTTCTCTTATCACGTTCCCCCGATCAAGATTAATGTCTGAACTCTTCAACAGCTTTCCTCTGGTGAACGTTGCTTTGGCGCATTTATCTAGTCCAAACTCCATTTTAATGTCATCACTGAACTGCTTCACAGTGGATAATAGCCCTTGCAATTGTTCATCATTTTTTGCAAATAGTTTCAGGTCATCCATGTAGAACAGGTGATTAATGGTTTTGTCATAGACTTTATATCTTTATTATTATTATTATTATTATTATTATTATTATTATTATTATTATTATTATTATTATTATTATTATTATTATTATTATTATTATTATTATTATTATTATTATTATTCCTTGAATCTCAGTCATTGATGTTGGTTAACTGGAAAGTCCGTTGGGATGAATATCAAGCCACTACCTGCAGCCTCAGATATTCAGGACGTATCGGAGAGCTCTTGCTGTTCCCAGCAAGCATGCCTTTTGAAGCGTTCCAAAAAGCGTGAAGGGGCCGATTTTCTTTAACCATCCCTGGAAACTTTTGGAGATAGTCCCCAGTGCGCCTATGACAATCGGGATCACTTTGACCTCATGGCATTTCCAAATCCTTTTTACCTCCCACTTTAAGTCCTGGTTAATTTTCTCCCTCTCCTTCTCTTGCACTCTCGTGTCGAATGGGCAGGCCACATCCACAATCAGACACGATCTTTTTTCTTTGTCCACAACCACCAGGTCAGGTCTATTGTGTTCCAGTTTCTTGTCCGTCTGTATCCTAAAATCCCACAGCACCTTCACCTGATCGTTCTCCATCACCGCCTCTGGCCTATGCTCATACCATTTCTCAGAATGTGGTAAATTGTTTACTTTGCATAGGTGCCAGTGGATATTATTATTATTATTATTACTATTATTATTATTATTATTATTATTATTATTATTATTATTATTATTACTATTGAATGCCATGGTTGACGGTGGCTCGGCTCTGTAAGGTATAGTAATTTTTAACCGATATAACAATTGTAAATTGTTTAAAACCTAAACCAAATTGTAGATAAAAACACCCTCCTCCTCGAGAGAGGGGTCTTACTGCCCGTTATTTGGCCCTTTGGGGTTAAATACCCGCTTATTGAGGTGTTGTGCCCAATATTCATTTTAAACCGTAAAAAAAACATGGCTACAAAAAAGAATTTTCACAAGTCACTCCCACTCTTTCCGTCTTCTTCTTCCTCAATCGTCATTACATCAGAGAGAAGATTGTCTCTCTCCCTCCCTTCTCTAAATGTGGTGTCGCCTCTTTCGCAAGCGACGCCATTAAAGAAAAAGAAAAATATAGTTTCTGGTAGCTTTCACCAAGAGAACGTGCATACCGTAGAACATTTCTCCACGACGACAACAACAGCGAAAAATGTGTGCGGTAAATACGGAAAGCCATTTCATTCGTCTGACGTCATGAAGAATAGCAGCAGCAGCAGCAACAGTAACAAGGAAAACACTAGTAGCAGCCTCAACAACATCAGCAGCATAAACAACAACAGCGGCAGCAGCAGTAGCAGCAGCAGCATAAACAGCAACAGCAGCAGCAGCAACAGCAGCAACAACAGCAGCAGCAGCAACAACAACAACAACAACAATCACAGCAACATCGGTGGCGGCGGTTGTAGTACCAGCAGCAACAACAAAAGTAACAGCAGCTCTGACGACAACAACAACAACAAGAAAGAAAAACCAAACTCGTTTGCAGGTATCGCAAAGAACCTGGAAACCATCCTTATAACAAATGAGGAATTACAGGAAGCAAAGAAAATGGTGACGAAAACCGGACACCGAGCAATCTGCAAGGCAGCCGAAACATTTTTCGAAACCCAACAGCACCGTACAGTAAGCACAAAATCACGTAGGGTTGAAAGTGCCACAGAGGCTCAAATACAAAAAGGTCTGTGTGGCAGCGGAAAACGCATATCACCCGAGGCAAGAAATATGCCACCGGAGACGTGCTTTTTGCCACACCCCAGGAGGCAAAGGCTCAAACCTTAGTGACACTAAGGAGCGAGGAAATGGTGTTGGTGCCCTCCTACCGCGGGAAAAAAATTGTGAGGGTCAAACTGACCCACGTCCACCAGGGATGGCCCCTTCTTCGCTGGCCGCGTCTGTCCTCGTCGGAATCGAGGACAAAACAAATGTACTGCAAGTACAGAAAAAAGTACGAGAAGATTGGGTCGGCACCTCCATTGAGATGTTAATTAAAACCAACCAGGAGTGCATCGAAACTATCCCAGATGTGATAGACTTCGATAACGGCACTCAACTGCCCATAAGTGTTGAGGGCAAACGCCCGAAATGATTTCGCTGTGGGTCGAATACTCACCTCAGGGCCTTCTGCAATGAGAAGACCCTGAGAAAGGAGAAACCCCCCCTCCTTCCGAAACCGGCTCCACTGCTACCAGCAACAGGACAGGCGGCAAGCAGGAAGGATAGGTCCGTGGCACCCATACCCACGCCACGGAAATCAAGAACAGCAGCAGCAGTGGATGTATTAGCAACAACAACAGTAATACCAACTGCAGCTGCAACAGAGACTCCACTGCAACCATCACAACAAGAACAAGTGAAAGAGTGGAGCTGGTACCCCTCGCCGACCTCACAGAATCGGACATGGAGTGTGAGGTGGGAGAGAGATGGCAAAAGGTCGCAAGAAGGCACAAACGCAGAAGCAGCGCATCGTCGCCTTCGAAAAGGGAGGGAAGAAATGAAAAAAACGGTAAAGGCTACTGTAAAGAGACTTACAGCAGCAACACCACAAACATCATCACCACCCACACTAGTACCACCATCACCACCGGCGGCAACCCCACTGCCAACAACAACAACACCTTCAACACCACAACCACAGGCACCAACATCGCAAACACAACAAAACACACTCAGAAACAACGACAAGAAAATAGCAGAACCACACCCTACCCACAGAAAAAGAAATGCACAGCAATAAATACACACAAGAAACTAATGACTTCCATAATTGAACACACAGATATTTCACAGCACGACTACATAATACCAGCACCAATCAAAACGCCAACGAACATAAGACTGGTAAGAATAGCACAGAAACAATACACGAACATTAAAATGAAATTCCCCAACGCAGTTGGTGATTTGAGAGACCTAGGATGGACACTCAACCGGAGATTATATTCGGATATACTCACAGAAGATCCGACGACCAGCCAAAGGGACGATTCAACGGTCCCTTCCCCAGACGATCAAGTGAAAAGGGATGTAGAAACCATCCTTCCTCTACGAGAAGTAAGGTAAGTGGTCTTTCCCATCTTTTCCACTCCATTTCAACATGACCTCATTCACAAGAGGCAGCATAAATGCGCGTGGCTTGGGGTTGTCATGGAATCAAGGCCACCTGCTCAACGACCTCAGGTCACTAAACATAGATGTAGTGGCCATCAGCGAGACCAGAATCTCCGAAGAACGGGCCTTCGCACCGACCTTCGGCGGCGACGATGTGTACGCATCTCCCAGCCGTCCCGGATCAGGGTGAGGAGTTGCTGTGCTTTTTCGGAGAGGTTTGGATCTCGCCATACGGGCCATCTTCCTGGACCCAGAAGGTAAGTTGGTGGTGCTCGATGTGACCAGGCTAGTGGCCGTCTATGCCCCGACAGGAGCAAAGCGGCCTGATTTCTTCCGGCGTCTGGAGACCTTTCTTGGAATGTTCCGCTCTTTAGGGTTAGTGGGCGACTGGAACGGGATCTTAGATGTACGCTGGGACTGTGTGGGATTAGCGGATAGGGGAGGAGGGTGCAAGAGCCTCACCAACCTGCTCAGGCGTTTTGAACTGTCTGACAGGTACCGATTGGATTTCCCGAATGTGCCAATGTGGACTGGGACAAATCGTATCGGGTCATCCAGATCATATCTAGATAGAGTATTTTGTAGGGAAATAGATAGGTCTAGCATAGGCTGTCCACAATTCAAGATAGTCAGCTACACGGACCACAAATTCGTGCTTGACTTAGATAGGCTTCATAGACGAGGGCCCGGCTACTGACCAATTCTTCAATGCAAAGCACGAAGGCTGCGTTGTCAGATCTAGCGTGCGTGCTCTCAGACACGAGGGGACGAAAGCCGTTCAATGGGCCCGGGTGGCGGAGGCGCATCGTGGCAGTAAAGCCACGATCCGGTCTTTGGTGGACCACGACGGGCGCATGCTACTCGATCCCGGGAAAATGTGAGAAGCTTTTCAGCGACACTTCGCTCAGCTGTTCGGGGGCAGCGGCGGTCCGGATAGAAGGATGGACTTTAGTGTCTACCTCGACGGACTGCCGCGGCTCTCAGCCACTGAGGCGGAGTGTTGCGAAAAGCCGATAACAGCCGCTGAAGTACGGGAGGCTATGACTGGCTGCACAAGGAGTAAATAGCCTGGTTTGGATCGTCTTCCCTATGAACTTTACATACAGATGCCAGACTTGTTCGGAGGGCTCTTGGCGGACGTCTACTGCAACTGGCAACAGAACGAGATAATTCCCAGCTCTGAGAGCCGAGGAGCTGTGGTGCTGCTGAGAAAGGATCCAAACAAGGGGGATAACATAGATAATTTCAGGCCCATAACTCTGCTAAACACAGAGTTCAAGATTTTGGCCAAGGTGCTAGCAAATATGTTGGCGCTTGTCGTTGGTGGTCTGGTGGGAGAGGGCAGACATGCGCCATTCCCGACAGATCCATCCACGACAACCTCTATATCATGCGATACATCGTGGAGAGTGTAGCTAAGGAACCTGGCACGAGTAGGTCCTTGATCAATTTAGATCAGTCGAAAGCTTTTGATAGGGTCGACCATCGTTACCTAGCGACAGTCCTGAGGGCGGCTGGCTTTGGGCCCGTCTTCAGAGGCTGGATCGCTGCCATGCACAGCGACATCTGCTCTGTGGTGAGAGTGAACGGTAACCTTTCAGAACGGTTCAACCTCATGCGCTCGGTCCACCAAGAATGTCCCCTCTCGTCCCTCTTGTACGTATTAACTTTCGAGCCATTACTGAACAAACTGGAGACGTTGAGGGGGATCCGGCGCGAACTTGACGGAGCTGCAGTCCTGGGTCAAGCGAAGACCGAGAGGGAGCGCTTGGAGACTGGAATGTCTTCAGGCGCTCACAGCCCTCGACTAATCTGGCAACGTGATCGGTGGAAACTCCACCTTGGCGTTCTATAGAGGATTAGTGGAGGGGAAGAGCGACGACGTACCTGGGGAAGCTCTAGACGTTGACGAAAATCAACTAGCCAAACTCTTCGGAAGAACTTTCGGGCCGGGGTCTATGGACAACGTCCAGAAATCCCTGGCCTGGCAGTGCTACCGAGGAGCATGGAGGTGCCGTCAGCCGGGCATGTCCGAGATGCGCGCAGGGCGACGAAACCGTCTTGCATGCACTCGTCCAGTGTCCGAGCATTGCTGACTTGTGGGTTTATGTCGAACACCTGCTGTCGCGTGTAGGACGGATCCGGTTATCAGCTGAGTCCATCGTGAGGATTGCCCCGCCCTCTTCCTTTAGCTGCGAAGGGCAGGCAGTTTTTATCTGTCTGGTGGCCATGGCGAAAGAGATAGTATAGTGGACA
This sequence comes from Eledone cirrhosa, assembly GCA_964016885.1. Taxonomy (NCBI): domain Eukaryota; kingdom Metazoa; phylum Mollusca; class Cephalopoda; order Octopoda; family Eledonidae; genus Eledone; species Eledone cirrhosa. The sequence goes on from OZ024742.1 coordinate 187,176,412, forward strand.
CGTTTGAAAGGGCTGAAGACGAGCACTTACCTCTTCGGTGATGCCCTGATTGACTTTTTCAAATTTCATTTGAAAAGGAAAATCAGGGTAGAGAGGGAAGTGCTCTCTTCCCAGCATTTTGTTGAAAGATGGGTGAGAGAGGCAAGAATGGCCCGAGTGAATGGGCCTACTCTGAGTATGTGTTAAATTAAAGGTGGAAAACTGGGAGAGGGCATTTGCCCTGGTGGTCAGGGTCACTGTGGCTTTTTAATGGGCTTTCTCCACGAATGTCCCTCGGAAGTCTCCCCCGTGTTGGGGAATTTTTCATTGTTATTTTTTTGTTACATCCTCTGTTTTATTTTTCTACACGCAGAAATGCCCTGTATTGTCTTGTACTGTCCTTAATGTCTACTTTATGTAAACCCTTGTGGTTAATAAAGAAAGTATTATTATTATGGATTGGCGGTATCGGTAGAAGGTCTGACACCATGAGTTCAAATCCTGCCGAGGTTAACTTTGCCTGTCATCCTTACGCGTTCGATAAAATAAAGTACCAGTAACGCACTGGGGTCGATTTAATCGACTTTCCCTCCCCCAAAATTGCTGGCCTTGTGCCTATATAAGAAACTATTATATATATATATATATTTCGTTTCTGAATTTGTTTAGCAAGATTCTTTATCTAAAAACGTATGTTGAAACCGATATTATTATACTTTGGGAGGGTCATATTGCCAGTAAGAAACACACGCGCCAGACGCTTTCACTTCAATTTATTATAATTTAAATTTATAAATTTAGGAATTTATAAATTTCCGGTTGTCTGGTTGGTTCCACAACCAGACGATTGTTCATATATTGTCAAAGTTCTTTCGTCACACATTCTGTGACCTCTTCAGTGACTGGGGATGCTTTTCTTTGTTTTTCTGCCTCTCCTTTGTTCTGTCC
>OZ024742.1:187187338-187219838 GCA_964016885.1 Eledone cirrhosa
TGTGTGCTTGTGTGTGTGTGTGTGTGTGTGTGTGTAGAAGAAGAAGATGATTCTATTATTAGAAATGGGGGAGGGAGTTGTGTGTGTGGGGGGAGGGGTGTTATGTGTGTGTGTATGGGTGTTATGTGTGGGGGGAGCATGGTTAGTATGTTAAGATGAAGAGAATATATAAATTGTATGTGTGTGTGTGTGGGGGGGGGGGGTAGGAAAATGATTCCGTTAGTAGAAATATTTTTGAATTAACATATTTTCGTTACTTATTCGTATTTGTTCTGTTGCATTGTCAGCGCAAACGTATGTTAAGGTTTATTTAGTTCGGGTTTTTATTTTCTAAAGTAGAAGGTGTTATGCGTGTATGTGTCTGTTTGGATGGTTAGCATGTTATGGTGTTGACATAATGTATATTAAACCATATTTAATGCTGGTCTATATTTTTGAATAAATATATTTTCGTTATTTATTCGTATTTGTTCTGTTGTATTGTCAGCGCAAAGGTAAAATGGGACGACTTGGAATTTGGGTGTCTTATTACTTGCGCATATGTCTAGATGTGCGCTTAGTGGTATCTGTCTCGTGGTTGGATCTCGTAATTGTTGGCGATGAACTGTCATTCTGTTTCTGAGTGTGAGTTTAGTTTGTCATATATAATCTTCATTGCATTATTTTACATTTAATGGCATAAGCTAGATTTTTTGATGAGCAAGTGAAGTGATTTTTTGCGGCAAAATGTTGTCCTGATGCAGGTTCCACAATTAGAGCGACCACATTTTTTGACAGTTGGTTGTGGGTATGTGACAGGTAATTTGGAATTGGTGATTAATGTTTTCAGTGATTTCGGTTGTCTTTTGCTTTTGATTATTAGCAAAAGACAACCGAAATCACTGAAAACATTACTTACCAATGCCAAATTACCTACCACATCAACCAACCAAACTTCACTCATATATGATAAAACAACCTGAGCCCCCCTCCCCCCTTTTTTGAAGAACTTTGTAACGCGAACTGGCGCGAAATTTATTATACTTATTGAATAACCAATAAATTACTTCTCTTAAAACCTGGCGTTTCGAGCCACTTTTTTCCATATAAAACAAGTAACATTCACAGACCAACCAGATGTTAGAAAACCCACAGACCCTCCATCTCAACTCTACTTTTGAAAAGCAGAAGAACTGCTAAACCGGTAAAGGAACCAAATAAATACATATATATATTTTAAAATAAGACTCCAGTTGCATTTTAGATTTCATCTTTTATTCTTTATACTTTCACTTGTGTAGGACACCTCGGTTATTTTTCATTTTGTAAAAAAACCTCAATTTCTAATATATATATATATATATATATTTCGTTTCTAAATTTGTTTAGCAAGATTCTTTATCTGAAATCGTGTGTTGAAACCGATATTGTTATACTTTGGGAGGGTCATATTGCCAATAAGAAACACACGCACCAGTTGCTTTCACTTCAATTTATTATTATAATAAATTTATAATAAATCTTTACTATCTTGAAGGTCTCATTTATCAGTTCCCCTACACTACGAGCTGTCTCACCTATGTACACTATATTTTTGTCTCTACATTGTCCTTCAGTACATCTTATGCTATACACAACATTTCTAGTTTTACAGTTAATATGGGGGCTTATTTTACAGGATATACATTTCTTATCTATACATGAGGCTCTTTGAAAAGGGTATGTCTTGCTAATAAGTGTTTTTACGGAGGTACCTGGTCTTTCTACTATCTTAATATTGAGTTTATGTTTATTTAGGGCCCTTCTAAATTTGTAAGCTAATTTACTTCTAGGGGTTGTATCGATGAACATTACACTCTGGTATTTATTGCTATCATACCATGAGTTTATTCTATTAGCCTTGTTCCTAGTTCTTTCTATTCTATTCCAAAATTTGCTCCTATACAAGGGGCAGGTCCCATTTATGTCATTATTTACCATTTTTTCCCATTTGGTTCTGGCTCATCTATACACTCTGATTTTATCTCTCTGATTGTAGCCAGAGAACTGCATACGGTGGATGAAGTGTTGCATGTGTCTCTCTAGTTCTTCCGGGTTGCACATGCGGCACACGTTTCTCATCACCCGTACCAAATCCGCAATCAGTATGTTGCTTTTGGTATGGTCCGAAACGGCCGAGTTTCGGTGGATCAGATGTTTGGAAGTCATGGGTTTGTCATAATGGGAATGGAGGATTTGTTTTTTGTTATTAATGGTATCTAACCAGAGCTCTGTGTCTAGTACAGGTAATCGGTGGTTGGGGTGTTTACTTGGGTAGTCTATAGTAACTCTAATGCTCTGATGGATGGAGTTAGCTATTTGCTGGATGCTGTCCATTGTGTTTTTCTCTAGTTCCTGACTGTTCTCTAGTGGGGGTGTCTTAACTACGATCTTTATATCATCAACGTAGCGGGAGTACATTATCAGGGTTAAGGGGTCTTATAATTGTTCTTTCAGCTTAAGTTTAAGTCTACTGTCCCACCATACCATGAATAAGTTAGCTATGTCGCCTGCAATGCTAACACCAATGGCTGCTCCTTCCTCTTGGGCATATGTTTTTACATTAAATTTGAACATATGTTCCTTAAGGGTTAGTTGTATGCTGGCCCCTACCGCATGTGCAATCATTTTCTTCAGTTCATCGTGGTTTTCGGGTGTCCCTATGGCTCTGGTCCACCCGTTCCATCTATCTGTGGGGGTTTTCTTGGCCATTGAGGTAATGGTAGGTGGTCTGCCTCTTGCTGGTCTTGTAGGGCACAGGTTGCTAAGGTCATATGTGTCTAGGTAATTATTACTATAGGTAAGTTTAAGTAGGAGTCCCAGCTCACTGGTATCAATCCCACGGAACTCAACATTGCTCTCACTGATCATTTCTACGCATTTCTCCACAGCAAAATCCACGTCAATAGATGGATACAGGGACACAACATCCATACTACCTATTATGCAGTTTGTTAGGTCCCTAGATCGGTTACTCACGCCGATTCTGCTGAGGAGGTCCTCCGTGCTGTCACATACATCTGGGGACATTTCGATGATGGGGCATATGATTAGGGAGAGGAAGTAGGACAGTCTGTAGTTACTAGCAATGTTAGCTCCACAGACTGGCCGTGTTGGTGGTCCCGCGACAGGGTCACTGCCCGTTTTATGGTCTTTTCGAAGCCCATAAAACGCCGGCACGTCATTGTTCCAGGCCTGGAAGTTGTTGGCAGTCCTTTTGTTGGGCTGCATTATATTCGTCCACATCACCATATGGGCATTGAGGGCTTTTTCTCTATCCTAGGAGCAAATTTTGGAATAGAATAGAAAGAACTAGGAACAAGGCTAATAGAATAAACTCATGGTATGATAGCAATAAATACCAGAGTGTAATGTTCATCGATACAACCCCTAGAGTTGAATTAGCTTAAAAATTTAGAAGGGCCCTAAATAAACAAAAACTCAATATTAAGATAGTAGAAAGACCAGGTACCTGCGTAAAACACTTATTAGCAAGACATACCCTTTTCAAAGACCCTCATGTATAGATAAGAAATGTATAACCTGTAAAATAAGCCCCCATATTAACAGTAAAACTAGAAATGTAGTGTATAGCATAAGATGTAGTGAAGGACAATGTAGAGACAAAAATATAGTGTACATAGGTGAGACAGCTCGTAGTGTAGGGGAACTGATAAATGAACACTGGCGAGACCTTCAAGATAGTAAAGAATCATCTGTACTCTACCAACATGCTAAAATAGAACACAAGGGTAAATTAGAGAACATAGAAATAAAAATAGAATCTACACACAGAAAAGACGCAATGTTTAGAAAAATTACAGAGGCAATAAACATAAATGAATTACAACCAAAATTAAATAGAAAATATGAGTGGAACAGCAACATCACAACTTACAATTAAGGACAAAATGAAAACACACATAGAACAAACAACCAACCAGTAACATGTAAATAAACAAATAAATAAATGAACATAAACACACACAGACACCCGGATGTGGCGCATGCGCAGACTTAGCACACAACACACACACAGAAACAAAATGGCGTAGGACAGAACAAAGAAGAGGCACAGAAACAAAGAAAGGAATCCCCAGTCACTGAAGAGGTCACAGAGTGTGTGACGAAAGAGCTATGACAATATATAAACAACTATCTGGTTGTGGAACCAACAAACCAACCAGAAATTTATAAATTTATAAATTTATTATAAATTTATTATAATAATAAATTGAAGTGAATGCAACTGGTGCGTGTGTTTCTTATTGGCAACATGACCCTCCCAAAGTATAACAATATATATATATATTCATATATATATATATATATATATATATATATATATATATATATATATATATATACATATTTACATATACTCAAACTAGACAAAGTCACAGATATATATGTGTTTTGGCAACCATTCACGATGTGGCTCAATGAAGAATAAATAAATTAAATAATCAGAGCAATATACTATAAAGTATGTCCATAGAATCATTTGATAATATATATACACCATTTCCTCTCTCCTGCGTTTTCTAGCAACCAACCCACTAGCCGTAAGCGACCAATCACATTCTTTCTGACTTGACCACTGCAAAGTCACAATTCTTAGCCATTATGAATTCGTGTCTGGCGGGGACCACTTTAGAAAATAATCTGTCCGAACGAGTTTGTCTCATGATGAGTTCGAAGCTCGAGATTTTATCCTTAATGGGATATATCAATATGCGATGAAACCCGAGGGTAGCGATATAATCCTGGTATGTGTATGAGCATTTCTTCTAACTTTAATTTTATACCTAATTGTGTATGGTTGACGGTATATTTAATCGATTTCCACGTGCTGTTGAAATGTTGGGTAAAATTCTATGGCGGTTGGCCGCGAAGAGATTGCTGTCGTTTAATTATCTACTATTTCTTCATAGGTGCCTTTTAATCTTATAGCCTGGTTTAATTGATTTTTATATGCTAATTGGGCGAGGAAATGGTGTATATATATTATCAAATGATTCTATGGACCTACTTTAAAGTATATATATATATATATATATATATATATATAGCTAGACAATGACCCTGTAGCGGACAGTTGTTATCGGCCCTACAATTACAGTTCCTGTGGTAGTATTGTATTATCATGATCATGTAAGATTTGGTTATTCCTACCCAAACGGGTGTTAGTAGACGTGTTAAGCATGTTAGGGTTATAACCGTTGTTATAATCACCATCATCCTTACCACGAATAACTATACCATTAATGTGTAGTTTGCTTTACTGTCATACTTTCCCTCCAGCACCGATGACTCTTTAGTACCAGAATATTGTAGTATATATCTACACATGTATATGTTAATCTATCATATTATAATTGCACTTTTACATGAAACAACACACTTTAAGAAGTAAGCTTTTTAAATGTATTGCCTTGTCCTCCATATATTTTTGCTTATATATATGTGTGTGTATACACCCCCCCCCCCACACACACACATACATACACACACACACACACACACACACACACACACGCACGCACACACACACACACACATATATATATATATATATATATATATATATATAAGTTGTCCCGGGTTCAATAGGGAGTAACCACAATAAGTAAGGTAATGTTTAATATAGAAGGGCTTCTACGGGACTAGAAGTGTTTCCTTCGTGAGAAATCATCAGGAAGCCCTGATGATTTCTCTCGATTGAAACAGTTCCAATCCAGTAGAAGCCATTCTATATATATATATATATATATATATATATATATATATATATATATATATATATATATATATATATATATATATATAAAATATTAAACAAATAATGAATAAACAATTCCTTATATTAAACAAAAAAAGTTCATTATTTTGTTTAATATAAGGAATTGTTTATTCATTATTTGTTTAATATTTTATCTTGACTCTGTATACCGTTTATCTTTCACCGAAAGTGGATTTTCATTACATCTCTTCTTTCCATGATATCCGGAATACATTGAGTTCTTCATACGGATTGGACACTACCGTAAACTCTTGGTAGATTTATCTACATATATATATATATATATATATGTGTGTGTGTGTGTGTGTGTGTGTGTGTGTGTATATCAAGGATTTTAGTAATATTCAGTTTCCGTTAGAGTAATCAATTATTTTAGAGTGATTATGTAACAAGAAACTGACGCCGCTTACTGTAGTATTTTACTGAACAGTCGAATTATTTCGTTTGCCATATCCTGTGGTAGTTGCACTATAAGGTTCCAAATGTAGCGATTTACGGAGTATATATGGATATTTACAAACACATGTTTAAAACACCACATTCCAGAAGTGTGATATTACCATTTATTGCATAAAACTGACACGTGTTTCTTTGTATGTGTTATATAATACTTTGAAAATGTGTTGTGTCTACATATATATTTTTGGATTCGATTTGTTTGAAATAATCAAATTTAGCGAGCCTAGAACAATTATATAAAGCATACAACGTAACACGCGTCAATGTTAAGCAATAAATGATTATCACACTCTCCTGGAATGTGGTGCTTTAAATATATTTTGTAAATTTCTAAGTGTATCTATATATATATGTATATATAGATAGATATATATAAGCAAAGACTTATTTATTTGTTGTTTTTGTTATTTGTTGGTTACTCAACAAATTTATTTATAACAGATTCGAAGCACTCTACGGTTTTTTCTCCTGGAGTATAATATCAATAATATTAATAAATGGAAACTATCTTTATAAAACCATATTTATTTTATTTTATATATTTCAAGGGTACCAACATTATTTTGGTACGCTCTCATCAGATAAAATACAAAAGTTGTTTTATAGATAGTGACATATCCCAAAACAAGAACTTTTCGTTTTAAGTTCTGTTTGAATATACCTTTGATATATTCGGCTCCGTTAATTTGTTGAGCTATTTCAAATGTCGAATAAACCTGGCTGCTATATCTAGTGGCGTAAGTTTGTGAAGCACGCTAAGATACCATGTGCGCTAGTATATATGGCACACTATTCAGTTTCTTAATATAATTAGAAGTGTCTAGATACTAATTCATCACCCACTGATGAGCTTGAATTGGTAATTCTATTCACAATTAACATTGCGAAACAACAAGTTGTCTGGGTGATTGGTAGTTACCACAATTCCGGTTTGTATTTATTTTATTAATTTTTTCTTAAATTGAGACAGGCAAACCCTATTGTCTATAGTTAGTATTCTTTTCACCTTAGCGAATCTGGTCCCTTACGATTTGAACGCATATATGTATATATCTGTGATCGTTTTTCTTTTATACTCTATTATAATATTACATCTATATATATATAATTCGATTGGTATCTTCCCTATTGCAACGCAAACTTTGATAATACATAATATAATATTATATATATATATACTCGAAAATGCAACTGGAGTTTTTAAGAATATTTATTTATTTCCTTTACCGGTATCACAGTTGTTATGCTTTTCAAAAGTAAAATTGAGATGGGGGGGGGGGGGGCTTGTGATATATATATATATATATATATATATATATATATATATATATAATATTATATATATATATAATGCTAAATATATATATATATAATGCTCTATATATAATATTATATATATATATAATGCTATATATATATATAATGCTCTATATATAATATTATATATATATAATTTATGGATATAATATTATATATATGCAAATAAATTCTCGAGTTCGAAGTTGACTAAAATTGGAGTTCCCACTTTGATTTTAATAACTCAAAGTTACACACTTAAATACAAGCACACGCACACTCACACATACACAAACACATATAGGAAATCACAATTATAATATTTAATAATCCAGAAACTGGTCTAGACATCTCTACTTGAATTTTTCTCAATCTACAATCTATGATTTCAATAATATTCTTGTAATATTGGAAGCAATCAAAAGATATTTGAGAAGAATCAGTTAGTGGTACTACAGTAGAAATGTTATTTATTACTTGGTAATTAGATGGTTCAACCATTTGTTCTTGGAAAACTTTTGTAATATGCGAATATATATATATATGCATATATGTGTGTGTTTGCGCGCGCGCGCGTATCTGCAGGCGCCCCCGCGCGCGCGCGCGTGTTTGTGTGTGTATATATCAGCGTGTATGTGGAGAAAAAGATGCGTACATACATGCATGTATATATATATATATATATATATATATATATATATATATATATGTATATATATATATATTCATTTATATATATATATATATGTGTATAAATACGTATATATATATACATATATATTTACATTAGTGTCGGACGCCATGCTTTCTAGCATAGTTACGTCCCTTTACGATCTGAGTTCAAATCCCACCGAGGTTGACTTTGCCTTTCATCCTTACGGGGTCGATAAAATAAAGTACCAGTAATGCACTGGGTAATTGCTGGCCTTGTGCCTAAAGTAGAAACAATTATATATATATACACATATATATATAATACATATGTATATATATATACAAATATATATATACATATATATATATATAGTAATAATAATAAATTTGATGACTAAAATCCAAAGAGGGCTCGATAAGGATAAATAATCTTTTATTTTAATATATATATATATATATATATATATATATATATATATATATATATATATATATATAATAATACGCACATATATATATACATATATATATATAATACATACGTATATATATATATATATATATATATATATATATAAATGTTTATATATGTATATATATATGCATGTATGTAAGTACCTTTTTCTCCACATACACGCAAACACATACACACTGATATATATATACACACACTCACACACAAATATATATATACACAACCATGCAGTTTTGCAGATTGTAGAAGATTGAAAAGCTGTGTTTTCCTATACGGCAGTATGTAATACTAAAATAACTTACTGCTTCATTAATATATATAATTAATTTAAAATTCAATTTGAGAGAGATTTATTACATTATGGGAAATTATGCAGACGGCAAATTGACAATAACTATTAGTAATCATAGAATATTCTATAACTTACTATGGCGGATCTTTCGCCTATATCGACGATAGCCATCCACCATGATTTCGAATTAAGAATTTATCAACAAATTTGTCATAGCTGTGAATAAAATGTATAATGAATGATTACACACATACACACACACACACACACACACACACACACACACACACATGCTAGCACACACACATACTACCATACACATATCCTAACAAACACACACACAAGTGCACACGCAAACCCACACACACACACACACACATACACACACACACACACACACACACACACACACACACACACACACACACACACACACACATACACACACACACAATATATATATATATATGCAAAAAGGAACAGAAATAAAAAAGGATACGACACAGTACAATGAAGAAATATATTAGTTTAACGGTTTAAATATAAAAAAAAGAGTCTTAAAGTTTCGGAAACTAGTCCTTCATTAAAAAATAGAGTGAGAAATAAAAGATGAAATAGAATGATAAAGAATTTGAAGAAGAAGGGACAGAGAAAAATTAGAAAAAACGGGGTAACACACTTGCCTGTTCAGTCAGCCATTTTCTATAGATACATATCATCATCATCATCTTCATGACCGAATTACGTCCGTTCTTCCAAGCTAGCATGGGTTAGACGGGTTGTCCTGTTGTGGGCAGTGTCCGGTCCTCTGACCTTGTCTTGCTCATATGGGAACTGATTCTGGCTTGATTTCTACAGCTGGATCCCTTTCCTAACACCAACCTCATTTATAGTGAGTGGCGGGTGCTTTTTTCCGTGACACCTACACGTCCACTTTACAGTGTTGGTTGGGTGCATTTTTCCGTGACGCCTACACGTCCACTTTGCAGTGTAGGCTGGGTGCTTTTTTGCCGTGGTACCTGCACGACCACTTTGCAATGGGAGGGGGTGGGGAAATATTGTCTATATGCTTCAGCTTCGGCTTGTACCTGTGGGAAGTCAGGTCTTCTGTATTACTGCGTGACGCCAGATGGCGTGACAAATGATGGCACAACCGATTATATGTTTAGATATAGTAAATATAAAGACATGGTACAATCACAAAGGAGAGTCATTTTTGATTTATTACCTTAAAGCGAAAGCCTAGAAATTATGTCATATGTGAAGCAAAATGAAGGTGATGCTGACCGCTTTTTTTCAAAACCATGCTGTTATGTTTCATGAATAGTACCAGAAAAACAGTTTTGCAATGGATTACAATGAGGAAGTCCTCCGACGTCTTTGTGATGCAATTGAGTGCAAGTGACTTGAGCAGTGGGTCTCGTAAAACTGGCAGCTTCACCATTACAACGTTACTGCTTATTCGTCGTAGCTGATCCAAGGTTTTATGGTAAAAGAAAACAATTCGCCCATTTGCCAGGTCAGATACTCTCTAGACTGACTCCGTTTTACGTCTTTGACCGCCTAGCGGACACCATTCGGATTGCGAAAGTTGAAATGAGAGCTATTGAAGAAAATTCGTTCCAGACATGCTACGAAAAGGAAAAAAAAAGATGGTCTGTGTGGTGGTACAAGGAGGTTACGTCGAAACCCCAGCAAGTATTGGGTGGTCAAGTATGAAATTTATAGAAATTTGTAGAAAATAACCCAAATTTCTACAAATTTCATACTTGACAATCCAATATTTATTTTTTTTCCTAACCTAAAGTCAGATACGTTTTCGATATAACTGGTAGGTCTATATACGAGATACAGTTGCCTGTTCACCTTACGTAACCGCTTCTTCATTCCATTTTATTGCTGAAATTATATACGCATATACGTAAAAGTATGTGTGAGCGCATGTTTAATATTTACGAAGTATGAGGTGCAGAAATCAAAAGTGCAGTTTCATAAGCATAACATATCTTTGTGCATTACGTTGCATCTTTGAATTCGTTATATTTTCTCCGATTGCCAATCAATTGCTGCACTTGTTGCTTGTTCTAAACTATTTGACACGACGGAGTGACTGCGTAAAAGAAATCTTCACAGGTTTATATTTGTTTGTTTTTTTCTCCTTGCAAAGAAAAACTGTAAAACAGTAGAGTACACACATTAAACTAATCGATACATTGATTACTGCATCAGTCTAGATAGATTTCACAGACAGCTTGGCTTCTCTACTCTTACATTATTATTAAGCTTTGATATATTATATATCGCCATACATTGAACACGTCAGTGATTACGATATATATTTATTTATCTGTTTATATATATATATATATTTCTCTATTTATTCTATTCTATGGCCTGAAAGGGAGAGAGGGAGTTCTTTTGACCCTTTTCTGGGTCCCTGATAACGTTGTTGTTGGTGGTGGTGGTGGTGCTGATGGTGGTGGTGTTTGTAGTGATAGTGGTGGTACCGGTATTGCTGTTGTTGTTGTTGGTGGTGGTGGTGGTTGTAGTGGTGTTGGTAGTGGTGTTGTTGTTGTTGGTGGTGTTGGTGATGGTGTTGGTGATGGTGGTGGTACCGGTATTGCTGTTGTTGTTGTTGGTGGTGGTGGTGATGGTGTTGGTGATGGTGGTGGTACGGGTATTGCTGTTGTTGATGGTGGTGGTGGTTGTAGTGAGGGTGTTGGTGGTGGTTGTAGTGATATTGGTGGTACCGGTATTGCTGTTGTTGTTGTTGTTGTTGATGGGGGTTGTAGTGGTGTTGGTGGTGTTATTGTTATTGTTGTTGTTGGTGGTGGTGGTGATGGCGGTGGTGTTTGTAGTCGTTGTGGTGGTACCGGTATTGCTGTTGTTGTTGTTGGTGGTGGCGGTGTTGGTGTTGTTGGTAGTGTTGGTGGTGTTGTTGTTGTTGGTAGTGGTTATAATAATGGTGGTGGCTGTGTTGCCGTTGTTGTTTGTGGTTGTTGGTGGTGGTTTTAGTGAAGGTGTTGTTGGTGGTTGTAGTGATAGTGGTGATATAGGTGTTGTTGTTGTTGGTGGTGGTGGTGTTGGTGTTGTTGTTGTCGTTGGTGGTGGTTTTGTTGTTGTTGGTGGTGTTTATAATAATGGTGGTGGCTGTGTTGCTGTTGTTGTTTGTGGTTGTTGGTGGTGGTTGTAGTGAAGGTGCTGTTGGTGGTTGTAGTGATAGTGGTGGTATAGGTGTTGTTGTTGTTGGTGGTGGTGGTGTTGGTGTTGTTGTTGTTGTTGGTGGTGGTGTTGTTGTTGTTGGTGGTGGTGGTGGTGTTGTTGTTGTTGGCAGTGTTGGTGGTGTTGTTGTTGGTGGTGGTTATAATATTGGTGGTGGTGGTTGTAGTGAAGGTGTTGTTGGTGGTTGTAGTGATAGTGGTGGTATATATGTTATTGTTGTTGTTGGTGTTGATGTTGGTGTTGTTGTTGTTGTTGGTGGTGTTGTTGTTGTTGTTGGTGGTGGTTGTGATGATTGTAGTGAGAGTGGTGGTGCTGGTGTTGTTGCTGTTGGTGATGGTGGCGATGATTCTATTGATAGTGGTGGTGATGGTCGTGGTGGCGGTGTTGTTGTTGTTGGTGGTGGTGGTCATGGTAGTGATAGTGATAGTGATAGTGATAGTGGTGGTCATTGTGGTGGTGTTGGTGGTTATTGATGTGGTGTTGGCGGTGATAGGGATAATGGTGATGGTGCGAGTAGTAATGGTGCTGGTGTTAAACCAAGCGATAGAGTGAATCTACAGCAATTTTCCACCTATACACGAGATTAATAAAAGACAAATAAGGAACGATAATACGAGGCAATTTTGCCTTTCTCAGGAGCGTGAGAAGGCGAGTGGCTTTATGGTTAGGGTATTCGACTCAAAATCGTAAGATTATGAGTTCGATTCCAGGTGGCGCCTTGTATCTTTGAGTAAAACAATTTATTCACGTTGCTCCAGTCAACTAAGCTGGGAAAAAGGAGTTGCACCTGTAATTCGAAGGACCAGCCTTGTCACATTCCGTGTCAAGCTGAATCTCCCTGAGAACTACATTAAAGGTACGCATGATTCTAGGAATACTCAGCCACTTGCACGTTAGTTAATTCCGTTGATCGTTTCCGATAGAACATTCATCGTCGAAACCGACAGAGTGTCTGTGGAGTGCTCAGCCACTTGCACGTTAGTTGTTCCGTTGATCGTGTCCGCTAGAACATTCGTCGTCGAATCCGACGGAGTGTCTGTGGAATGCTCGGCCACTTGCACGTTAATTTCACAAGCAATCTGTTTCGTTGATCGTATCAACTGGAGCATTTATCGTCGTAACCGACCAAATGCCTTTAAATAGTTACGTAATTGAAGTGAGAACTAACTGTTATATTGTTTTGCAGGTGGAGCGCGCATCTAAGGCCTCCCACCCTCCTGATCAGCTAAGCATTTAAGTGGTTTCCACTGTTCGGTATTTCACAGTTTACAAACTACTGAACATTAGCTTGGCCAACAAACTTCTTCCACACCACAACACATGGAGAACTTATTTTATCGATCAACATAGGATGAAAGGTAAAACCGGTATTAATTCAGGAATTTGAGAGAGGAAATGAAATATTATATCACATTTAGTACAGCACACAGGTTTGTTTGTTGTTGTTTGATGGTTTAGTTTTGTTTTGACTTTGTTAATTTATTTGTTGTTTGTTTCTGTTTTTATTTGTTTGTTTTGTTTTTTTGTTCTTCATCATTTCAAATTGTGTAGAATAAAGAATAGCAGATATTTGCTTACATAATATCAAACACACACACACGCGCACACACATACACGCACAGACACCCCCCCCACACACACACACATACACACACACACACACACACATTCACTCACAACCACACGCACACACACACACACATACAACACACACACACATATATATATATATATGTGTATGCACATAATTTGATAGATAAATTAACAAACAGTTCGTTAGTTAGATAGATAGATCGTTAGATAGTTGGATAGATAGATAGATAGATAGATAGATAGATAGATAGATAGATAGATATGTTTCTTTATTAGCCACAGGGGCACAAAAGAAGGGGACAAATACATAAATAGATAGATAGGTGCGTCGTTGGAAAGATGGATATGGATATATATATATATATATATATATATATATATATATATATATATATATAGATGGAGTGGGTATGTATTAAATAGGTGTATGGTGTTTTAGATGCTTTTCTATTTGATCTACTAGTCATACAGCGAAAGCGTTTCTCTTGGTACCAGAGCACGTTTACTCAGGCATTAATATGCGTTTTATTGTGCAATTTGTGATAGAGTTTGATTCTGAGGACATTTCGGTGCTAATTTCAACCATTTTAGCAGGGTTGCTGGTCAGGTCGATCGATGCTTACTACGTTGACACACACATTATGAAGCAAATGCAGCATTGCAAGTTGCTGTTGCACTTGTTTCCTGCATTTGCAGAAACCTAGGCCCAGACTAAATTAGGTGCATATGCGGCATTGTAAACATACACTTGGTAAGCACTCTGAGACAGGTTTTGATACTTAAAAGTTCATTCCATAATTAATTGAGTGAGTAATGTGTGCAAGCGAGATTATAGTTGATACATGAATCAGCTGGATTTGACAATGCAAGTCGGCGTATCATGTGATCTGTGTGAATACTTATCTTGCGTGGTCTTGCATGCTTCTTGTTTGGGTTAAGAGTGCCTGCTATTGCAGTACTAGAAAATATTTTTTGAACACCAGTCTTCGGTACAACCAATCGTACAGCTGGGGAATAGCATTCTTTATCAAGAGCAATGATATTGGCACGTTTTTCGCTTGAAATGACAGCTATGTTCATATTCAAAAATATATTAAAATACCGACTTGATGTGCTGTATATAAAAATACAACATATAATGTGGTTGGTCGACATGTGTACAGTGATTGGGAAAAAAATTAAGTCTGATGGTATTTGCGCACTTGTGTGAATGTACACTAAAGTTTCTAGTAAAATGAGAGCTAAAATGCAGATGGTCTTTAAATTATGCAGAACACTGCATATATATATATATATATATATATATATATATATATATATATATATATATATATATATATATTTAAATAATAATAATAATAATAATAATAATAATAACAATAATAATAATAATAGAAACAACAGTTAAGGTAAACAAAGTCATCCCATACCTTGAGGCGAGGAGCCTTCACCAGTGCAACAATATCCTCAAAGCAACAGCAAATACGGTGAGGAAACTACTTGGTATAAAAGCGAGAGGAAACAAGAGACAAGAAAGATCAGAGCCTTCGCGGATTGGTGGAAGAAACGACTGAGGGGTCAAATCAGGGAAATGAGAAATGACATTGGAAAGCTTGAGTCCCTACTGAATGGGACACTAAAAAACATAGACACTAAAATAGACTGGAAATAAAGTACAAAACTAGGAGGAAAAAGCTAAATATTATCATAGAGGAACTGAAGCAACGCATTGTAGCAAAGGGTTCAAAAATCCGGCGATACGAGAACAGAGTCAGTCAGTATAGACAGAACCGCATGTTCGACAACAACCAGAAGATGCTGTTTGGACAGCTTGAAGGGAAAGAAAGAGGCAACGACTTGATCCCTGAGGCGGAACAAACTAAATCATTCTGGAGAGGAATATGGGAGCAGGATGTTAAACATAATGACCAGGCAGTGTGGATTGAGACAGTACAGAAGGAGATTAGTGAACAGGCACACCAACAAACTGATTTGAGTATCACAGTTGAAACTCTTAATGGGCAGGCCAAAAAACTAACCAACTGGAAATCACCAGGCCCAGATGGTGTGCAGGGGTATTGGATTAAAAATATAACATCCCTCCACCCGAAACTGACAACCATGTTCAATGACTGCTTGATGTCAGGTGAGGTACCAGAGTGGTTGACAAAAGGTATCACAGTTCTGATAATGAAAGACCGAATCAAGGGTAATGATGTTACCAACTATAGACCTATCACATGTCTGTCCGTAATGTGGAAACTGTTGAAAAGCATTATGTCTGAGGAAATCTACCATCACCTCCACACAAACAACTTGTTACCAGACGAACAGAAAGGATGCCGAAAGAAGTCACGTAGTACAAAGGACCAGTTACTTATTGATAAGATGGTAATGAGGAATTGCAAGAGGAGACACACTGGTCTTGCCTTGGGATGGATAGACTACAAAAAGGCATTTGACATGGTGCCTCATTCTTGGATCACCAAAAGCCTGGAGATATTCAAGGTGGCAGATAACATCAGACAGTTGTTGGGCAAAAGTATGAAGTCCTGGGAAACAGAGTTAACATCAACTGGAGAATCCTTGGGAAGCGTGAAGATCAAGAGAGGTATCTTCTAGGGAGATAGCCTGTCCCCCCCCCCGTTGTTTGTCCTTGCCCTGATGCCTCTGACCAGTGTACTGCGAAAAGTGAGAGCAGGATACAGGTTGGGAAAGGGAGGGCTTACCATCAATCACCTCCTCTTCATGGACGATCTTAAGCTCTTCGGGAAGAGTGAGAAGGAGTTGGGTGTGCTTGTTGACACTGTCCGTATTTTCAGCAATGATATATGTATGCAACTTGGTATTAGTAAGTGTGGAGTCATTGTGATGAAGAGGGGTAAGTTGAGCAGAAGTAACGGAATCCAGGTACCAACAGGTGAGATGATAAAGGAAATTGACTCTGAAGAAGGATACAATTATTTGGGTGTTCTGGAGGCTGATGACATCAAGAAGAAAAAAAATGAAGGAATTGATAAGAACTGAATACATTCGGAGAGTAAGGAGCGTATTAAAGTCACATCTGAACAGTAGGAATGCCATAAGTGCAGTAAATTCCCGAGCTGTGCCTATTATTAGGTACAGTGCGGGAATTCTGAGATGGAATGTTGCTGAACAAAAAGAAATGGATAGGAAGACTAGGAAGCTATTGACTATCTACAACATGTTCCACAAGAGGAGTGATGTCGATAGACTCTACTTAAAGAGATCTGAAGGTGAAAGAGGTCTTATCAGCATAGAGGACTGTGTTCAGATGGAGAAAAAACAACCTACACAAATACGTGACTGATAGTAAGGAGCCAATGCTCAGAACTGTACTGAAGGAGGGGACAATAGGCCAGGGGATGTCCAAGAAGAAAATAACATCAAAGAGAAAGAGTAGCCTTCAGGAAAAATCCCTTCATAGTACGTTCTTTGAGAAAACTGAATTTAGAGATCCACAGACATGGAACTGGTTGAAAAGAGGAGACCTTAAAAAGGCTATAGAAGGAATGTTAATGGCTGAGCAGGAGCAGGCCCTCAAAACGAAGTGGTTGAAACACCATATTTACAAGGAGGAGTCTAGCCCACTGTGCAGGATCTGTGGAGAGAGAGAGGAGACTGTTGCTCACATTGTATCCGAGTGTAAACAACTAGCCCAGACTCACTATAAGGGGTGGAGACATGATGTGATGGGCAGGGTGATCCACTGGCACCTATGCAAAGTAAACAATTTACCACATTCTGAGAAGTGGTATGAGCATAAGCCAGAGTCGATGATAGAAAACGATCAGGTGAAGGTGCTGCGGGATTTTAGGATACAGACGGACAAGAAACTGGAATACGATAGACCTGACCTGGTGGTTGTGGACAACGAAATAAGATCGTGCCTGATTGTGGATGTGGCCTGCCCATTCGACACGAGAGTGCAAGAGAAGGAGAGGGAAAAAATTAACCGATACCAGGACTTAAAGTGAGATGTAAAAAGGATTTGGAACTGCCGTGAAGTCAAAGTGATCCCGATTGTCATAGGCGCACCAGGGACTATCTCAAAAAGTTTCCAGGGATGGTTAAAGAAAATTGGCCACTTCACGCTTTTTGGAATGCTTCAAAAGGCAGGCTTGCTGGGAACAGCAAGAACCCTCCGATACGTCCTGAATATCTGAGGCTGCAGGTAGTGGCTTGATATTCATTTTAACAAACTTTCTATTTAACTAAAATCAATGACTGACACTCAAAGAACAATAATAATAATAATAATAATAATAATAATAATAATAATAATAATAATAATAATAAGCTGACGGCCATGTTCAATGACTGCTTGGTGTCGGGTGAGGTGCCAGAGTGGTTGACAAAAGGTACCACAGTTCTGATAATGAAAGACCGAATCAAGGGTAATGATGTTACCAACTATAGACCTATCACATGTCTGTCCGTAATGTGGAAACTGTTGACGAGCATTGTGTCTGAGGAAATCTACCATCACCTCCACACAAACAACTTGTTACCGGACGAACAGAAAGGATGCCGAAAGAAGTCACGTGGTACAAAGGACCAGTTGCTTATTGATAAGATGGTAATGGGGAATTGCAGGAGGAGACACACTGATCTTGCCATGGGATGGATAGACTACAGAAAGGCATTTTACATGGTGCCTCATTCCTGGATCACCAAAAGCCTGGAGATCTTCAGGGTGGCAGATAACATCAGACAGTTGCTAGGCAGGAGTATGGGGTCCTGGGAGACAGAGTTGACATCAACTGGAGTATCCTTGGGAAGCGTGAAGATCAAGAGAGGTATCTTCCAGGGAGATAGCCTGTCCCCTCTGTTGTTTGTCCTTGCCCTGATGCCCTTGACCATTATGCTGCGAAAAGTGAGAGCAGGATACAAGTTGGGAAGGGGAGAGCTTACCATCAATCACCTCCTCTTCATGGACGATCTTAAGCTCTTCGGGAAAAGTGAGAAGGAGTTGGATGTGCTTGTTGACACTGTCCGTATTTTCAGCAGTGATATATGTATGCAGTTTGGTATTGGTAAATGTGGAGTCATTGTGATGAAGAGGGGTAGGTTGAGCAGAAGTAACAGGATCCAGATACCAACAGGTGAGATGATAAAGGAAATTGACTCTGAGTATTTGGAAATTGACTACAAGTATTTGGGCGTTCTGGAGGCTGATGGCATAAAGAACAAAAAAATGAAGGAATTGTTAAGAACTGAATACATTCGGAGAGTAAGGAGCGTATTGAAGTCACATCTGAACAGCAGAAATGCCATAAGCGCAGTAAATTCCCGAGCTGTGTCTATTATTAGGTACAGTGCGGGAATTCTGAGATGGAATGTTGCTGAACAGAAAGAAATGGATAGGAAGACTAGGAAGCTATTGACTATCTACAACATGTTCCACAAGAGGAGTGATGTCGATAGACTCTACCTAAGGAGATCTGAGGGTGGAAGAGGTCTTATCAGCATAGAGGACTGTGTTCAGATGGAGAAAAACAACCTATACAAATACGTGACCTATAGTAAGGAGCCAATGCTCAGAACTGTACTGAAGGAGGGGACAGTAGGCCAGGGGATGTCCAGGGAGGAAATAACATCAAGGAGGAAGAGCAGCCTTAAGGGAAAACCCCTTCATAGTACCTTCTTTGAGAAAACTGAATTTAGAGATCCACAGACATGGAACTGGTTGAGAAGAGGAGACCTCAAAAAGGCTACAGAAGGAATGCTAATGGCTGCGCAGGAGCAGGCCCTCAAAACGAAGTGGTTGAAGCACCATATCTACAAGGAGGAGGCTAGCCCACTGTGCAGGATCTGTGCAGAGAGAGAGGAGACTGTGGCTCACATTGTGTCCGAGTGTAAACACCTAGCCCAGACCCACTATAAGGGCTGGAGACACGATGTGATGGGCAGGGTGATCCACTGGCACCTGTGCAAAGTAAACAATCTACCACATTCTGAGAAATGGTATGAGCATAGGCCAGAGGCGGTGATGGAGAACAATCAGGTGAAGGTGCTGTGGGATTTTAGGATACAGACGGACAAAAAACTGGAACACAATAGACCTGACCTGGTGGTTGTGGACAAAGAAAAAAGATCGTGCCTGATTGTGGATGTGGCCTGCCCGTTCGACACGAGAGTGCAAGAGAAGGAGAGGGAGAAAATTAACCGATACCAGGACCTAAAGTGGGAGGTGAAAAGGATTTGGAACTGCCATGAAGTCAAAGTGATCCCGATTGTCATAGGCGCACTGGGGACTATCTCCAAAAGTTTCCAGGGATGGTTAAAGAAAATCGGCCCCTTCACGCTTTTTGGAACGCTTCAAAAGGCATGCTTGCTTGGAACAGCAAGAACCCTCCGATACGTCCTGAATATCTGAGGCTGCAGGTAGTGGCTTGATATTCAATCCAACGGACTTTCCAGTTAACCAACATCAATGACTGAGATTCAAGGAATAACAATAACAATAATAATAATAATAATTGACATCAACTGGAGTATCCTTGGGAAGCGTGAAGATCAAGAGAGGTATCTTCCAGGGAGATAGCCTGTCCCCTCTGTTGTTTGTCCTTGCCCTGATGCCCTTGACCATTATGCTGCGAAAAGTGAGAGCAGGATACAAGTTGGGAAGGGGAGAGCTTACCATCAATCACCTCCTCTTCATGGACGATCTTAAGCTCTTCGGGAAAAGTGAGAAGGAGTTGGATGTGCTTGTTGACACTGTCCGTATTTTCAGCAGTGATATATGTATGCAGTTTGGTATTGGTAAATGTGGATTCATTGTGATGAGGATGGGTAGGTTGAGCAGAAGTAGCGGGATCCAGATACCAACAGGTGAGATGATAAAGGAAATTGACTCTGAAGAAGGATACAAGTATTTGGGCGTTCTGGAGGCTGATGGCATAAAGAACAAAAAAATGAAGGAATTGTTAAGAACTGAATACATTCGGAGAGTAAGGAGCGTATTGAAGTCACATCTGAACAGCAGAAATGCCATAAGCGCAGTAAATTCCCGAGCTGTGTCTATTATTAGGTACAGTGCGGGAATTCTGAGATGGAATGTTGCTGAACAAAAAGAAATGGATAGGAAGACTAGGAAGCTATTGACTATCTACAACATGTTCCACAAGAGGAGTGATGTCGATAGACTCTACCTAAGGAGATCTGAGGGTGGAAGAGGTCTTATCAGCATAGAGGACTGTGTTCAGATGGAGAAAAACAACCTATACAAATACGTGACCTATAGTAAGGAGCCAATGCTCAAAACTGTACTGAAGGAGGGGACAGTAGGCCAGGGGATGTCCAAGGAGGAAATAACATCAAGGAGGAAGAGCAGCCTTAAGGGAAAATCCCTTCATAGTACCTTCTTTGAGAAAACTGAATTTAGAGATCCACAGACATGGAACTGGTTGAGAAGAGGAGACCTCAAAAAGGCTACAGAAGGAATGATAATGGTTGCGCAGGAGCAGGCCCTCAAAACGAAGTGGTTGAAGCACCATATTTACAAGGAGGAGGCTAGCCCACTGTGCAGGATCTGTGGAGAGAGAGAGGAGACTGTGGCTCACATTGTGTCCGAGTGTAAACACCTAGCCCAGACCCACTATAAGGGCTGGAGACACGATGTGATGGGCAGGGTGATCCACTGGCACCTGTGCAAAGTAAACAATTTACCACATTCTGAGAAATGGTATGAGCATAGGCCGGAGGCGGTGATGGAAAACAATCAGGTGAAGGTGCTGTGGGATTTTAGGATACAGACGGACAAAAAACTGGAACACAATAGACCTGACCTGGTGGTTGTGGACAAAGAAAAAAGATCGTGTCTGATTGTGGATGTGGCCTGCCCGTTCGACACGAGAGTGCAAGAGAAGGAGAGGGAGAAAATTAACCGATACCAGGACCTAAAGTGGGAGGTGAAAAGGATTTGGAACTGCCATGAAGTCAAAGTGATCCCGATTGTCATAGGCGCACTGGGGACTATCTCCAAAAGTTTCCAGGGATGGTTAAAGAAAATCGGCCCCTTCACGCTTTTTGGAACGCTTCAAAAGGCATGCTTGCTTGGAACAGCAAGAACCCTCCGATACGTCCTGAATATCTGAGGCTGCAGGTAGTGGCTTGATATTCATTCCAACGGACTTTCCAGTTAACCAACATCAATGACTGATATTCAAGGAATAACAACAATAATAATAATAATAATAATAATAATAATAATAATAATAATAACGATTATAAAAAGGAGGATTTGTTATGTATTCATTACATTTATCGAGTAGTGACGCGCGTTTCCGTGTTGATCAGCTCAACGTTCGATCTGTATCGTTCAGGTCCTAAATATATATGTGTATATGTACACATATTTTTTAACGTTCATATCTTTATCTGACGAAAACGCAAATGTCATCACATGATGATATTTTTTTTTGAAATGCGCATAACAAAATACATGGAACTCTTTTAACCATCTTTTGATCTTATATTATATATATATATATATATATATATATATATATATATATATATATATATATATATATATATATATATATAAGATCAAAAGATGGTTAAAAGAGTTCCATGTATTTTATTATGCGCATTTCAAAAACAAATATCATCATGCGATGACATTTGCGTTTTCGTCAGATAAAGATATGAAGGTTAAAAAACACTTGTGAATAGTGCATTTTAAATCAACATATATACTCCATTCCTACAAACTGTAGAGTGCTACTTATCCGAAATCTGCATTGCTTTATTGTACTACAATAAAACTCACCTTCTACACACACACACACACACACACACATATATATATATATATATATATATATATATATATATATATATATATATATATATATATATATATATATATATATTAATTCAAAATATTAACAAAAATAGACATTCGTGTGATCAAGTCTATTTTATTATACATATTTCAGAGGTACTGAGCTATCTTCAACAATACGTCCTCATCACATAAAATAAGATGATGCATGACATACCCTGACTTAGTAGATGGTTATGATTCAGTCATGGTAGTGAATAAGATATGACAAAACTCAATATTTATATATTTATAATATGTATTTATATATATATATTTGCATCATCTAATTATACGCTATTTATCCACGACAATACAAATGTCCCTCCCTATTTTTTATACTATAAAAATTATTCCTCCTTGTCTCTGTATCCTTGATAAATTCTCTTTTGATTTCTATACTTCTAGTAACTATCTTTTTCTTCATCTGTTTTCTTTCTTCTTTCTTCAATAATTTAAATTATTTGAATCTCTAACAGTTATGTAAATTGCTATTATGTATTAGTAAGCTTTCTCACACGCACCCGCTATATTATATGTAATTTTTTCATGTCTCAATCTTAAGGTATATAAATATTGAGTTTTGTCATGTTATTCACTACCATGACTGAATCTTAACCATCAACTAAGTCAGGGTATGTCATGGATCATCTTATTTTATCTGATGAGGACGTACTGTTGAAGATAGCTCAGTACCTCTGAAATATGTATAATAAAATATACTTGATCACTATTTTTGTTAATATTTTGAATTAATATTAATAACTCCGGAAAACCAAATACGGTGGAGTTCTTCCAATCTATTGTAAAACTCATTCTTTGATTTATTCATTGAACCTTGTTTAACCTTTAAATATATTATATATATATATATATATATATATATATATATATATATATATATATATATATATATATATATATATATATATGTAGATAAATCTTTCCATGTATATATGTAGATAAATCTTTCCATGATATCCGGTATTTTATTTTATATATATATATATATTTATACATACAGTGTTCTGCATAATTTAAAGACCACCTGCATTTTAGCTGTCATCTTGGGTTTATCTCCCGGCTGCTGCCGCTGGAGTTTCCTTGCAGTTAAGTGAAATGGAGCAACGTTAAATAAAGTGTTTTACTTGAAAACACAACGTGCTACCCGCTCCACCATTCGAACACACACTATTGCTATCGTGAGCCCGACTCGCAAGTCATTATGCCTGTTGCTTTCACGTTCATATTGATACATACTTATATACATGCATATACATACATACTCTCATAGATACATACATCCATACATTATATACATAAATACATTACACACACATATGTATATATACGCCCACATACACCAATACATACACAAACGCACACGCGCACATATACACACACACACACATATACATACACACACACACAGACAGACAGACACACACACACACACACACACACACACACACACACACACACACACATATATATATACAGAAATGTATATGTACATATATATTTATATATATATATGTATATATACAGGGAGTCCACATAAATATATACACACTTTGATTACCTGTGTAGGTAATATTCATTAGAATGCTAAGAATGCTATTGAAGTGTGTATACATTTTTTAGGACACCCTGAATAAATACTATATATATATATATATATATAAATATATATATATATATATATATATATATATATATATATATATATATATATATATACATGTTGGTAGCCAAACATCGGCACCAGAAGGAGGTGCGTTCTGGTGAAAGGGCTGCTAATTAGAACATTGCCAGTGGGGTCTAAGCGCGCTCGGCACCAGAAGGAGGTGTGTTCTAATAAAAGTGATGCTAATTAGAATATTGCCAGTAAAATCTTAGAAACGCCGTTGCCATAGCAGAGCTAATTTGTAACTGTATGTTAACATAGTTGTTAAAGATGATAATATGTGACAGGTTAGGAAAGGAATGTATTTTCTGTGGAAACTGTTTAGTTAGGAAACAACTAATGTCATATGCATGTATGTATGCATGTTTGCATGTATGTATGTGTATGAATATGCACATACATTTACATATATATGTGTATACATACATACATGCATAAATACATACATGCATATATATATATATATATATATATATATATATATATATATATATATATATATATATATAAGAAAATGATTTTTTTAAAATAAAAAACGAGATGTCCTACACGAGTGAAAGTATAGGGAAAAGAAATCGGAAATGCAACTGGAGTCTTTTAAAGAATATCTATTCGTTTCCCTTACCGGTTTCACAGTTCTTATGCTTTTTAAAAGTAGAATTGTGATGGAGGATTTGTGGTTTTTCTCGGATCTGAGAGAAAAACTACAAACGCTCCATCTCTATTCTACTTTTAAAAAGCATAAGAACCGGTAAAGGAAACGAATAGATATTCTTAAAAAGTCTCCAGTTGCATTTTCGATTTCTTTTCCTCACACACATATATATATCTGATCAAAAGATGGTTAAAAGAGTTCCATGTATTTTATTATGCGCATTTCAAAAACAAATATCATCATGGGATGATATTTGCGTTCTCATCATATAAAATAGGGAGACATAATATGAAGCTTAAAAAAACACTTACGAGCAGTGAAGTGTTAAATCTACATATGAAAAATAAAATAAGATTGATATATGAGATTGGGAAAAAAAGAAGGAAGGGGGAATGAAAAGGTAAGGAAGAGGAAGAAAGAAAATAAAGGATGACGGGGGAGCAGTATAAGAAGGAGGGATGAGAGAGAAGGAGAAATGGGTGAGAGAGAGGGAGAGATAACCTTTAATACTGAGAAACACTCTCTCACAGAGAGTAATTTAAAAAAAACGTTATAAGATAATACATAATCTAAAACAAATTTTGAAATTAAAAGTTAATGAAGTTTATGAATGGTGATGTTTATGATTAAAGAAAAGGAATTAAGAATAGTATTTATTTAAGGTTTATATATTGAAGGGTTTAATAATATGTGCGAAAAGGAATTTATTAATATGTATTATTAAAATAAAAAAATGATTCAGGAGATAAGGTGAATGAAGAAGGGATTAAATTAATTATGAACTTAGAGGAATTAGTTAGGGTCTAAGTTTGTTTCTATGTATTATAATAGGAAAACGTAAATAATAGGTTTAATACGAGCATGGAAGGAGAGAAGAAAGAAGAACATTTAAGGAAGAAAACATATATAACGTAAATAAAAAAATATATGTTTACAAAATTTACTAATAGTGATATTAGTATATATTAAAAATATAGTTTGTATGGCCAAAAATATAAGGAAAATGCTATAGTGAGTAATAATATGAATTATTAAGTAATTGAGAAGTAAAAGTTACAGATTAAAGATTAGAAATTAAAAAAGAAAAAGGAAAAAAGGAAAAAAATGGATAAAAAAGAAGAAAAACAGGGGACCGCTAACGACATAGAATGAGTAAATTGTATAATATAATATACTGAAATAAGGTAGAAAGATGGGTATATTTGTAAAAGATATAAAAACGTTTGAGAAAAGAAGATTTTAAACTAATTAGGTAGTGAGATATTAGCTGTATACTTTATGGAAAGTTCTATGGGATTTATGCAAGCAGAGCGAAAATAAATCCGTACGTCTATTTATTATAGAATTAAAATTAGACATAATGGTAATTTTCCCGGCTCGGCAGAGATTACATGTTCTGGATAGGGAAGAATTCAAGTAAGGAGAGGCATTGCAAACCTTCCTCCAAGAAATGTTGTAGTTAATATTTTTGTCTTTTAAGGCCCATATGAGTTCTGAGAGTGCCGTGTTAGTTCTTTTAAGTTGGTATTTAAAAGACGAATTGTGATTATAAAATCTTGCTTTAAAGGAAGTGAAAGTGGAACCAAAAGAGGTAAACAAATTAGTACCAGTTATAACCTTACATTCATACACTAAATGTTTATCAAGACGTTGGTTATTAAGAGGACGTTTAGTTCTAACAGGGCAATTACAATTATGATTAGAGAAATTACCAGAGTTATTAACAAGTGACCTAGTATTATTTATAGAAGGAATTGGATTGGAGAAGTTATGTACGATAGGTGCTAAAGTTTCCTGATTTAGATTGGTGTTATGAACATTCGACAAAGTTACGTTTGACGTCGTATTTAAATTTACTGAATCTAGCCTAAAGTTAACATTGAGGTCGGGGTTACTATTGCTATTATTATGACGCTCAGTGTTGGATGGATATAATTAATTATTTAATATTTTATTATTAGGTTTAGAGATAATGTTAGAGATGTTGGAAGTGGTGGAATAAGAGAATTTGATTGTATGTTGTTAATGGTCTTACTATAGATATGCGAGGGAGGGAAGCATTTATCTAAGGCCCTAAAAAATAGTTTAGGAATATAACTAGTGATAGAGAAATAGGAGCGTTGTACAAAATCATATTTTCGTATCTAGGTCTTTTCTTTAAGTTATTGGAATGTTCATAACTAACTATTTTACTATAAGTCCCTCGATGATTGGTTTCTTTACTGTATTTAATTTTGTCAGGATAACCGGCTTTGGAAATCGCATTATTATAATAATTGGCATTAGCGTCGAAGATAACTTTATTAGAGGATAGATTTGAGATTCCTTTTTCAACATTACTGACTATAGTCTTTTTAACGTTAATGTGGTGGTTAGATTTAAAATTAACATAATTTAGATTCTCATTGTCTTTATGGTAAGGGTAATATAGGCCGGTGTCAAGATTAAGTTAGCTAGTTTGACGTTGTTTTCAAATTCAATTTTTAGGTTATGGTGCTTAAATAGATCAAGTATATTATTCTTAATAATATTAAGGTTAACTAAGTTACAGTTTAAGACAGTAAAATGGGCATCCTCACGATAAATTCCACCGCGAAGTTGAGGAATTTCCGATTTAAAGAATTCAAAATAAAGATACCAATCAAATCCGTCAATTGCGCTGAATCCGACGAACCCATTGTGATATCAAAATTGTTGGAAGTATCAGTTCTAGTCCAATATTCGTTGTTGAATTCCAGGATAGTTTTTTTTGCGGTGAAAATGATGTAAAATTCATCTGTGGTAATGTCAGAATATTTAAATGCGAAAGATAGAGAGTTGTTGAGGAGTGAAGGCGAAATAGAAGAATAGTAACTGGCAATGTCAAACTCAATAAATTTTTGTTTGTTTTTATTATTCAGGTCATTGAACCAGTTAATTACATCAGATGTACCAATCTATAAATTTAAGTTAGAAATAGAGCAATTAGAACGAACCTGTGGGATATTTGTATCCAAGATGGATTTACTAACAACCCACATTCTGATTTAGACGGGGCGATTAGTCTAACAGGCAGTTCCGTTCGAAAGTTATTTTTGTGATACTTAAGATTTATCCTCGGAGTTCTTGGGAAGAATGGTTCGGGCTTTTCTCGATCCCAAGTTTAGACATAATCTCAGAAGCTTCCAATTTATAGATTCCAAATTCTCATGGTTAGTTTTACGATAATTCTTCCTTAGTTCCTTAAGGATAAGGTTATTATACTTATCTTTAGATACGCCGTATAAATTATTAGTTTTGTCGGAATTTTAGAGGAATTAAGATCCGAAATCGTATTCCTGAGATTTATGAGGTGCTACAGTCCTCTATAAGGGTTTCTCTTGAATTTACGTCCTCTTATAATATTAGTTTATTCTTCCTCAAACTGCGCTAGAGTTTTATTGAAAGGAGGACTTCTTCTAGAGTTAAATAAATGATCAATATTGTTACGTTCCTTAGTATAGAAATTTCCTTTAAGCGCTGGTCGTGTAAAAAAGCGATCCCTCTAAGCCTTCTCACAAAAGAGTCAGTCTTTTCAATCAGATGTTTAGTGAACTCAGATTACCAGGTATAGGAATGTCTTTAATTGAAGTTGTTATTTTGTAATAATCCATGTTATAGAAGAAAAATTAGAGACCATCAAATGTATCCGATACAAGAGTTAGCGCTCAAACAGTCAAGGAGCATCTTATTTTATTTTTCATATGTAGATTTAACACTTCATTGCTCGCAAGTGTTTTTTAAGCTTCATATCATGTCTCCCTATTTTATCTGATGAGAACGCAAATATCATCCCATATTGATATTTGTTTTTGAAATGTGCATAATAAAATACATGGAACTCCTTTAACCATCTTTTGATCTTATATTATTTATACTCCAGTCCTATAAACTGTTGAGTGTTACTTATCCGATATTTGCATTGCTTTGTGGTGCTACAATAAAACTCACCACCTACACACACACACACACACACAAATATATATATATATATATATATATATATATATATATATATATATATATATATATATATATATATATATATATATATATATATATATATATATATTTATATATATATTCACATATATACACACACACATATACACACACACTCATATATATATATATATATATATATATATATATATATATATATATATATGTGTAGGGGCAATGCAGATATCGGATAAGAAGCACTCTACAGTTTGTAGGACTGGAGTATACATAATATATAAGATCAAAAGATGGTTAAATGAGTTCCATGTATTTTATTATGCGCATTTCAAAAACAAATATCATCATGCAATAACATTTGTGTTTTCATCAGATAAAATAGGAAGACATGATATGAAGGTTAAAAACACTTGTGGAAAAAACACTTCTTATCCGATATCTGCATTGCTTTATTGTACTACAATAAAACTCACCTCCTACATTAACTTGCTCCTTTACGGTTGAGCGCTAACTCTCATATTGGATATCTTTTGATGGTCCTTTACCTTTTTCTTCTACAACATGGATTATTACAACATAACCAATTCAACTAAAGACATTCCTATACCTGGTAAATCTGAATTCACCAAACTTCTAATTGAAAAAACTGACTCCTTTGTAAGAAGACTTAGATGGATAGCTTATTTCTATGACCTGCGCCTAAAATGGAACTTCTATACCAAGGAACATAACTTCCTCGATCATCTATTTAATTCTAGAAGAAATCCTCCTTCCAACAAAAATCTAGTGCAATTCGAGGAAGAGTTAACAAATATTATAAAAAATCTTAAATTCAAGAGATACCCTTACAAAGGACAAGAGCACCTTGTAAATCTCAAGAACACAATTTCAAACCTAAATTCCTCAAAAAATGTTTTAGTCCACTCTGACAAAACCAATAATTTATATGGTATTTCCAAGGATAATTATAACAACCTTATCCTAAAGGAACTTAGGAAAAAATATCGTAAAACCAACCATGATAATTTAGAATCCATAAACTTTGAAGCCTCTGAGATTATGTCAAAACTTGGCATCGGAAAAAAGACCGAACCATTACTCCCAAGAACTCCGAGGATAAATCTCAAGGATCACAAAAACAATTTTCGCACTGAACTACCTGTTAGATTAATCGCCCCCTCTAAATCAGATCTGGGGATTGTTAGTAAAGCCATCTTGGATAGAATTATCTCACAGGTTCGTTCTAATTGCTCTTCTTTGAACTTAAATTTATGGTTTGGTACTTCTGAAGTGATTGGCTGGTTCAACAAATTGAATAATAAAAACAAACTAAAATTTGTTCAATTTGATATTGCCAGCTACAATTCTTCTATTTCGCCTTCACTTCTCAACAATGCTCTATCTTTCGCATTTAAATATTCTGACATCACCACAGATGAACTTCACATCATTCTCACCGCACGTAAAACCATCCTTGAGTTCAACAATGAATATTGGACCAGAGCTGATACCTCTAACAACTTCGACATCACAATGGGAGCATCCGATTCATCCCAATTGACAGATTTAATTGGTATCTTTATTTTGAACTCTTTGAGTCGGAAAATTCCTCAACTTCGCGGTGGAATTTATCGTGACGATGGACTCTTTACTATCTTAAATTGCAACATAGTTAACCTTAATATTATTAAGAACAATATACGTAATCTCTTTAACGAACATAACCTAAAAATTGAATTTGATAACAGCATCAAACTAGCTAATTTCTTGGTTGTATCTCTTAATCTTGACACTGGCCTATATTACACTTACCATAAAAACAATGAGAACCTAAATTATGCTAATTTTAAATCTAACCACCCTACTAATATTAAGAATGCTATAGTTAGTAATATTGGAAAAATAATATCTAACCTATCTTCTAATAAAAACATCTTTGATGCTAACGCCAATTACTATAATAACGCGCTTTCTAAAGCCGGCTATCCTGATAAAATCAAATATAATAAAGAAACAAATTCTAGAAGATCTTACAGTAGAATAATTAATCATGATCATTCCAATAACTTTAATAAAAGACCTAGATACAAAAACATAATCTGGTATAATGCTCCTTTCTCCATCTCTATTAATAATAATATTCCTAAATTATTCTTTAGTGCCTTAAATAAATGCTTCCCTCCCTCCCATATCTATAGTAAAATATTTAACAAACACACTATAAAATTTTCCTATTCGACATCCTCCAACATTTCCAACATTATCTCTAAACACAACAATAAAATACTAAATACTAAATCTCTTCCTTCCAACACTGAATATCATAATAATAGTAATAGTACTCCCGACGTCATTGTAAACTCTCGGCTAATTTCTACAAACCCAAATACAACGTCAAACACAACTTCGCTAAATGTTCTTAATCCCATTCTAAATCAAGAAACTATTATTCCTATCGCAAATAACTTCTCCAATCCAATTCCTTCTATAGATAAGATTAGGTCACTCATTAATAATCTCTCTAATCGTAATTGCAATTGCCCTGCTAAAAATAAATGTCCTCTCAACAACCATTGTCTTGATAAAAACTTAATCTACGAATGTAAAGTTATAACTGACACTAATTCCTTCACCTATTTTGACTCCACTTCCACCTCCTTTAAAGCTCGTCTTTATAATCATCATTCGTCTTTTAAATACCAACTTAAAAGAACCAACACGGGTCTCTCAGAACTCATATGGTCCTTGGAAGACAAAAATATTAAATATTACATCTCTTGGAAAAAGGTTTCTTCTGCTTCCTTGAACAGTTCTCTATCCAAGACTTGCAATCTCTGTCTAAATGAAAAATGTACCATTATATCTAATTTAGATTCTATAATAAATAGACGCACTGACTTGTTTTCTATCTGCTTGCATAAATTCCACAGAACTTTCCATAAAGTATACAGCTAATATCCTAAACTTTATCAATTCAGAATCCTCAAAGGCACACACATATATATATATATACTTCTTTAAAAATATACCCATCTTTCTACCTTATTTCAAAGTTATTTATTATACATTATATAATAATTGTTACTCATTCTATATCACTCCTATTTATCACTTCCCTTTCTTCCTTTTCCTTTTCTTTTCTTTTAATTTCTAACCCCTAATCTGTCCCTTTTCTCACTGTGCCTAACATAGAAACAATTATTACACAATACAATATATTCTTACTTTATATCACCTTGAAAAAATCCTTCGTAAACATAAACATTTTTTTGACGTTAGATTATTCATCCTCTATTCATTATTTTCTTCTTCCTTTCATCTAACTTATTCATGCTCATCTCACAATATATCCTTACTTACATTACTTTTGTTTTTTTAATAATACATATCAACATTTTCTTTCCATCGCACATATTATTAAACCCTTAAATATTATTCTTAATATATATTAACATTTTCTTTCCATCGCACATATTATTAAACCCTTAAATATTATTCTTAATACATATTAACAATT
>OZ024742.1:187224838-187244838 GCA_964016885.1 Eledone cirrhosa
ACGTGTTTTTCTAAATTTTCTTTCGGTTCTTTCTTCTTCTCAGTCTCTAGTTTTCTATTTCATCTGTTATCTCTCATTCTATCTCCCGATGAAGGACGTGTGTCAGAAAAGTTCAGAATCTTTTCCTATTATGGCAATCGTTAAACTAATATAATTCTTCATTGATTGAACCGTGTCGTTTTCTGTGTTGTTCATGTTTACTTTTTGCACACACACACACACACACACAACACATACATACACACACACATATATATATATATATATATATATATATATATATACATATATATATATATGTATAAATAAACTCATACATATTGAAATCACGGGCAAAATTTAAGATTTGAATTTCTCAATTTCTTTTTTAATGGATTATCTTTAATTTATTAGTTTGACTGATAGCAGCATCATATGAATAAATCATAGATTCAAACCGAACACTCACACACACATACACATGCGCACTCACACATGCACACACGCACACAGTCATACACACACATGCATAACGCACGCACACTCACACGTACACAAACACACATGCACACGCACATGCAAACACACACACTCACAGGCATACACACATACACACACAATCACATATAAATGGCGTTAAATATCAGTAAATAGCAATAAATACAGAACCATCGTATGAATATGTCAGGATAAATAATTTATTAAGACAATGAATATCTCGCAGAAATCATTGGTTCTTTTATACACCATTCCTGCATGAGTATATGTGTGTATCTGTGTGTGTGTCTGTATATATCCCTGTGTGTTTTTGTGAGCGTATCTATGTATGGAGGTATGTATGCATCGAAACCAAGTTGATACGAAATCTGCCCTTGTATATATATAAATATATATATATATACAATACGTAAACAGAGACAGCCTTAAGCGATACTCTGACCAACTCCATATCACTCAACAACCATTAGGATATACCTAAGTATTTTCCCAATTTAGTGTTTGGGGTGCTAACTAATCAGTATTACGTGGATAGCTGGTTGTATTATTTGATATAAGACATTATTAAATAAATATCTCTTTCCTTCCAGACGGCCGTTTCGTTATAAGATTTCTACAATTTGGGATAAGTAATTTCCAGGTTATGTAGAAACTTGAATATAATGTATAGTTTTATACACAAGTGGGCTCTTATAAACTCATCAGTGGATGCCCAAATAATATCGATATTAGAATTTTATCGACATTAATAGATTGGTGATGGTCTTCCTCAGCGCTAAGAAGAGACTGGTAGATTAGAAAATCCAGCAGTCCCCCAAAGATAAAATACACGCTGTCCCCAAGAGGGTAAAGGGAGATCATCTTAAAATAAAACAATATACACGCTGGTCATTTAAACCTGTTAGGTATTAACCACGTGTATAAGAATTCAATTGGATATTAAAAGAATAACTATATGTATACACAACCAATGCACACACTAACATATTAAAACATAATAAATACATGTATATATATACATATATACACACACACACACACACACATATATATATATATATTGACCGTTGTTTTTGGAGGCCATCACTATCTTGATGGCCTCCAAAAACAACGGTCAATTTTTTAAAAGGGGTACGTCAATGTCTATTTATAAAACTGTTATATATTGTATTTTGTCTGATGAAGGCATACCATACTGTAACTTGGTATCCTTGAAATATATATAATGAAATAAATATGGTTTTATAAATATAGTTTCCATTTATTAATATCGTATATATATATATATATATATATGTATATGTGTATATGCATATATGCATATATATATATATATATATATATATATATATATATATATAATTTATATATATATGCATATATGCATATACACATATACATATATATATCTGATGAAGGACTAAATGTATTCATATGTAACCCATTTGCAACCACGCAGCACGCCATGTTTTCATATTTTTCATATATATTTTCCTCCGCTGTGACACGTCTGTTTCTTTCTTACTGCTTCCCATTTTCTCTGTATCTCTCACTTCCTTTTACCCCCTTTGACAGTCACTCTTTCTGTTAGCCCCTTCCTCACACTTTCACTCACTCACTCTCTGCTACTCCCTCTCCTACTTCACCCCGTTTGACCTGTGCGAAATTCTTTCCTCACTCACACTTCGACCAGGTCGGATGGCCTTTATTCTCTCTCGTCAACGATTTCACAGAACTTATGTTCATCGATTTCAGGGACTTGACTCATTCTTCCTCACTTTTCGTTACATTACCATCTTTGTTTGTTTACTGTCACGCTCGTTTCCCCTATTTACGTGTCCCAACAACTGTCTTTAGCCGTTGCTCGCACCAACCAGAGGTATATGATCTGTAAAGCGATGAAATACCAATGAAGGCTGGAAGATCACTGATGAAGGACTAAATTTATTTATATATATATATATAAATATATATATATATATATATATATATATATATATATATATATATATAAAAATAAATATACATACATACTTATATATATACATACATACATACATATATATATAATAATTGTTTCTACATTTGGCACAAGGCCAGCAATTTTACCAGTGCATTACTGGCACTTTATTTTATCGACCCCGTAAGGATGAAAGGCAAAGTTAACCTCGGCGGGATTTGAACTCAGATTGGAAAGGGCCGTAACTCTATGCATCAAAGCAGGGCGTCCGACCTATATATATATAATAATAATAATAATAAGTTGACGGATCTACCATGGGTTTCACTGTTAGTACCGGTTGCATCTCAGGGTACTCAATAGGTAATGTTAAGTAAGCTCCCAGAGTAGACACATAGTTATATATGTATATGTATATATATAGGAAAATGTATGACCTCGACGGCAGAGCTCAAGCCGTTTCGACGTCGGGGTCATACATTTTCCTACTAACCCCTCTACTACCCTAAGTATTGAGTACTCCGGTGTGTTATGGTCCATCTGGTTCCTTACCACAACTCCTTTGTTATGTATATATGTGTGTGTAGCCTCTGCACACCCTCTGCACCCAACTATCGACGCGACCCCATCTATGGCTCAACTAACCATTCAACTCCCGGTAATGAATATGACCACAACTAGTAAACAAGGACCCACACCCCACCCTCCCGCACCAAAATTAGACTTATCGTCCCCTGCTTTTGCTCTTTACTCTCTTTACACTTTGTTCTTGAATGTTTGGTTGGTAGAGTCCATAACACCAATCAAACCCCTTTTATAGCTCCGAAGAACCCTACGGTTACGTAAGGAAGAAACATTGTAAGCCAATAAAATTCTTTTGATGTTGTAGACGCTCTTGTGTTCTTTATCATATATATATATATATATATATATATATATATATATATATATATATATATATATGTATATATGTATATATATATATGTATATATGTATGTATGTAAAGGAAATGTTTGGAACTAGAATCGTCGCTGTAAAATTCACTACATAAATATAGTCTAAATATAGTCTTTGAATATATATATATATATATATATATATATATATATATATATATATCTGTGTGTGTGTGTGTGTGTGTGTGTGTATGTGTGTGTGTGTGTGTGTGTGTGTGTGTGTATGAAAATATAGCCACTGCACACCTATGCAGATAACTATAATGCTAGTTGTTAACTATAAATAATTGTGTTATAAATCTGGTAAAGTATTCCTGCTGAATCGAACCACGCCTCTCTCGTATGCCGGGTGAGCTCGTTTAACCACAACGCGTAATGCAAATATATGTCAAACGTTTGACACACACACAGGCCACATGTAAACCTTAACTGCGCGTCTAAATTCATTTGCTTAAGGCGATTATGTCACTAATATGCTCTACATCTATAATTATAAATATATTGAAGTTAGGTACTTATGGGAAATGAATAAATAAAGAGAATTGAAAGCGTACTATGGATATAATAAATTATTTAATAATATATATCTTGAGATGAAATGATTCTTAACTAAAGTATTTACTAATGTGAACTGGTTTAAACAATATTAATTGTAAGATTGCATTTACTCTCGGCCCAAATAATAGCGGGAGGGGGGGGGCAGCAATAAGTGAGGGTGGGGTGGAATAAAGGGGACAGTTGGAGTAAGCGGAGGTGGATTGGGGTGGAATAAACGGTGAGTTGTATTAAGCGGGTGAGGTGGGAGGGGTAGAAAATCGGTAAATGTTCTAGGTGGTCTCCGTTGATCTTTTTAAAAGCCAGAATAGGTCATTTTTTGAGACCCCCAACTCATCCTATTTATTTTATAACGTATGAGACTTCTTGTAATGAGCTTGGTTTTTCATGTATAATGTATTTTTTATGTCTAAAGAAAATTAATTGCTGCAGGAATGCTACCATTGAAAATAAAATTTCGTCAGAAGTAGATTAGTAAAATTTAATATGGCTATTGGAGTAAAAGTTGGAGGTGGGCAGGGATGAAAAACAGTCTAAAAATTAATAAGTGGTCGGGTAGTGGTGGCGATTATTCGAGACCCGACAGTATATGATGAGTTCGATCTTCTGTGTACCCGGCTTAGAATAATTCACTCTATCCATGTCGTAAGGGGCAACTAAAGGGTACTTTATTTTATCGATCCCTGGAGGATAAAAGGCAAAGCTAACCTCAGCGAGATTTAAACTCAGCGTGTAAAGAGATGTAACTAAATGCCACAACCATTTTACCCGACATTCAAGCAATACCACCAAACCACACCCCACCCTCATATCCTTTCTACTACTAATATTATCTCACTTTGCATGGCTGACCTGAAACCTGGATTGGTTTACCGCTATCGAGCCTTCAACGCCATCAAACATTGCAAGCAGGCTGAGATAAAACAACTCCGGCTTTGCTTCGTAATCTCCTTGTTTTATTATTTCCAAGCGATAAACCAGGTAATATCATTTAAGTAGCTCCAATTCCGCACACCACTCCTATTGATCTTCCGTTTCGGAAATTTTCCTACAGGGAGAAATACTATATCAGTCGTACTGTTTAGTGTTTTGATTGGCTTATAATAGCAAACGGCTTTCTTTCTACTTCGTAATTTTGTTATTGTTGTTGATGTTATTGTTGTCATCGATGTTGTTGTTGATGTTGTTGTTTTTGTTGCTGTTGTTGTTGTTGTTGTTGTTGTTGTTGTTGTTGTTCTTCTTCTTCTTCTTCTTCTTCTTCTTCTTCTTCTTCTTCTTCTTCTTCTTCGTTTTCTTTTTTCTTCTTCGCCTCCCCCCCTCCTCCTCCTCCTCCATCATCACCACCACCTCCATCACCACCACCATCATGATCATGATCATCACCATCTCTAAAACCAATCGATTCTCTCTACATATAAACTATATATCATTACCCTATACTCATCACACACCGCACACCTAATAGAAGAGTCTTTGACTTCAAAATGTTTTAAAAGCCATACAATATAAACAACTGTAGATATTTTCTAAGAGATAAAAGGAACTTTCTTAGTTTGAAGGTCCCTTGTTCGTTTGTATCGCATCATTTCTCACACTGATTTGGCCCTGTGTCTTAACTATACCAAGTTACAATCTCACCTCACATCACTGCATCATAGTACTGACGGCAGACGATTTAAGAGCAGAATGAAAAGCAATTCCCTGGTGAGGGTGACAATCTAATTAGCTGAGATTTTTCTTAATGTTTCACACTGTTCAGATCAAATATCAGCACAGAGGAATGAGCAAATAAATAAATAAATAATAAAGCAATGGGCGAATGAATGCATAAATAAATAAGTTAATCAATTAGCTAATGAGGTGAAAAGTCACAAGCATTTATGTTTTCTAATTAATGTTGCTGCTGGTTGTAGTATTAACTTTCGTCAGACAGCTGCATTTACATCTTTCTTAGGCGCAATACCATCCAGCGTGTCAGCTAGAACATTTATGCATAGGTCTTAAAGCCCCTAAGAGGTCGTACAGGCGCTTACATATGACATATCCTAGGCATTTAACCCTTTCGTTATGTTATTTCTAAAGAAAGACACTTCTTATGATTTTCACATAATTTCGAAAATAATTTCTTTCTCTGGGATGCCACGTAGAGTGACACATTCTCCAGCCGCAACCTGGTACAATCTGTGAGTACCCCAGGCCCTGCTGCACTTCGGGTCGAGGAGGGTAAACTCTCCAAATATCGGTCGCTCTCCGACAGGTTTGCGGTCGAGCCCGTAGCAGTAGAGTCTTCTAGCGTCCTTGATCATAAGACCACTTCCCTACACGCCACCATCGGCACGGATTTGGCAACCCACAGGTATGACCCACGCAAGCTAGAATGAATCTTTCAACACGTCTCCCTCACCATCTTTCGGGGAAATGCCTTCTTTACTCTGTCTGCCGGGGCCGCTAGGCGGGTAACGTGTGGGCCCCGATTTACTTATAATAGTGAGAGATGAGGAGAGCGAGAGAACAGCTGGGAGTGACAATGGGAATTTGATTCCATTATGTTCAGACCTGATGTATATGTCTTCGATCACATCTCATGTTTCAAACAATTTAAACACCCACACTTACTATGATCAATAATCTGGTGGTATTAAAATATAACTATCTCTCTCGATATTGGAACATATTTTAACAAAGGCTTTACATAAAATCGTGATGGAATATTTTAGATGCTTTAGGCAGTTATTAAAATATTAAACCTTGCAGAGAGAAAGTAGGAGAAAGAAAGTTAGAGCGAAAGAGAGAGAGATAGAACATGTGTGTGTATTGTTCAACTACACAACACATAGTTCGGTCTAGGAATCGAACTCACGACCTTCCTATCGGAAGTGTAACAGTTTATCCACATTTATTTGTACGTCATGGATAGTAGGAAATCGCTTCACCGTTTCAAAATATTTAACTTCTTTCTCCATACCATTTCTGAGCAACTTGTTTCATCAAATATTTATATGAAAACGAGGCATTTTTGATGCAACGAAACAACGAAAGTTATTTTTGACGCGACATAAAATTAATTTAAAAAAAAAATTCCATCTCAAAATAAAATAATATTTCCGGCACCAGCAGGAAGATGGTGTATTTATTTTAATTGTTATTTTTATCCCCAGAGGAACAAAATCTATTGAAAGTGAAAATGTTACTGTCTAACTTTCTTTAAGCCCTGGAAATATATTTTTGAAATGATTTCTGAAAATGTTACTTATTTTGAAAATCCATTGTCTCAGTACAGTCTAAAGTCTGTCTTAAGCCATAAGGCTCATTTGACCGGTGCTTATCCTATTTCATGGCGTGAAGCGACTGAGAGTACAAGACTCCCCCTGGACAGGACGCCAGTCCATAGCAGGGTTAAACCTCCAGCTATTGCTGGTACTCATTTTCAGCTGAGTATACTGGAGCAACGTGGAATGAAGTGTTTTGCTCAAGAACACAACACGCAGCCCAGGAATCGAACCCAGGACATTATGATCGTAAGTCCAACACTCTTACCACTAGGCCACATAGCACAGATATTATTTCATTCAAAATACCAAGGCAATAGGTACTTTTATTATATCCACACAAAAACTGTAGTGGATTATCGGACAAAACATTTTTTGAGTTATTTCTTCCGACCCATTACGATGTGTGTTCAAATCCCGCCGAGATCAACTTTGCTTTTGATCCTTCCAGAGTCGATACGATAAGAAACCGGTTGAGTACTGTGGTTGATTTAATCGATTTCCACCTTCCACCCAAAAATCGCTGGCTTTGTACCTACCAGGGTTGGAAAAACAAAGAACACGTCATCTACTAGGGTCGATTTAATTGACTCCATCCCCACCCTCTTTCAAAAATTGCTGGCCCCGTGTCTAAACTAGCAACCAGTGTTAAGACTACAAAACGGAAAATAGATCAAGTTAATTGTCTTTTTCGGCATCTATGCTAGAATTAGCATAGCCTTCAGTTAACCAATATCTTCGTAAATAAGATTCGGTAGGAAGAAACTAAACTATGCAGTAGTCGGGCAAATATATGCACAAACAAACACGCGCACATATGTATATATATATATATATAAATGTGTGTGTATGTGTGTGTGTGTGTGTGTATATATATATATATTTATGTGTGTGTGTGTACACATATATATATGTATGTATATATATATATATAAACACACACAAACACACACATATATATAATCAAAATGCACAAGAAACCTCTTATGAGATCCACCATCATAAGAGACCAGCCGCATCTTCCCTGGTGTGAGCTGTCTGTAACAACAACAGTGTTGTAGTATATCTGGTTCTCTGCTGTCTGACACTCTGAGTTCAAATTTCACCGAATCCAATTTTGCCTTTCATACTTTCGGGGTGGATAAAGAAAATATTAACTTATGGTGGCGTCGATTCTTCTTTGTTATTTTCCTTCTTTGCTCACCTCCTATCGCTTTCTGGAAGAAATCGGGTGTGATGAAAACTTGAGAAGGATCGGTGATGCCTGGTTTAAACATGGTCAAGGCTCGTTGGACACCATGACGGCGCCCTTACGCATCAATTAGGAGTTATGGGATCAGTGATTTCCATTATACAATTTCATATTTTCTTATGGCGAGAAATGTTCTCATATTTTTAGTCCCCTCGTGTAATTGGCAAACAACGCAATGTTGTTTGAACAAATAAAGTATTTGATGATTCCTTCTCAGTTCATATTTGTATTTTTCTCTATTGAATTATTTCCTGTGTTTATAAATATTTTTGGATGTAAAACAAAGAGAGAGAGAGAGAGAAAGATAGAAAATAAATCAATTTAGTTTGTATGAAATCTATTTTACTATGTTTGAAAAATGCCTTTGTTGTTTTTGGCAAATGTTTTGGTTAGACTGGGATATACGATAATATTCCATTATGCATGATATATAAATAAATATTGAACTCGTTAATAAGCCTATATCTCCTTCCTTTCCGACAGAATAAATAATGTATCGATAATTGTTTTAGTTGTTCGTTATTCGCCTTCTTTGCTTTGTTGATCCATAATGTAAAGAATTGATCCAAACAAAACACGTTTTTCTTAAAATAAACTATCAACGAATCGTTAGTTAATATTTAATACAAAATTTATTTGCTGCCTAAAATTTTCCTAATCTATTAGATATAAACTTAACACAGAAGCTAATGCAAAACACCGCTGCTCATAAATGTGAAGGAAGATGTTTGATAATTGCCTTTAAACTCATGGCCGAAGCAAATTGATGTTGCATGAAGTGATAAAATTAAAATTTCAAGATATTCTTAGAAATTAGGCTGGCTATTAAACTATCTCTTTAAATTACTGACCTTTTAACTCTTACTGGAATCATAGAGATGGCATCGGCACATTTTAAACCAGGCGGAGACTACACCTCACTCTTTCTCATTCCCCTCTCCCGAGAGAAAGAAAAAAGAGAGAGAGAGAGAGAGAGAGAGAGAGAGAGAGAGAGAGAGAGAGAGAGAGAGAGAGAGAGAGAGAGAGAGAGAGTACTTTACTAATTTATCTATCAACTTTGAAAGTAGTAAAAGCAAAGTTGGTCTCGGCGGGATTTGAACTTACAGCACAGACACCTCGAAATGAAAACAAGTACTCTATCCGTCCTGCCAATTTGCAACCTTAAGTTTCAGATACTTGTACGATATTTATCTTCTCTGTGGATCCCCATTCAGGAAGCTTATTTAGAAGAAAGAAAGATCATGAGTCTTGGGTAATGACCGAAAGAATACGATCGCGAGTAAAAGCGGCTGAAATGGGATTCCTCCCCGTCTTTGAAGTAACATTACTCCATAAATTTCGTAACCTGGAGGTCAGAGAGTCACTCCAGGCAGAGCCGCTACTTCTGTGAATTGAGAGATCCCAGCTCTGGTACTATGGGAATGCGGTTAGTATGTGGTTAGAATCAGGAAAGAACCACCGGACAGATTTTATCGGCATGAAACCCAGGGGTAATCCCGAGCAAGATGGTGGGATAAAATCTATGAGCTTAGCTGGTCACAGGGATCCAACCGGATGCAACCATCTCCAGTTGGAGATGGTTCCTTGTGACAGGACCTGTT
This sequence comes from Eledone cirrhosa, assembly GCA_964016885.1. Classification (NCBI taxonomy): domain Eukaryota; kingdom Metazoa; phylum Mollusca; class Cephalopoda; order Octopoda; family Eledonidae; genus Eledone; species Eledone cirrhosa. Next base: position 187,234,910 of record OZ024742.1, read on the forward strand.
GGAAGATGTGTTCGATGAATCAGCCACTACGACATTCTCGGGCGAAGAAGAAGAAGAAGAAGAAGAAGAAGAAGAAGAAGAAGAAGAAGAAGAAGAAGAAGAAGAAGAAGAAGAAGAATATTTTGAATATATTTCAATGAATGAAGTAAAGTTCATACTTTCCTATAAGCGAAAAGGAAGCCAAACATTTAAAAGAAGGCTCTTGAAACGCTGGCACTCTATGGCTGTAAAGAGGACTAGAAACGCTGTGAAAATATGTTACATTAGAATATTTTCTAAAAGCCATTAACAAAGGATTGTATCTAAGCAGAGGGGAAAATGTAAACGTGTATTTTAGACGTGTAAAATATTATTGAAATCTTCCTTTTCTCGCAAACAACTCTTTCAGCTTGCTAGAACTACATCGCAGAAAATTATTCTTGCGACAAACGAACCATAGAAATGAATAATATTTGCCGATTTCACTGATTTACGTATCAGTAAGTTCGCTGGCAGTGTGTTTATTAAGTAAAGTGTTGCGACATCAGGCTCAATGAATACATTGCAAATAAACTCATATACGTACGACTATTAAACATGGTAGATCCTCGGTCCGTTTCGACGACAAACATTCATTCAAGTTGTGATTTCACGTACACTTAATACTTGTTTCTACTATTGGCACAAGGCCAGCAATTACCCAGTACATAACTGGTACTTTATTTTACCGACCCTGTAAGGATGAAAGGCAAAGTTAATACTGGCGCCAGATGTTTCTCAATATATACATTACAGAAACTAAACCATTAGATGAATAGTAATCAATGCAGTTTTTTCTCATTTATTTAGTAAACATTCTGTTACTCAAGAATTTCAACTTTACATATTCTGAGTTCCATAATTCAATACAATAAAAAATAAATGAATAGTCACACGGTTCCCCAATCCTGACGGACGTACACAGGCACGCATATTGGCATTATATGACGCCATGCTTTCTAGCATAGTTACGTCCCTTTACGATCTGAGTTCAAATCCCGCCGAGGTTGATTTTGCCTTTCATCCTTACGGGGATCGATAAAATAAAGTACCAGTAATGCACTGGGTAATTGCTGGCCTTGTGCCTAAAGTAGAAACAATTATATATATATATATGTATATATGTGTTAAATATTGCCTGTACAGGCAATCAAAGTGTGTATACATTTTTTGGGAGACCGCATATAAACACACACACACACACACACACACACGCGCGCACACATGTATATATATATATATATATATATGCACTGCACATTTGTTATCGCAATGAGCATGTGGTCTATGGCCGGTGGTCACAAACATAAATTCGGTGACTTCCGTAAACTCTCTCTCTCTATATATATATACGTCCAATCTGTAAGATAAACGACTATGTGTGGGTAATGTTATTTATATATCATATAAATCTGGACAGTCTCTATGCTCTAATCTTTCAACAATAGTTAGAACTGCAACTATTATTTACAACAGTTGGGTGATATCGGCGGCCATTATACAACTTAGCACTGTAGTATGTAATACCTCTCAGCGGGTGATTGCCTCTTATGAATGGGAAAGTTTAAAAGACTCATACCAGTCATGTTGCTGCCATCGCAAGCAATTTCACACTTGTCGTGACAGACACACACAAACACACAAACACACACAGACACACACACACAGACACATACACACACACACACACACACACACACACACACACACACACACACACACACACACACACACACACACACACACACACACACACACACACACACACACACACACACACACATACCCCCCCACATACACACATATATATACATGCTCCGCTGGATGTGTAATAGTAATATAAGTGAACGGCAAAGCATAAACGAACTAAGCAAAAAATTAGAAATAAGAGGGATCAGATGTTGTTTACTCGAGAGAAGGCTACGTTGGTATGGTCACGTGATGCGCATGAAATACGACAGCTGTATAACAAAGTGCAGGGCAATAAAGATAGACGGTAGCCACAGAGTAGGCAGACCCAGAAAAACCTGGGACGAGCTGATAAATTCCGACCTCAAACACTTACACCTCTCAAACACAATGTCACTGGACCGAGACCTTTGGCAGTACTCAGTAATAGAGAAGACCCGCCTTAGCTAAATACAAATTAAAACCTACTACAGTCAGTAGGCATCTCTAACAAAATACACCCCGTCCCACCACCCCCACCCCATCCACATCGCCCCTTTCAATGTAAAGTTATGTTGGTGCCACAACATCCAGGCCGAAACAAATGAGATCGTGTAGGTGTCACGACAAAAAAACACACAGTCCACGCTGTAATGTGGCCGTGTAGGCAACACGGTAAAAACGTCCCAGCCCCGCACTGTAAATGTGGTTGGTGTTAGGAAGGGCATCCAGCTGTAGAAAACCCGCCAGACAGTCCTATGCGAGCAAGACAATCACTCTTGCCTCAAGTGGGAAAACTCCCGTCCAAACCCATGCAAGCGTGGAACACGGACGTTAAACGATGATGATGATATATATATATATATATCAAAGTAGGTAACATTACAACAACATTGTTATATTTTTAACATCGAATGTTCTAATTGTATAGCTGTAAAAATACATGGTACTTTCAGCCCCCACTTTCCTCTCTCTCTCTCTATATATATATATATATTTATACACACACACGCACACACACACACATACACACATACACACACACACACACACACACACACACACATGTATATATATATATATCACGTTTATACATGATAGTGTCTGCTTGGGCGTAAAACTAAAACTAGATAATATAACATGGTATGTTGTCCTCAATATACTTCTATAATATTTATAACATGGCAGTTTGTAAATGTTGATGTTCAATTTGATAGGAAGATTTACTTTTGATTTCACATCTTATATTCTGACCGACTCCAGTTCTCTCAATGTATACATCGATTATATTACTTTTTAAATTGCTAAGTTTGTGTTAATATAAAATAAAAGTATGAAAGAAAGCATCCGAAACTCGATATAAATCGACATTTTTGTTTGTTATTAAACAAATATATATATATATATTTATATATATATAAATAAATTAACGGATTCATAAACTGGCATTAGTCCTTGTAGTTTATGAGTTCAAATGAAAAAGAATATAATTATATATGTGATATATAGTTATAAAGGAGGATAAATTCATTCTGATTCATATTTTTAACCATTATGCGTCTATCTCACCTTTCTTAGTTTATTGATCCCATACACCTGCTGGTTTTCCCTATTCATTGATAAACATATACTCTCTCTCATGTGTTATCTTTTCTACATATTATATATATATATTATATATATATGTATATATATATATATATATATATATATATATATATATATATATATATTTATATATATATATATATATAAAGAATAAAAGATGAAATCAAAAATGCAACTGGTGTCTTATTTAAAAAAAATATATTTATTTGGTTCCTTTACCGGTTTCGGAGTTCTTCTGCTTTTCAAAAGTAGAGTTGAGATGGAGGGTCTGTGGTTTTTCTCACATCTGGCTGGTCTTTGAATGTTACTTGTTTTATATGGAAAAAATTGGCTCGAAACGCCAGGTTTTTAGAGATGTAATTTGATTGGTTCGTCAATAAATTTCGCGCCAGTTCGCTTTACAACGTTCTTCAAACAGGGGGGGGGGGGGGGGTCTCAGGTTGTTTTTTCATATATGAGTGTTTGAATTTCTTTTTACTTTAAAAAAAGGGGCTCACGAAGGCTTTTTTTTAAAATATATAATTTGATTGGTTATAAATCAAATTATGACTGTCACGTGAACAAGTACATTAAATTTCGCACTCGTATTTGGGAATTTATTTTGTAGCCTTTTAGAGTATTTTATGACAAGAAAAAGATAATGGTCAAGAGGAATGGATGGGAGAATTGTTCTGGTTCAGTGAATATGGTTAGTTCGCTGGAGTGTCAGAATTCAGATTTTCTATTGAAATAAAGAAAGTAAAGATATGTATGTTTATTTGTGTGCTTGTGTGTGTGTGTGTGTGTGTGAGTGCGTGTGTGTGTGTGTGTGTGTGTGTGTGTGTGTGTGTGTGTTTGTGTGTGTGTGCGTGTGTGTGTGTGTATGGGTGTTATGTGTGGGTGGGAGCATGATTAGTATGTTAAGATGAAGAGAATATATATTGTGTGTGTGTGTGTGTGTGTGTAGTAAAATGATTCCATTAGTAGGAATATTTTTGAATTAACATATTTTCCTTACTTATTCGTATTTGTTCTGTTGCATTGTCAGCGCAAACGTATGTTAAGGTTTATTTAGTTCGGGTTTTTATTTTCTAAAGTAGAAGGTGTTATGCGTGTATGTGTCTGTTTGGATGGTTAGCATGTTATGGTGTTGACATAATGTATATTAAACCATATTTAATGCTGGTCTATATTTTTGAATAAATATATTTTCGTTATTTATTCGTATTTGTTCTGTTGTATTGTCAGCGCAAAGGTAAAATGGGACGACTTGGAATTTGGGTGTCTTATTAATTGCGCATATGTCTAGATGTGCGCTTAGTGGTATCTGTCTCGTGGTTGGATCTCGTAATTGTTGGCGATGAACTGTCATTCTGTTTCTGAGTGTGAGTTTAGTTTGTCCTATATAATCTTCATTGCATCCTTTACATTTAATGGCATAAGCTAGAGTATTTGATGAGCAAGAGAAGTGATTTTTTACAGCAAAATTTTGTCCTGATTGAAATGTATACGTGTTGCCTTCAATGAGTTGAGTGCAGGTTCCACAATTAGAGCGACCACATTTGTTGACAGTTGGTTGTGGGTTTGTCGTAGGTAATTTGGCATTGGTGAGTAATTTTTTCAGTGATTTCGGTTGTCTTTTGCTTTTGATTATTTTGTGTGTTTCAAGGGCTTTTTTCATTCTTGAGTTTTGTTTCAGTAGTGGGATGTTCATGTGAATAGTGTTGTAAGCTTCCGCATTTCTTGGGTTGTGTGTTGAGATATATGATAGAATATTGGATGTACCTTGAATTTGTTTCTGTTTTCGTAATTCATCAATGCCTACGCTTTAGTCCTTTCTATTCCATTATTTATTAGTAATGGTGGGTACTGTCTTTCGAGTAGAATTTTCTTTAATTCTTGAAGTCTTTTATTCGCGTTTCATAATTGGAGACAATTGTGAAAATTCTTCTTGCTAGGTTAAAAGGAATATATATATATATATATATATATATATACTAAAGCTGACGGCCGTATATAGGTAACAAACTTTCCGCCAAACGGCTGGACCACACAGCACCAAATTTGCACCATAGAAGTAACTTTTTCCAAGTAAAAAAGTAAGGGTATTTTCGTCTACTGAATTTTGTTAAAAGATTAAAGACATTATTTAAATATTCACTTCTTGAAAATTTCAAATGTCAACACTTCCGGTTATACGTCATTCCTCACTTTTTCTTATGACGTCGCACAACATTCCCCTCTTTTTCTTAGTCTGTATGTCTGGCTGTCTGCAATAGATAACATTTTTCGAAATATTTACTTCTGCGTTCACAGAGGATTTTTTTTAGTTAAGGGTGAAAGCAGCGATAATTTGCTTAAACTTTAATGTTATTTTAATATATATATTCGTGTACATATATTTTTGCATGCACAAAAACACAAACCTATTTATTTCACTAAGTAATAATCTAATTGAACTGAATAGAATTTATTAGAAAGGAAAAAAACGAAGATAATACGTCATTAATGAGTTAATATCTGTATACAACAACTACAACGGTACGCGATGGGGCCCACCCACAGCCCTGGTGGACAGAATGGAGAGGCGTTTACTCGGAGGACGGCAAGGGAGACGCCCTGGAAAAGCCACTCCAACTCGCGGGGCTCACACCTGCGGCTGGCCAGCTCAGCGCCTATGGTGGTAAGTAAGGAGGTAGCCCTGGGGCTGAGGACACCAGAAATCTCCACTGAAAGGGGTACGACCGGAAACCTGTCGGAGAGCGACCGGTATTTGAGGAGTTTGGCCCGCTCAGCGCGACGTGCAGCAGAACCTGTGTCAGTCGCAGACTGCACCCAGATTGCGGCTGCAGAAAGTGTCGGTGCAATTGGCATCCCAGACAAGGGGTTTGCCACCACGGAATGGGAAGATAGTCATGCCATCTGGCATTTTGCCGTCCCCTCTATCCAGCCCCACCGGCTCGAGCTGGGAAGGGAAGCATGCAGCGTCCAAGCCATGCTTAATGATCTCGTTGAGGGCAGCATGGCGTGGAATGCGGTCGGCACTGTAGAGACAGGAAAGCGGGTGGAGGCTGAAATAATCCACGGTGGAACTGCAGCGACATTGGTGTAGTTGGTAGATCCGGATGCCGAGACTAAGGGAAACGCCGATTCGCAAGCTATGGTTGTCTAGCTGCGTGCCAGTGGAGAAGAAGGGCAGGGCATGGAGCCAGGCACCACTGTGGGGTTTGGAGGCCGCACGAAAACAAGCAAGGTGGTGCTGGTCAAGCTTGCGCGTGAGCCTGTCTGAGGCCAGGCTGCACTGGATGGCATCCCAAGTGCTTTGGGGGACTTGACGTCAATAGGGGGAGAAAGAGGAGGGACGTCTATTGGGCTAAATCCCAGCCGGTTCCAGGTCTCATAGGCGGCCTCGCGTTCTCTGAACACAGAGGGTTCTGTTGTGTTTTGAAGAACCCTGCTGACGAGGACGCGGCACGAGCTTACCTATGAAAGATACGCCGGCAAAGCTAGTGAGATCGAGGACCGGAGGCCAAGGCCGCCATACGTGACAGGTAAAATGGCCTGTTGCCACCCTATGACGTCAAACTTGACGTTGCATACCCTCTCGGCTGTTGCTCGGATACAAGTATCGAGGTCAGCGAAGAGAGATGTCTGGGTGTAGCATGGAGTGCTAAAGCACAGACAGCTTATTGTCATTGTTATTGTTCGAGGTTAGAGGGCCACAGTCTTTCCAAGATCTGAGAACCGTCAATGGCCATCAATTTTCCACTAACCGTTTGGCTTGCCGGATGCGTGGTATGTTACACGATGACAGCCATTGGCACCTCACCCTGCAAGAATCAGCAACCGCTAAAGTCCCTTCTCAGCTGCGAAAACTATTTGCTATTAGACTGCACAACTGCGATCTCGCCGACCCTCTCGCACTGTGGAACAACGACCGTGAAAGTTAAGCTGAGGACATCATGTACCGCACACGCAGACACAATTCAAACGTTACCTACGATGTCGTTTTCAATGAGGCGCTCATTTGTGTCGAAAACAGTGTCCTGGAGATTGGTGGTAGGCCTCTAACTCACTACAGCTTACCTGCTCCTAACAGGAGTATCCAGAGTTCAACGTCTACATAGCTTCTTCGCGAGACGAGCTACGAAATCAGTGATTCTCCTATGGTCAATTGTATGTAGGATGCTCTAGGTTTAGCTCGCAAAACAATCTCTACATTTTTGCTGTTACTTGGAATTTCCAATATGGATGTACACATTATTGTTTGTTAAAAAATGTGTTCTTTGTTCAGGCTTTATTGTTGTAACTATTTATTTTCTTTAACGTACTGGCTGCTGAACTGGGGAATCTTAAAGCTATTCAAACTCAACATCAGAGCACGTTAACCCCCCCCCCCCCCCACGCTGACTTGAGAGGGCATGCGGTATCTTTGCACTGGAGTGTAGGGGGGATTCCTGAAAAGATAAAATGCCGGTATAGCTAGCCGGACCCTGCTGGACGGGCCAGCTAGTATATATATATATATGAAAAAAAAGGAAAAGAATGACTTCACTTGTAGTGTTAAATAATTTTATTTTATTTTATAATATTATAATTGTTTCTACTTTAGGCACAAGGCCAGCAATTACCCAGTGTATTACTGGTACTTTATTTTATCGACCCTGTAAGGATGAAAGGCAAAGTCAACCTCGGCGGGATTTGAATTCAGATCGTAAAGGGACGTAACTATGCTGGAAAGCATGGCGTCCGACTCTCTACCGATACTGCCAATCCACCGCCCTTAATATTATAATATTATGAGTTGGTAGATCTAGTAAATTCTTTGTTAACTTCAGTGGGAAGGATTTTAAAGATTCCTGGTTAACTTTGTTGGAGAACTTTCTCGCATTCATCGGTGGCGATTGTCAAACTGAGATCAGGTTGTGTTGTGATGTGTGACTCTATATATAAGAGAGATTTGGCTATGTCTGGGGTGTGGGGTGTGGGGTGTGGTGTTAATGAGTGTTGATGAAGATTTGAAGGAATTAAAGCATACACACACACATACACACACACACACACATACTCACACACACACACACACACACACACACACACACACATATATATATATGCACTCAGAAAATGGTTGGAGCCAAGAACACAATGGCTACATGAATATGAAAAAAACTATGGGAAAGTCCAAATAAAATCCCCAAAACAAGCCCAAAAGAAAACCCTCAAATTCGGGAATGTACAAAAACACAAGAAATGAAGAATTCTCATGCAATAAACAAACATCAACCAGAAATCGGAGAATCCCAAACACACAATTATACACAAACCAAATACTGAACACCAGAACCAGATACAACTACTATCAAAACCACAAGAACAATTACCAGCGGCAAAATCAAAGACATATGATGACCGAACGGAACAAGAGAAGAACTAGACCCCCATATATCAACCACCAAACAAAATACTACCGTTCAGAAAATTATCAACATGAAATACCAGCAAACAGTATATTTCACTACAACAGAAACACCGCTACCTCAAATGGGAATTATTTTTTAGAACAAGGTGCCTCCCAGAAAAAGAACAGAACACCACCCTTCAAGTGGCACCCGACGAGAAAACTCCAAGGGAACCAAAAATAATCAACATATCGGCATGAAAGCTAACACAACAGGAAATAAAATTGCTAGAAAATGGACTGAAATTCACACTCACTTCAAAAGCAGATCAAGCCGACATTATAAAAGACAGAAGATTTTTGTCAAAAATTACGTCTAGGAGAATTCTCCCAGAGTGTAGAATACGAGGAGGAATCACTAGTAAGAAACAAAAAGAACTCCAGGTCCCCGTTAAATAGAGGCAAACCTGGAAGAATACATAACCTGCCTCCGACGATCGGCATAGTCAAATATTGCAGACACGAAACACAAACTCAACATTCCTACAGACCAACTGCAAGCACTAAACAAACTACAAAAAGACTCCTCAATAATCATAAAAGAAGTGGACAAAGATGGAGCAATCATCATCATGGACAAAAACTACTACAAGGATATGGTCCTAGAACAGTTGAATAACGAGGATTTTTATAGAAGCATCAGCAAAAACGAAGAAAGAAAATCGATGTTTAAAGTAGACAAAATGACGACCAAGTACCAAAACAACATCACACTAAAGGAAATCAATTAATTAACCAACTTCGAAAGGAAAACCAGCAATTTCTATGGTTTACCGAAGGTTCACAAATCCAGAGAAATCCAAAACAACATAAAAGGCAAAAATGCATCATATGTTGAAGTACCAAAACCGACAGATTTAAAATGATGCCCAATTGTTGCTGGTCCAGCCTCAAGCACACAACGTCTAAGCAACCTATTAGACATCATACTGAAACCCTTATGTAAACAAGTGCCAAGCTTCATCAGAGATGATATGGAATTCCTGAACTATATCCCCCAGAAAGTACACGAAGAAACAATCTTAGTCAGCTTTGGTGTAACAAGCTTATATACTAACATCCCACACGCCGTAGGAGTTGAAGCTGTTGACTTCTGGATTACAAAATACCCAGACTACATTTCAGAGAGATTCCTCAACAAATTTATTTTGGAAGGACTCAAACTAGTACTGGAGTACAACCACTTCCTTTTTGA
>OZ024742.1:187249838-187284838 GCA_964016885.1 Eledone cirrhosa
ATATATATATATATATATATATATATATATATATATATATATACTGTAGTCACATATAATAGAAATGGTCGTGGTGATAATGATGATGATAGTGGTGGTGGTGGTGGTGGGTGTGAGTATGTTGATGGTGTTGATGATGATGATGATGATGATGTGATGATAGTAGTGTTGGTGGGCGTGGTTATGTTGATGATGGTTGTTGTGATGGTCGGGTACCAAGGATCTCACACATTTTCCAATATCTATATATATGAGTCCAGAAATAGCCGTCGAAGCGGCTTGAGCTCTGCCGTCGTGGTTAAAGATTTTCCAATATCTATATATATGAGTCCAGAAATAGCCGTCGAAGCGGCTTGAGCTCTGCCGTCGGGGTTAAAGATTTTCCAATATCTATATATATGAGTCCAGAAATAGCCGTCGAAGCGGCTTGAGCTCTGCCGTCGGGGTTAAAGATTTTCCAATATCTATATATATGAGTCCAGAAATAGCCGTCGAAACGGCTTGAGCTCTGCCGTCGGGGTTAAAGATTTTCCTATATTTATATATATATATATATATACTGTAGTCACATATAATAGAAATGGTCGTGGTGATAATGATGATGATAGTGGTGGTGGTGGCGGTGGTGGGTGTGAGTATGTTGATGGTGTTGATGATGATGATGATGATGATGATGATGATGATGATGATGATGATGATGTGATGATAGTAGTGTTGGTGGGTATGGTTATGTTGATGGTGATGATGATCATGATCATGATCATGATGATGGTGGTTGTTGTGATGGTGGTTGTGATGATGATAGTTGTGACGTTGGTGGTGGTTGTGATGTTGGTGGTGGTTGTGATGATGATAGTTGTGACGTTGGTGGTGGTTGTGATGTTGGTGGTGGTTGTGATGATGATAGTTGTGACGTTGGTTGTGGTTGTGATGTTGATGGTGGTTGTGATGATGATAGTTGTGACGTTGGTGGTGATTGTGATGTTGATGGTGGTTGTGATGATGATAGTTGTGACGTTGGTGGTGGTTGTGATGTTGCTGGTGGTTGTGATGATGATAGTTGTGACGTTGGTGGTGGTTGTGATGTTGGTGGTGGTTGTGATGATGATAGTTGTGACGTTGGTTGTGGTTGTGATGTTGATGGTGGTTGTGATGATGATAGTTGTGACGTTGGTGGTGGTTGTGATGTTGATGGTGGTTGTGATGATGATAGTTGTGACGTTGGTTGTGGTTGTGATGTTGGTGGTGGTTGTGATGATGATAGTTGTGACGTTGGTTGTGGTTGTGATGTTGATGGTGGTTGTGATGATGATAGTTGTGACGTTGGTGGTGATGGTGGTGGTGATGGTGGTTGTGATGATGATAGTTGTGACGTTGGTGGTGATGGTGGTGGTGATGGTAGTAATGATGCTTGGTGTTGGTGGTGGTTGTGATAATGATGATGATGATGATGATGCTGCTGATGATGATGATGATGATGATTATGATGATGATGATGGTGATGGTGATGATGATGATGGTGTTGTTGGTGGAGGTGGGTATGATGATGGCGGCGGTTATGTTGGTGGTCGTTGCAATAAAGATCCAATAACAAAGATTAACAGGAACAACTGCAATTGAGAAATAATTGAGGAGATATTAAAGGCTGACTACGTGATTAATACTCGGAAAATGGATTGATCTTTAACACATCTAATTTGTTATAATGTTCAAAGCTTCATAGTATTTAGTGAGCCATGCCAGGGCATTGGCCCTTAACTTCTGATGGAGTTATAGGGACACCGATGTGATATACGATGTGTCAGGGGTATTTCATGCATGATTGGAGGAACACACCCCTCTCCAGCCACAACATAGTCGAAGATCAATAAACTATTTAAACCAAATCTTTAAGTTCAGTTTCCAGTCTGGACTAATATTCTTCGTACACACACACACACACACACACACACACACACACACACACACACACACACACACACACACACACACACACACACACACACACACACACACACACACACACACACACACATACACACACACACACACACACACACACACACACACACACACACACTTATATATATATATATATGTACATATATATATATATATATATTATATATATATGTACATATATATATATATTATATATATATATATATATATATATATATATATATTGGTACATATATATATATTGGTACATATATATATATATATTGGTGCATACATATATATATATATATATATAAGAAGATTACTGATGACGGATAGTCCTGGTTCCTTGCTCTATTTTTTTAATTCATATGTATCACATTCGCAACAACGAAGCACGCCATTTTACATTCCATCATTATATATATATATATATATATATATATATATATACAAAATTAAATTAAGGTTGTCATGTCTGAGAGACATGCGCCATATTCACTCCAGAATAAGCTCAAAGTTTCCAATGAATAGTTCCGAGCATTTTATATCAACTAGAAATAGATTGACATATATATATAAAATAAACACATGAAACAATCTTAGGGAATAATTTGTAAAGTGTGTAAGCACACATAACTAGGTAGGTAGCTAATTAAAGTTTAACTAGAACTTCAAATATAGATACCTTTTAAAATGATTAATCTCCTTTGTATATATTTCTTTAAATAAAAAATGTATTTCACTAATTAATTAGTAAATCACAGCAGTCAAATCCTGGTTGGTCTCCAAAGGAGAAGATCCAACCATCTTTGTTTACACAGCAAATGCAAATCTGAGAATGACTCGTACCACGTGTTGCATTTTATAAAAAATACAGACATCGCACCGCGTCATCCCAGTGGTTTGAATAGGATTATCGACAGCTAGAAATAGCTGCCGAGTCCATTCAACTGAATTAGATCTACAATCAAGAGGCCGTATATATATCCAAAATTAAATTAAAAATGTCATGTGTGAGAGACATGCGCCATATTCACTGCAGAATAAGCTCAAAGAATAGTTCCGAGCATTTTATATCAACTAGAAATAGATTGACACACACACACACATATATATATATATATATATATATAAAATAAACACATGAAACAATCTCAGTGAATTTGACTGCTGTGATTTGCTGATTAATTGGTGAAATATATTTTTTATTTAAAGAAATATATACAAAGGAGATTAATCATTTTAAAAGGTATCTATATTTGAGGTTCTAGTTAAACTTTAATTAGTTACCTACCTAGCTATGTTTGCTTACACACTTTACAAATTATTCCTTGAGATAGTTTCGTGTTTATTTTATATATATATATGTGTCAATCTATTTTCAAGCTTATTAGCTATCGTCAGCGTCGTATACCTTCCTGCCAGATGATTGAACGTCTGAAAGTATATACCTTCCTTATGCATTTCGTTTCATTTTTTCCATTTATATTTTTCGGTGCACTAACTCACTCGATATGCAAATTAGGCTGCTCAGCCGTTAATATGCATAAGGAAAGTATATACTTTAAAACGTTCAATCATCTGGCAGGATTCAGACCTTCAATCATCATACGATGCTGACGATAGCTAATAAACTTGAAACTAGTACATCGTTCCTTTGTCAGTGTTGAACAAAAGGGCAACGATTGTTGCTAAACACTGTACAGCTTAATTCGGGATGATTATTTACAAACAAACCGAGCATTATAATAAATGTTCGGTAAACCCATACGTACATATATATATGTGTGCATGTATGTATATATATACATACTACTGTACGTCTGTATACATATGTGTATGTACGTATACATACTTATATATATATATATTTATATATATATATGTATATATATATATATATATATATATATATATATATATATAACGAAGGACTTGTGTTAAGGAACCAGATGGACCTTAACGCACCAGAGTACTCAATACTTAGGGTAGTAGAGTGTGTAATAGGAAAAAGTATGACCTCAACAGCAGAGCTCAAGCCGTTTCGACGGCTATTTCCTGTTCAGAAATAGCCGTCGAAACCGTTTGAGCTCTGCGGTTGGGGTCATACTTTCTCATATATATATATATATATATATGTGTATATATATATATATATATATATATAATGTTATACTTTGGAAGGGTCATGTTGTCAATAAGAAACACACGCACCAGTTACTTTCACTCCAATTTATTATAAATTAAATTATAAATTTAAAAATTTATAAATTTCCGGTTTGTTGGTTGGTTCCACAACCCGACGGTTGTTCATATATTGTCAAAGTTCTTTCGTCACACATTCTGTGATCTCTTCAATGACTGGGTATTATTTTCTTTTTTTTTGTGCCACTCCTTTGTTCTGTCCTACGCCATCTTGTGTATGTGTGTGTTGTGTGCTTAGTTTGCGCATGTGTTACATCCGGGTGTCTGTGTCTGTTTTTATTTGTTTATTTATTTCTATTTACATGTTACTGGTTGGTTGTTTGTTCTATGTGTGTGTGTTTTCATTTTGTCCTTAATTGTAAGTTGTGATGTTGCTATTCTATTCATGTTTTCTATTTAATTTGGGTTGGAGTTCATTTATGTTTATTGCCTCTGTGATTTATGTTTAATGCGTCTTTTCTGTGTGTAGATTTTATTTTTATTTCTATGTTCTCTAATTTGGCCTTATTTTCTATTTTAGCATGTTGGTGGAGTACTGATGACTCTTTTCTATCTTGAATCTCTCGCCAGTGTTCATTTAATCGTTCTCCTATACTACGAGCTGTCTCACCTATGTACACTATATTCTTATCTTTATATTGTCCTTCAGTACATCTTATGCTATATACTATGGTTCTAGTTTTACAGTTAACATGGGGGCTTAGTTTACAGATTATGCATTTCTTATCTATACAGGGAGGTCCTTGAAAACGGTATGTATTACTAATAAGTGTTTTTATGGAGGTACTTGGTCTTTCTACTATCTTAATATTTAGTTTAAGTTTATCTAGGGCCCTTCTAAATTTGTAAGCTAATTCACCTCTAGGGGTTGTATTGATGAACATTACGCTCTGGTATTTATTGCTATCATAGCATGAGTTTATTCTATTAACTTTATTCCTAGTTCTTTCTATTCTATTCCAAAATTTGCTCCTATACAAGGGGCAAGTCCCATTTGTATCATTATTTACCATATTTTCCCATTTGGTTCTGGCTCCTCTATATACTCCGATTTTATCCCTCTGATTGTAACCAGAGAACAGCATACCATGGATGAAGTGTTGTATGTGTCTCTCTAGTTCTTTGAGGTTGCACATGTGGGCACGTTTCTCATCACCCGTACTAAATCCGCAATCATTATGTTGATTTTGGTGTGATCCGAAACAGCTGAGTTTCGGTGGATCAGATATTTGGAAGTCATGGGTTTATATATATATACATATATATATATATGAAAGGATAACAAGGACGATTGATTACTCCTTCATTGCATTTATTGATAGGTGACGCGCGTTTCGCCACTGATTAGCTCAAGGTTCGATCTGTATCGATCCTACCCGACTCAAATATCGGCGGCTCAACGGACCCTTTTAAAATGCTGTAAGAAAATGAAATACATGCTATGTGGTAAAGTCAGAGTTTCAAGAGTTTAACAAAATGAGTTGTTTTGATTGGTCGGAAGGATCAAGGGGATGTACTGGCCTGTAGTTTATGTGGGGGTGGATGTGATGGGTAGATGTTGGTGACGATCGGTGGATGTGATGGGCTGTGGTATGGTGGTGGCGGGTTGGCCTTTGCCTGTAGTGTATGTGGGGGTGGATGTGATGATAAGATGTTGGTTATGGTCGCTTACTGGCATGGGCTGTGGTGTGAGGTTAGTGGGTCATCGGTAGACGGGTTGGCGTGTGTGGGGTGTGGTAGTGGCATTTGTGGAGGTGTGGTGGATGTGCTGGTGGTGTCGAGTCCTTGCGGAGATACATAGCTAGACGCTCTTCGTCTGACAAATACGTTGTATATATGTATACACACATATGTATACATGCGCAAATATATTGATGTATATGCACACACCCGAACACACCAACACACAACCCACACACACACACCCTCGCCTACACACCCTCGCCCACACATATCCACACACACACATACACAGCCATATGCATATATACACACATGTATGTGCATGCGCGCATGCGGACACATGTAGAGAGAGTAGGAGAGTATCGGAGGGGGTGGCGTAGGACAAATATGGAGGGAAGATGAGAGGCAATGGAGAAGGTGTTATACATATATACATACACATACATACACTCATACACACATACGGATATGCGCACATACACGCACACACACGTATACTTAAACATACACATACACACGTATTCACACACATATATATATACCTACACACACACACATACACATACATGCACATATACGCACACATATAGACATACATATAGATTCACTTATATACATATATATAAATATATATATACATACACACATATATATGCATACACGCACGCATATTTATACGCCCGTATATGTAAAAAATACTTACACACAGACACACACACTTGCGTTGGTTCGGGATGGGAGGTATGTGTTGGCGGTGTTGATGAAATATGTATATATATATATATATATATATATATATATAACGGCTATGAATTAGTTTTGCGAGGTTTTTGATATGAAATCGTGTGTCGAAACAAATATTGTTATACTTGGGGAGGGTCATATTTGTGTAATATTGCCAGAATTAATAGCAGAACCCACTCACTGTTTGGTTGGTTTTCGCTTTTCGCTTCTGTGTCTTTTATATCGGTTAATTTAATTTATTCGGTCCTCAATGATGCCATTGACTGACCAACGGTCAAAAATACAGATACCATATAGACACAAACACATATATATACACACACACACATATATATATATATATATATATATATATATATATATATATATATATATATATATATATATATATATATATATATATAAATGAAAGTTATAGAAAACATTGTAGCAAAAAGCCAACAGTATTCCATAATATATTAGTGACTATAGCCTCAACATGGGAAAAATAGTTAACGTAAGATGTGGGAAAAATAATTCAAGCTCATCTCAAAGAGAATCAGGATATAGATTCATCCACAGAATTTAGTGAAATCCAGGGAAAAATCAATTGAGCCTTAACTCATGATAAAATAAAGTCTAAAATACTCATCTTTCAAATTGGAAAAACTTCAAATGCTCTTTCAATTTGGAAAAACTTCAAATGCTCTTAAAGACTATTTCACGAAAACTCTCAGTGGAGATGGTCACGGTTGGAATCCGATCCTCAGCAGAGCTCAACTCGATAACCAAAATTCTCACAGATTAATATGCCAAAAAGGGAATTTAAAACAGGCTAGTTCACCATCATGCGTGATTATGAAAAATAAAACGCACATGTTGAAAGACAGGGCTGGTGACGTCAGAATGAGACGAATGTTTGTTTACAAGAAACAACAGTAAAAAAACATTCCGAAAAAAACTCTACAATAAGGAGTTCAGCAAAAAGCAATATTATCGCGGTTTTTTATAAAAAAATACCTGGATTAAGCACTCTAGGAAAGAAATCCGAGTATAAATATATAAACAAAAGGTATAGAAAACATTGTAGCAAAAAGCCAACAGTATTCCATAATATATAAGTAACTATAGCCTCAAAATGGGAAAAATAGTTAACGTAAGATGTGGGAAAAATAATTCAAACTCATCTCAAAGAGAATCAGGATATAGATTCATCCACAGAATTTAGTGAAATCCAGGGAAAAATCAATAGAGCCTTAACTCATGATAAAATAAAGTCTAAAATACTCATCTTTCAATTTGGAAAAACTTCAATATATATATATATATAAACGTCGGACTTCTGCACTTTCCGTTTATCAGACTTCACTCATAGCTGCAATAGTTGGCTATGTTAATGCCTCTTGGAACTGAATCCGGAACCACATGGTTGTGGAGCAAACACTTTAACCAGAGAGTCATACCAACGACATTTGATCACTTCTACAAGTAAACAGTATTAATGTATTTAATTATTTTGAATGACAACCATTCAATTACCTTATCAACTAAATATACATTTTTATATAAAATTCTAAATTAAAATAGTGTATAAAATCTTTATTATATTTTTGTATTTATTTTCTGTTTTAGTCCGTGTGTCTCGATATTTTAAAATATCTTTTGTTTACTTCCTATATACTTGAAAATTATAATTATTAAATTGCATATGTCTTGGAATATCTTGAATAAAATTGATAATTGAAATAATAATCAATACCGGGCTAGAGAAAAACAACGTCATCATAATTATGATTGGATAGACATTCACGTCACTACGATTCTATTACACAGCAGATTCATCACAACCACTACTAATGTCTTGGAACAAAAGCTCATGATTTTGTTGTATTGAATGAAGTAAAGTATAATATAGGAACTAGTTATATTAAATGAAAATGAATTTGACCTTAGAAACTTAAGGTAAGGCACAAAATAAAGGAAAATCAACCCATACAGCAGAGGTCGGGAATTCTTTTCAAACTGAAGAGACATTTTTTAGCTTAAAAAATATTTGAATCTATTGAAGCCGTATAATTTATTTAATATAAACAAAAGATACAGAGAAGTAAATATGAATTTAGCTAACATATTTTCTTACTCTGTGATATATGGCACTGAATCTTAACTGAAATTGCTTCGGTATCGGGGTTATAATAATTGTTTCTACATTTCGCACAAGGCCAGCATTTATCCCAGTGCATTACTGGTGCTTTATTTTATCGACCTCGTAAGGATGAAAGGCAAAGTTAGCCTCGGCAGAATTTGTACTCAGACCGTAAACGACCGTAACTCTATGCTGCAAAGCATGGTGTCCGACGCTCTACCGATACTACTAATCCACCGCCCTCAATACCATTATAATATCTGGGTTATAATAATGGTTTTAAATTTATGCACAATACAAGCATGGTGGATTGGCAGAATTAGTAGAGTGTCAGATAATATAACATTGCGTCGTTTATTATAGCTCTTAAAAATTTCGAGTTAAAATACTGCCAAGGTCAACTTGCGTTTCATCCTCCCGGGTCGATAAAATAAAGTACCAATAAAGTAATGAGTTGATTTTCCCACTTTGCCACCCCCAAAATTTGCTGTTCTTGTGCCAAAATTGATTTCTAATTGAGGCACAAAGCCAGCAAATTTATGTAATGGACAAAATCGATTAAATTGACCATTTACTGACCGGTACTATAATCAAGGGAGAATGAAAGACTAGGTCTTTGGATTAATGGTACAAACAAACCAACGGGCTTGCTAGCATTTCATTCTACACAATTTCTCTTACACAGCAGAGGTTGGCCGAAGGATATAGTCAAGACATTTGTCCAAAATTCAACAAAGTGAGATCGAACCCAAATCTAATTATTGCGAATCGAACTTTTTTTTATCAATCAGCCATCCCTACGCCCACAATGTGCACAGTAATGAATTAGTGCAAAGTAATTGAATCACGTTTCCAACGTTTGCACTTTGGCGTAAATTAAGCAGAACAGTTTAGGTTTGTCCTACTTCGTGAACATTATTAATAGCCATAAGTTAACACCCTGTCAGTGGACAGGAAATGAGTAACGAATATATAATGGTGCTTTAATATACGGTAAAACAAGGTCAAATCGATCATATTTTCTAACCAGGCAGAAAAACCTGTGATATAACTACTTTCTATAATTTTTAGTGTGAGGTTAAATTGGGTGTGGTGTAAAAACACACGCTCGTTAAGTTTGCCTCACATCTCTCTCAGCACCCTCTCTATATGGGAGTATAATATATATATATATATATATATATATACTTCCACAGAGAAAGTGTGCGTGAACCGAGAGGGGAAGTAACTAATATATGTACACACACACACACACACATATATATATATATATATATATATATATATATACATGTAGTGAATGAGCTTGTAAATGTATAGGTATTTATGCATATAATTATATATACATATATTCAATATATATATATATATATATATATATATATATATATATATGTATGTGTGTGTGTGTGCGTGTGAGTGAGTGTATGTGTGTGTGTGTGTGTCTGTGTGCGTGTGCTTCTGGGCGTGTTTGTGTACATGTCTACGTATCATTAATCATTTGTCATCGTTGCTGAAGGCATCAATTCAACATTAAATCTGACAGATTTATTTCAATGCCTTTTCCCCTGCGACGGTCCAATGTCTTGCTGGCAGCAGTCGGCCATTTTCTTTTCTGCTCTAAGCTGTTTATCAATGCCGACACATATCAACACATGTATCAACATGTTCTTCCAAATGTCACCTCTATCCATTTTGTTTTTCATACTCGACTTAACCCCACTCCACTCGCACTCTCACCCCTCTCTCTCACTCTCTCTCTCTGTATCTGTCTTTCTCTCTCTCCATCTCTTTTTCTGTTTTTCTTCTATTCATGCGTCTGTAATTTCTAACTTGAATCTATGTCAGTATCTAACATAGAAAATTATGGGTGTATATACATATATATATATATATATATATATATATATATATATATATAAGTTAAAACAAAACAACAAAAACAATTACGGAGAGTGCAGTACAAAGTGTTAGTATTAGGTTCACACTTGAGAGTGAACATACATATATATATATATATATATATTAGAAAGTGACGTTTTTTTTTACAAAATGAAAAATAACCGAGGTGTCCTACACGAGTGAAAGTATAAAGAAAAAAAGATGAAATGGAAAATGCAACTGGATTCTTATTTTAAAAAAAAATATATATATTTATTTGGTTCCTTTACCGGTTTCGCAGTTCTTCTGCTTTTCAAAAGTAGAGTTGAGATGGAGGGTCTGTGGTTTTTAGGTGTGTATATATGTATGTATGTATATATACACACACGCATCCACACACACACACATATATATATATATATATATATATATATATATATATATATATTAAAATAACAGATTAAAGTTTAAGCAAAGAATCGCTGCTTTCACCCTTAACGGGATCTTCTGAAACTAACAAAGTCAATCTGTGAACGCAGAAGCGAATATTTCAAAAAACGTTACAACTGGAGGAAGACAGGAAGACGTTACTTTGGTTCGTGGAAACGTTCCTTGGCAAAGAACGGGAAAAAACGAATATGTACCAGTAATGCACTGGGTAATTGCTGGCCTTGTGCCTAAAGTAGAAACAATTATTTGGAGCGGTGAAAAACAATTACAAGCAAAGACAAAACCACGTTTATGGTATAAAAGAAGTCGTAGACTAATATTCTCTTAAGTGGTTCATAGAGACGTTCTCTGCCAATGAACGGAAAACACGAAGATAATACGTCATATGTGGAACGGGGAGAACAATTGCACGCAAAGACAAAACCACGTAAATGGTATAACTGAAGTCGTAGACTAAAATTCTAACTAGGAAACCGAATGATTCTTGGCTTCAGAGTTAAGAATAAAGTAAATAAAATACAGAGGTAAAAGAAATTAAATGAATACATACACGCATCCATATACGTACATACACAAGCATACGCGAAAACACTCGCCATAGGTATACAAATACACGCACATATAAATATGTGTGTGTGAGTGCGTGTATACAAATAGTTAAATAAACGTATATAAATAAATAAATACCTATATAACACGCGCACACACATACCTACATGTAAATACACATATGTTCGGAGACGTACGTCAACGAAAACACGAAGTACACATATACACACACCCTAAATACGTACGAACCCGCATACTCACACAGACGTAAAACTCACGTATACACATAACCAAAAGCATATGTAAATATTTGCTCTACGGTTTTTATATATTTGATATATATTTATCCTTACCGAGCCCTCTTTGGATTTTAGTTTTCAAATTAATTATTATATATATATATATATATATATATATATATATATATATATATATATATATATACATAATTTTATATCCTAGATAGTGATGTATGTATATATGGTCGATTTAAATAAATGATAGTTGTAAAAATGGGGTAAAATACCCCTAGTGACAGAAAAAAGTAGAAGGAGGACGGATGCCAGGCAAGTGCGCTAAGCGCTATGCTAAGGGGTCTCTGGTTAACCGATTGCCACCTTTCAGAAGATTTTAAGCCTGAAGCTAGAAGGGTGAAAATTCAGTTGACTTATGAGACTTATGAAACATTGGGAAAATGTGAAATTTCAAATGTGTCCGTACTAATTTAAATGACTATAATAATAGTTCATCCCTATACTACTGTATACTACGAGTTGCTCAATGTTAAAGATATCAAATTTACTTATATTCTGGAAACATAATTTCTCTTTAGCTATCGCTTTATTTGCTCTGGATGTGGTTCTTTTCTCGTTATTTCTGGTTTTGAATGCAGTACTGGCTTAGTGGTCAAGAGGTTCGCTTCGCAATCGCGTGTCCCAGTGTTTGTGGCTCATTTGGTCGACCTATGCCTTGGCAAAAAATTGTGAAACTGTCAGCTGGTTGAATGTATTGTACTTGTAATTCAAAAGACCAGCCATGTCATATTTCGTATCACGATGATTCAGTTTTGGAATTACGTTAAATGGATGTGACTGTGATATAGTCAACCACTTTCATGTTAATTAATGGGTCGGGTGTTCAGTTGCTCGATGAAATAAAGGTTAATCCCTAATGTTCGAAATGCATGGAGGATCCGTAGTAAGCTCAACACAGAATACTGTATTACCTGTTTCAGCCGTCAGGCTGAGGCCATGGTTGGCCATCGCCATTGAAACAATTGTCACCTAGGTAAGGATCAAACTCACGACCTTCAAATTCCTCTGATTTCAGATTTGATTAGGAGACTGATGCGCTGCCTACTTCGCTAACTGATTAACAGTTATGTGTGGCACACACTACGCACCTTTACAATACTTGGCCTCGTTCTGAAAATTAAAATTAGTGGCTCCGTCACAGGAATATTTGTCTGAAAAGAAAAAGAAGAGAGCAGTGACAGTATTTTTAACGCTTAGTAAAGTCTCGTCAGTCATTTCTCACTTCCTGTACATAGCCGATATTTGTATGAAATGGAATGAGATAGATCTCTGTCGGTTTCGAGAATGATGTTCGATCCACAGAACAGTATGCTGGTGAAGTTAACGTGTAAGTGGCTGAGCATTCCATTCCACAGATGTGTGTAACCTTAACGTAATTCGCAAGGAGATTTAGCGTGACAATTTGAAACAAGGCAGGGATTTTAATTTCATGTACTGTCCATCTAAAAGGCTTTCACGTGGTTTGCTTCAACGAAATTTCACTCACTCAGTGTTTGGTTGATCTGAGGCTATTATAACTAGCATTTTCCCAAGATGTCATACTAAACACACTTTTTAACCACACAATTATTTAAACTGTACAGAAAATCGAATAGAACCTACTTGGTTTGGCTGATTTGCACAACGATGAAAGCGTTGGTACATTATTTATTGTAAGGATGTTGACATATTCGACGTTCTTGGATATATCAGCAACCACGCAAATGAAGTGTGCACATTAGGCATAGTAATGTCCACAAAGATAATTTTTTTCAACTTGCTACAGTTGAAAAACTTCTTCAAAGAATTCATAAGGGAAGAAATACAATTAGGTCTGGATAAAACACAGAATGACACCTTTTCTCTCTCAATATTTATTGTTAGGAAGTTTTGAAACGTGTTTTTGTCAAATCTTTCTACTATAAATGTTTTAAAACTCTGGATATTTGGTGTCTGAACTTGCTATATAAATCCTACAAAGGAACGCCGAAGAGGACTTATATGTTAAAAGGATTGAACCCATATATTGAGAATTCAAACGAAATCTATCACTGATCAATATAAGACTTAATAAGCAATGAATATTATTCTTTTATACTCTTATTGGTTTTAGTCATTAAACTGCGGACATACTGGAGCACTACATTCAAGAGATTTCATTGCATCGAACCAAGTTTCGTTTCAGCTTTCTACATTCATCATGAATATAATATACAATATTTGCTTTATACATATTTTGACTAACAGATACTCTGAGGCATCTAAGTGGATGCTGGTGCTTCAGGAAGAAAATATATATTATAAGGAAACTAGAATCTGTACCCGGCTTTGCTCAGGTTCATAGAAAGTGTCAGAAAAATTTACATAGTGTAAGATCTTCATATTGAGGAAAGGTACTTCGTAAAACTTCAGATAACTAGCGATAAATCGGTGGCGTAGATTTATCACGACCATCCAAACCTTCATACTACCATACTTACATACATACAAGCGTGCATACATGCCTCCATACATCATACATACATGTATACATACACATCCATCCATCTATACATACACACATCCATCCATCCATCCATCCATCCATACATACATACATACATACATCCATTCATACATAATACATGGGTACGTGTATGCATGTATGCATGTAACTATCCATACATATACACATACATGCATGCATAGAAACATAAATGCATGCATACATTTACACACAAGCTTGTATGCATGTATACATGCATATCTACCAACATACGTACCTACCTGCTTACCTACATGCATACTTGATGATTGTTACTTCGTGTCAGAAGTGTGCCATCCCTTCATTGAACATTGCACAGTCGTGACTTTTCAGACCCGTTTTTGTTTTGCAGATACGCTCACAGATGTGACATTTGAACTGTCTGGCTCTTGGTAAAACCGGCTGGGCTGTGCCTTCATACATTTTACCACGTCTGACTTGCAATTTAAGCCACACTCACTGCAAATGTACTGTAGAGTGTGTGGCGGTAGAACGATGTCACAGTTGGCTCTATTTCTTCCTGGCTCATGTGATTTCAGATGGTTAACAAAACCAGCTCTTGCTAGAAGAAATCGGTCACATACATACACACATACACACATATATACATACTTACACTTTTACATGTTAAGATAATGATGTCTTAGATTGGCAAAGGGCCATATGTGAAAGGGTAGGAGTAAAATCGATGAAACTCACACTGGTACTTCCATCAACTTATTTTATCGATTTTAAAATGATGAAAGGCAAAGTCTAAGCCAGTGGGATTTAAGCTGAAGTCAGAAACCTACCGTCTATTCTATACAACATATCATTCTGTATGTCACACAACAAAGTCTGCCATCCACCACAACAAACCTTACTTATTTTCACCACCCAAATATAATGATGATGGTAATATTAATAATGATTTCTACATTGGCTGTAAGGCCAAATATTTGGATGGAAGGGTACTTGACTGGTGTTTATTTTATGGACCTCTGACAAGAAGAAGAAGAAGAAGAAGATGAAGAAGAAGAAGAAGAAGAAGAAGAAGAAGAAGAAGAAGAAGAAGAAGAAGAAGAAGAAGAAGAAGAAGAAGAAGAAGAAGAAGAAGATTATTTCTGTCTTTTGATTGTCAGTCACTAGAACAATAACAATATCAACAATTTGAACTCCATGGGATTTGAACTCAGAACGTGAAGAATCATAATTTTATGCCACGAAGCATGTTGTCCGACGCTTTACCGATACTGATAATCCTCTTCCCTGTTATTAATAATAATACTGTATTTTGAAAGGCTTCTCTAGCAATCAGTTGCTAGCTGAAGCTTTAATTGGCCTCAGCTCAGTCCCTGATCTCAGAGGCACAATGTGCTGTGCATCAAGTGAATGAAACATTGCAACAAGGACAGGTTAAATAGACTGTGAGGTCTTACATATAAATCTGATGGGTTATGAAACAAACCTATACATACACAAATAAATTCAAATGAAAATGATACCATATGACTCAGAATGTTGATATACAATGAGAGAACGCTGCATGGCTGAATGTTTTAAGAAGTTCGCTTTGCAATGATTATGTCGGGGGTGAATCCTACTGCTTGTCACCATGAGTAAGCCCTCGGATTGCCTGTACCTGTAATTCGGAAGGTCAGTCTTGTGACATATTGTGTCATGCTGAATCTCACTTAGAATTACGTTAAGGGTACACATATGTGTGGAATGCTCAGCCACATGTGCCTCACCTTCGTAAGCAGGCTGATCGATTGTTCGAAGAACTTTAACACGCATCGTCGATACCGATGGAAGTGAATTCCAATAATATATTTTGAACTGTAGTACTTATTGAATAGAGTGTATTTTAATGATACGTGTGGATGAAAATCCATTTCGGCACTGTTGACACTTCGCTAATTGATATTTTGAATATCACTTTAAAACACTTCCTCAATTGATAATAAGTTAATTGTTTGTTTCTAACATAGGAGCAAGGCGGTGAAGACACATTTGAAAGAGCTTAATGTGTTGGATTCACAATCATAGTGCCGTGGGTTTTATTATTGGGCTGAAGAACTCTTATCATTAAAACATCCAAGAAACCTCCTGTGAGATGCACCCTTGTTGGAGACCAGCTAAAACCTGCATGGGTTCATTAAAAGAAAGATAGTACCTGACAAATACTGAAGATGATATAATTGACTCCCTGTCCCCTGCTATTCCTACCCCCCCCCCCGCAAAAAAATTACTCAGCTTTCATGTTGTTTATTATGTTTTGCATCCAGCCCCACGGGTATTGCGGTTCGTATGTTTAAGAGAGTCGGCTTAAAAGTTCATAGGCTGACCAAGATACTCTCATGGAAAGGCCAAATGAGGGTTATTTTTTAACATACTCCCTGGAAAGAAACAATGCAGTTATTAACAAGAAGCATCACTTCTTCGTAGTCAGCCTTTGAAATTTTCAGCCGACCCTGGTACAATGGTTATAAAGTGAGCTGTAAATTCCATTTTTCAGGTACAAGACTAGGAAAATTTGTTGTTTTGAGATGAAAGTTTGATTACATTCATTGCACACCAGAAGTTTATTTTATGGACACTGGAAAGATGATTGAGGTGAGATTCGATTTCAGATCGATGCTGGTCTCTATATAAACGACTATACCCAGCCCGCCTCAAAATTCTACTCCTGTACCTATTATAGAAACAATTATTATTATTCTAAGAGTTAAAAATGTGGTAGATTAACAGTATCGGTATAGCGTCGGACAAAATACTTTGTGGTATATAATTATAGCTTTTTATATTCTGAGTTCAAATCCTGCTGAGGTCAACTTTGCCTTTCAATGTTTCTGGATCGCTAAAATAAAATATTAATCAAGCACTCGGGTCGAGAGATTATTGTTGATTGAATGAGTCATCAGAGAGTTAACATTTTATTCCGAATCTTAAGGTTCTGAGTTTAAATTCATCCGCGTTCAACGTTTTCCTTTCATCATTCCGGCTAGCTGAAATAAAATATCAGTCAAATACTAAGGTCAATATAAAGCTCCTTGAAGGCGGTGCGTTGGCAGTAATGCTAGAGCGTTGGATAACATGCATTATGGTGTAATTTTACGGTCCTTTACTTTCTGAGTTCAAATTCTGCCGAGGTTAGCATTGCTTTTCATGCTTACGGTGTCAATAAAATAAAGTACCAGTAATATACTGAGTCGATTTAATCGACTTTCGCCTCCCAAACATTGTTGGTTTTGTGCCTAAATTAGAAACCAATATAACAGGCTCCCTGCTCCTCACCACCAAACAAAAAAAAATGTCATTTTTCATGTTATACAGTATATTATGTTTCACGTAAATTACTGTTTTATAGTAATTTTACACTTATTTCGTATCTTCTTTTCAAATATTAACACATCTTATAACGCCTTGTTCCTACCTAAACGTTTATGTAACGATGTCCATCCCACCATTGTATTGTGATCTCTATGTTTTTGAGGTTTATTGTAGTAAAGGTTACAGCGTTGGGTAATTTACTTAATTGGTAATTTACTTAATTGACCGTTCCCTTCTTGTTCTCCGTGTTGTTGTTGTTGTGCATATTCTTCTTCATCTTCTTCGTTTCTTCTTCTTCTTCTTCTTCTTCTTATTATTATTATGAATACCATGGTTGACGGAGGCTCGGCTCTGTAAGGTATAGTAATTTTTAACCGCTATAACAATAGTAAATTGTTTCAAACTTTAACCAAATTGTAGATAAAAACACCCTCCTCCTCGTGAGCGGGGTCTTTCTGCCCGTTATTTGGCCCTTCCGGGTTAAAAAACCGCTTATTGGGGTGTTGTGTCCAATATTCATTTTAAACCCCCAAAAAAACATGGCTACAAAAAATAATTTTCACAAATCACTCCCACTCTTTCCGTCTTCTTCTTCCTCAATCGTCACTACAGCAGAGAGAAGATTGTCTCTCTCCCTCCCTTCTCTAAATGTGTCTCTCTCCCTCCCGCCTCTTTCGCAAGCGACGCCAGTAAAGAAAAAGAAAAATATAGTTTCTGATAGTTTCCTCGAGCACGTGCAAACCGTGGAACATTTCTCCACGACGACGACAACGACGAATAATGTGTGCGGTAAATACGGAAAGCCATTTCATTCGTCTGACGTCATGAAGAATAGCAGTATCAGCCGTAATAACAGCAGCAGCAGCAACAGTGACAAGGAAAACAATAGTAGCAGCCGCAACAGCATCAGCAGCAGCATAAACAATAATAGCAGCAGCAGCAGCAGCAACAACAACAGCAGTAGCAACAACAACAACAACAACCACAGCAACAGCGGTGGCGGCAGTCGTAGTACCAGCAGCAACAACAAAAGTAACAGCAGCTCTGACGACAACAACAACAACAAGAAAGAAAAACCAAACTCGTTTGCAGGTATCGCAAAGAACCTGGAAACCATCCTTATAACAAATGAGGAATTACAGGAAGCAAAGAAGATGGTGACGAAAACCCGACACCGAGCAATCTGCAAGGCAGCCGAAACATTTTTCGAAACCCAACAGCATTGTACGGTCGCGTACCGTACAGTAAGCACAAAATCACGTAGGGTTGAAAGAGCCACAGAGGCTCAAATACAAAGAGCCTTAGTGTCTGTGTGGAAGCGGAAAACGCATATCACCCGAGGCAAGAGATATGCCACAGTAGACGTGCTTTTTGCCACACACCAGGAGGCAAAGGCTCAATCCTTAGTGACCCTAAGGAGCGAGGAAATGGTGTTGGTGCCCTCCTACTGCGGGCAAAAAATTGTGAGGGTCAAACTGACCCACGTCTCTCCCGGATGGCCCCTTCTTGGTTGGCCGCATCTGTCCTCGTCGGAATCGAGGACAAAACAATTGTACTGCAATAACAGAAAAAAGTAAGAGAAGATTGGGTCGGCACCTCCATTGAGATGTTAATCCAAACCAACCAGGAGTGCATCGAAGCTATCCCGGATGTGATAGACTTCGATAACGGCATTCAACTGCCCATAAGTGTTGAGGGCAAACGCCCGAAATGCTTTCGCTGTGGATCGAAGACTCACCTCAGGGCTTTCTGCAATGAGAAGACTCGGAGAAAGGAGAAAACTCCCCTCCTTCCGAAACGGAGCTCCACTGCTACCAGCACCAGGACAAGCGGCAACCAGGAACGATAGGTCCGTGGCACCCATACCCACGCCACGGAAATCAAGAACAGCAGCAGCAGTGGAAATATTAACAACAACAACAGTAATACCAACTGCAGCTGCAACGGAGACTCCACTGCAAACATCACCAACAACAACAAGTGAAAAAGTGGAGCTGGTACCCCTCCCCGACCTCACAGAATCAGACATGGAGTGTGAGGTGGGAGAGGGATGGCAAAATATCGCAAGGAGGCAGAAACGCAGAAGCAGCGCATCGTTGCCTTCAAACAGGGAGGAAAGAAATGAAAAAAGAATAAAGGCTACTGCAAAGAGACTTACAGCAGCACCACCACCAACACCACCACCACCCACACTAGCACCACCATCACCACCAGCCACAACCCCACCGCCAACAACAACAACACCTTAAACACCACCACCACAAGCACCAACATCGCAAACACAACAAAAAAATACACACACCCAGCAACAACGACAAGAAAATAACAGAACCACACCCACCCCCAGAAAAACAAATGCACGGCAATAAATACACAAGAAACTAATGACTTCCATAATTGAACACACAGAAATTTCACAGCACGACTACATAAAACCAGCACCAATCAAAACACCAACGAACATAAGACTGGTAAGAATAGCACAGAAACAATACACAAACATTAAAACAAAATTCCCCAACGCAGTTGGTAATTTCAGAGACCTAGGAGGGACACTCAACCGGAGAGTATATTCGGACATACTCATAGAAGAGCCGACTACCAGCCGAAGGGACGATTCAACGGTCCCTTCACCAGACGATCAAATGAAAAGGGATGGAGAAACCATCCTTCCTCTACGAAAAGTAAGGTAAGTGGTCTTTCCCATCTTTTCCACTCCATTTCAACATGACTTCACTCAGAATAGGCAGCATAAATGCGCGTGGCTTGGGGTCGTCATGGAAGCAGGGCCACCTGCTGAACGACCTCAGGTCACTAAACATAGATGTAGTGGCCATCAGCGAGACCAGAATCTCCGAAGCACGGGCCTTCGCACCGATCTTCGGCTGCTACGATTTGTACGCATCTCCCAGCCGCCTGGATCGGGGGTAGGAGTTGCTGTGCTTTTTCGGAGAGGTTTGGATCTCGCCATACGGGCTATCCTCCTGGACCCAGAAGGTAAGTTGGTGGTGCTGGACGTGACCAGCGGAGACGGGCAAGCTTTCAGGCTAGTGGCCGTCTATGCCCCGACAGGAGCAGGGAGGCCTGATTTCTTCCGGTGTCTGGAGACCTTTCTTGGAACGTCCCGCTCTTTAGTGTTAGTGGGCGACTGGAACGGGATCTTAGATGCACGCTGGGATTGTATGGATTTAGCGGATAGTGGAGGAGGGTGTAAAACCCTCAAAAACCTACTCAGGCATTTTCAACTGTCGGACAGGTACCGATTGGATTTCCCGAATGTGCCAATGTGGACTTGGACAAACCATCGGGTCATCCTGATCATATCTACATAGAGCATTTTGTAGGGAAATAGATAGGTCTAGCATAGGCTGTCCACAATTCAAAATAGTCAGCTACACGGACCACAACTTCGTGATCTGTGTGCTTGATTTAGATAGGCTTCATAGACGAGGACCCGGCTACTGGAAGCTAATCGCGTCCTTACCAGCGCGCAAGGCCTACAGAGACCGGATTAGCGAACTAGTTAAGCGGGCGTTGACGGGGGCCATCGTCAACAACAAGTGGTGGTTTGATCTGAAAAGAGCGATTAGAATAGAGTACATTAGGTTTAGTAAGGCTTTAGAAATAGAGAAAAATAGAGCAGAGGGAGAACTAGTTAGAAA
Organism: Eledone cirrhosa; assembly: GCA_964016885.1. NCBI lineage: Eukaryota > Metazoa > Mollusca > Cephalopoda > Octopoda > Eledonidae > Eledone > Eledone cirrhosa. Next base: position 187,271,211 of record OZ024742.1, read on the forward strand.
ATTAGACGAGGCGCTTAGCAAAGGCATCACGACCGACGTACTTGCGGCGAAATTGGCCCTTGACCAATTCTTCAATGCAAAGCACGAAGGCTGCGATGTCAGAGATAGGGTGCGGGCTCTCAGACACGAGGGGACGAAAGCCGTTCAATGGGCCCGAGTGTCGGAGGCCCGTCGTGGCAACAAAGCCACGATCCGGTTTTTGGTGGACCAGCTGTTCGGAGGCAGCGGCGGGCCGAATCGAGGGATGGACTTTAGTGTCTACCTCGACGGACTGCCGCGGCTCTCGGCCACTGAGGCGGAGTGTTGCGAAAAGCCGATAACAGCCGCTGAAGTACTGGAGGCAATGACTGGCTGCAGAAGGGGTAAATCGCCTGTTTTGGATGGTCTGCCCTATGAACTTTACGTACAGATGCCAGACTTGTTCGGAGGCCTCTTTACGGACGTCTACTGCAACTGGCAACAGAACGGGAGAATTCCCAACTCTGTGAGCCTAGGAGATGTGGCGCTGCTGAGAAACTATCCGAACAAAGGGGATAACATAGATAATTTCAGGCCCATAACTCTGCTAAACACAGAGTTCAAGATTTTGGCCAAGGTGCTAGCAAAGAGGTTGGCGCTTGTCGTTGGTGGTCTGTGGGGAGATACGCAGACGTGCGCCATTCCCGACAGATCCATCCACGACAACCTCAACCTCATGCGATACATTGTAGAGAGGGTAGCTAGGGAACCTGGCACGGGTGGGTCCTTGATCAATTTAGATCAGTCGAAAGCTTTCGATAGGGTCGACCATCGTTACCTAGCCGCAGTCCTGAGGGAGGCTGGGTTTGGGCCCATCTTCAGAGGCTGGATCGCTGCCATGCACAGCGATATCTGCTCTGTGGTGAGAATGAATGGTCACCTTTCGGAACCGTTCAACATCATGCGCTAGGTCCGCCAAGGATGTCCCCTCTCGTCCCTCTAGTACGTATTGACTCTCGAGCCATTATTGCACAAACTGGAGACGTTGAGGGTGGTCCCGCGCGAACTAGGATGCGGAAGATCCATGTCAGCATATGCGGACGATGTCACCGTATTGGTGTCGAACGCCAAACACATCGAGGCGATCGGCACTACACTAAGAGAATACGAAGCGGTGACAGGAGCAATGATCAACCAGGAAAAGTCAGTGGGCCTGCAGCTCGGCACCTGGAGAGGCAGGTCCATGCCGTCCAACAGCGTCGTCGGGCGCTGTACGGACGGACTGGTTAAATTGCTAGGGGTCAGGTTCGGTCCGGACCTCCAGACGGACAAAAACTGGGACGAGGTGACAAGCAGAGTGGCTTCTCTCATCCAGAAATGGGCGGAAAGGAGGCTATCCCTAAAAGGTCGAGCGGAGGTGGCTAACGCGTACATCGCGTCCATGGTTTACTACCGCCTGACCGTCGTACCTTGTCCTAAGCCCCGCCTGACTGCGCTGGAGCCTTTGCTCTTTCGCTTTTTGTGGAAGGGACGCGCTCCGATGGTCAGGCGGTCCATCTGCTGTCAACACCCGCTACGTGGAGGGCTGGGCATGCCGTGGATGATGATGCGCAGACACGCGCTCAGGCTACGACATCTCCACCTCTTCCTCGACAGTGATCAGGTGTGGTCGCCGTTTGCTAGACACGTATTTCCCCAGCTCGTTTCCTTGACGGCGTGCAGTCCTGGGTCAAGCGAAGACCGAGAGGGAGCGCCTGGAGACTGGAATGTCTTTAGGCGCTCACAGCCCTCGACAAATCGGGCAATGTGATCGGTGGAAACTCCACCTCGGCGTTCTATAGAGGATTAGTGGAGGGGAAGAGCGACGACGTACTTGGGGAAAATCTAGGCGTCGACGAAAATCAACTAGGCAATCTCTTCGGAAGAACTTTCGGGCCGGGACATATGTACAACTTTCAGAAATCTCTGGCCTGGCAGTGCTACCGAGGAGACTTGCCAGTTCGGGATAAACTCTACAGGCATGGAGGTGCCGTCAATCGGGCATGTCCGAGATGCGCGCAGGGCGACAAAACCGTCCTGCACGCACTCGTCCAGTGTCCGAAAATTACTGACTTGTGGGTTTATGTCGAACACCTGCTGTCGCGTGTAGGACGGATCCGGCTATCATCTGAGTTCATCGGGAAGATTGCCCCGGCCTCTTCCTTTAGCCGGGAAGGGCAGGCAGTTTTTATCTGTCTGGTGGCCATGGCGAAAGAGATAGTATGGTGGACACGTTTGAAAGGGGTGAAGACGAGCACTTACCTCTTCGGTGATGCTCTGAATGACTTTTTCAAATTTCATTTGAAAAGGAAAATCAGAGTAGAGAGGGAAGTGCTCTCTTCCCAGCATTTTGTTGAAAGATGGGTGAGAGAAGCAAGAATGGCCCGAGTGAATGGGCCTACTCTGAGTACGTATCTGTAAATTAAAGGTGGAAAACTGAGAGAGGGCACTTGCCTTGGTGGTCAGGGTCACTGTGGCCTTTTACTGGGCTTTCTCCACAAATGTCCCTCCGAAGTCTGCCCCCCTATTGGGGAATTATTCATAGTTATTTTTTTGTTACATCCTCTGTTTTTGTTTTTTACACGCAGAAATGCCCATTTGTTCCGTCCTGTATTGTCCTGCACTGTCATTAATGTCTACTTTATATAAACCCTTGTGGTTAATAAAGAAATCATTATTATTATTATTATTATTATTAAAAGAACTCATAAAATATATAAAGCAGCACACAGACATCACGGAAAAAAAACTACTACACCCCACTAACACCAAGAACTCTCCCGACAAACATAAGCATCATCGAAATCTCAATAGAACAGTACAAACCTTTAAAACAAAAATTCCCCAACGCAGTTGGAGACTTCAGAGGGACGGTTACCAAGAGGATATACACTGACATCCTCTTGGAAACACCCATGACCAGCGAAAGGGACGGTTCTACTGTCTCTTCACCACACGAACAAGGTAAGTGACCCTTTCTCATTTGCCCCGTTTCTCATCCAACATGGCTGTACTCACATTAGGCAGTATAAATGCACGTGGCCTGGCGTCATCTTGGAAGCAGGGTCACCTGCTCAATGACCTCAGGTCACTAAACATAGATGTGGTGGCCATCAGTGAAACCAGAATCTCCAAGGCACGGGCCTTCGCACCGATCTTCGGCGGCTACGATGTATACGCATCTCCCAGCCGTCCAGGATCGGGAGGAGGGTTTGCCGTCCTTTTTCGGAGAGGCTTGGATCTCGCGATACGGGCCATCTTCCTGGACCCAGAAGGTAAGTCGGTGGTGCTGGACGTGAGCGGCAATGCTTTCAGGCTAGTAGCCGTCTACGCCCCAGCAGGGGCAGGACGGCCAGATTTCTTCAGACGTCTAGAGAGCTTTCTTGGAACGTCCCGCTCTTTAGTGTTAGTGGGGGACTGGAACGGTATCTTGGATGCACGCTGGGATCGTGTGGGGTTAGTGGATAGGGGAGGAGGGTGCAAGAGCCTCACCAACCTGCTCAGACGTTTTGAACTGTCTGACAGGTATCGACTGGATCACTCGAATGTGCCAATGTGGACATGGACAAACCGTATCGGGTCATCCAGATCGTATCTAGATAGGGTATTCTGCAGGGAATTATATAAAACTAGTATAAGTTGTCCACAATTTAAAATAGTCGACTACACAGACCACAAATTTGTGATCTGTGAGACGACATAAACAGACTTCATAGACATGGGCCTGGTTACTGGAAGCTGAAGGCGTCTTTCTCGGCGCGCAAGGCCTACAGAAACCGGATTAGCGTATTAGTTAAGCAGGCGTTGACGGGAGCGGTCATCAACAACAGGTGGTGGTTGGCTCTGAAAAGGGCAATTAAAGTAGAGTCGATTAGGTTTAGCAAAGGAGTAGTGATAGAGGAAAATAGAGTAGAGGGAGAGCTAGTCAGAAAGCTAGAAGAGGCGTTTAGGACAGGCATATCAACCGACGTGCTTGCGGCGAGATTGGCACTCGACCAATTCTTCAACGCAAAACACGAAGGCTGCGTTGTCAGAGCTAGAGCGCGTGCTCTGAAACACGAGGGGACAAAGGCAGAGTTCAAGATTTTGGCCAAGGTGTTAGCATCGAGGTTGGCGCTTGTCGTCAAGGGTCTGGTGGGAGAGGCGCAGACATGCGCCATTCCGGACAGATCCATACACGACAACCTCCACCTCATGCGATACATCATAGAGAGGGTGGTTAAGGAAGCTGGCAAGGGTGGGGCCCTGATCTACTTGGATCAATCCAAAGCATTCGATAGGGTCGACCATCGATACCTGGCGGCGGTCCTCGAGGCAGCCGGTTTCGGTCCGTTGGATCGCAGCAATGTACAGCGACATCTACTCAGTTGTGAGGGTGAACGGTCACCTGTCGCAGCCGTTCAGCATCATGTGCTCAGTCCGCCAGGGTTTTCCCTTCTCTTCCCTCTTGTACGTATTGGCTCTCGAGACGTTACTGCACAAACTGGGGGCGATGAGGGGCGTCCCGCGCGAATTAGGATGCGGGAAATCCGAGTCGGCTTACGCTGACGACGTCACCGTGGTGGTGTCGAGCACCAGACACATCCAGATGCTCGGCACCTCTCTAGGAATACGAAGCGGTGACAGGAGCAAAGATAAACCAGGAAAAGTCGGTGGGCTGGCAGCTAGGCACCTGGAGAAGCAAGTCCATGCCGTCCGACAGCGTCGTGGGGCGTTGGACGGACGGACCGGTTAAATTGCTCGGGGTCTGGTTCGGACCGGACCTCCAGATGGAGAAAAACTGGAACGAGGTGACGAGCAGGGTGGCCTCCCTCACCCAGAAATGGGCTGAGAGGAAGCTGTCCCTGAAAAGCCGGGCGGAAGTGGCGAATGCGTACATCGCATCCGTCATCTGCTACCGTCTCACCGTCGTCCCTTGCTCCAGCCCAACTCTCACCAAAATGGGGCGCCCCCTCTTCCGCTTTTTGTGGAAGGGTCGCGCTCCCATGGTCAGACGATCCATCTGCTGTCAATACCCGTTGCGTGGAGGACTGGGCACGCCATGGATCATGATGCGCAAACATGCGCTGAGGCTGCGACATCTCTAGTGCTTCCTTGATGGTGAACGTGTGTGGTCGCCGTTCGCCAGGCACATTTTCCCACAGCTCGTCTCCTTGACGGAGCTGCAGTCCTGGGTCAGAAAAAGATCGGGGGATGGCGCTTGGAAACTGGAATGTCTCCAGGCGCTCACTGCCCTCTCCCAGTTGGGCACCAGTATCGGTGGAACATCCATCTCAGCGTTCTATAGAGGACTAGTGGAGGGGAAGAGCGACGACATTCTCGGTGAGATCCTGGGCGTCGAAGAAGATCAGCTGTTTGCTCTCTTCCGGAGAACTTTCAGCCCGGGGCCTATGGATAACTTCCCAAAATCCCTGGCCTGGCAGTGTTACCGGGGAGCGCTGCCGGTTCGAGATAAGCTCTACAGGCACGGAAGTGCCGTCAGCCGAGCCTCTCCGAGATGCGCGCATAGCGACGAAACCGTTGTGCACGCACTCGTTCAGTGCCCGAGCATTGCTATGTCGAACAGTTGCTGTCGCGTGTGGGACTGATTCAGTTGTCGACTGAGTCCATTGTGCAGATGGTCTCGCCGTCTTCCTTCGAGGAGGAAGGGCAGGCGGTTTTCATCTGCCTGGTGGCCATGGCGAAAGAGATTGTGTGGTGGACAAGGTTAAAAGGATTAAAGACAAACACTTTCCTCTTCGGCGAATCCCTAATTAACTTTTTCAAGTTTAACTTGAAGAGGAAAATCAGGGTGGAGAGGCAAGTGCTGCTTTCTAGCAAGTTTGTTGAAAGGTGGGTGAATGTAGCGAGAATGGTCCGAGTGAACGGGACCACTCTGAATATACGTCTGTAGTTTGAGAGATAGAAAAATTGAGAGAGGGCGCTTGCCCTGGTAGTCAGGGTGGCCGTGGACTTTTGTGTGGTTTTCGCCACGAGTAACCCTCGGAGGTTTCCCCCCCTATTGGGGAATTTTTCATTGTTTCATTGTTTCATTTTATTGTTTATATATATATATGTTTCTATGTCCTTTTTTTCTTTTCTTATATAAATAATAAAAATATTTACACGCACAAAACCCACATCGTACCGTCCTGTTCCGTCTGTGATGTTTTTCTTGATGTCAGCCCTTGTGGCCAATAAAGAAATCATTATTATTATTATTATTATTATTATTATTATTATCATTGTTCTTTATCTTAGTCTTTAAGAAACCGTCGAATAGGAGGAATGTATCGTTCGAAGAATTCCCTTACGATAAAAGCCAACAAAATATACAAAGCCGCAATAAAAACAACAATTAAAAGCAACAACAACAACAACATTAAACACAAAAATAAAATAAGCCCCCAAAAAATAACAAAGAACAACAAAAGAAATTAAAAAATAAAGAAAACAAGCAACTGGCGCATTTTCTAAGGTTGATATAACATATTAATACCTTAGAGAAATGTTTAGTCTATCAGTACTCCTTGCTATGTTACCTATTGGTGCTTTCACATAGATTTTTATACCGTTTCTTCGATTTTCTCCGTTATCAACTATGAGAGTTCACACAGAAATTCATGAAAGAGTCTATAGATAAGGAAGACTGGTTATAAATCAAGACGAACGGCTCCAGAAATGTTTGTATTGCATTTAATAGATTCGGTGGAGGGGTGGCTGCGGGGAGGAAGGTCTCAGAGGAATTTCATCTATCAATTGGTTCACTGGTCCAACTTGAAGAAAGTTACTTTCATTTATAAAATCATCCATCATCATATTACGCATATATGTATGTATGTATGTATGTATGTATGTATGTATGTATGTATGTATGTATGTCTCTTTCTCTTAATTTCGAGTATATTTTTTTGACCGGCCACCTTCCTGGTGGCAAGGTTGTAAAAGAAAAGAAATTGTCATCCCTTGAATCGCAAGAATGTTTCCAAATTTTGAAGGTGCCAGCTATCGCAGCTATTTGTAGACTATGAATTAGGGAGCTGCGCTTTTTGTCCGCAAATCCAAGTTCAGTCATACTTTGGTCCAAGCGGGTTGGTATATAACCCGTAGCTCCAATAATGATGGGTATGAAGCTAAAGGTGTATCTTGGATACTGGATTTGTAAACTCCTCATCAATGGTCCGTAGATGTCCTCCTTCTCCTGTATTTTTCTGACAACTTTTACATCAAGTGGGCAGCTGATCTCCACAACAGAACACGTTTTCAATGTGTGGTCCCAAACAACAATATCAGGCCGGTTGTGCTTTAATTTGGTGGCAGTTTTTATTTTCAGGTTCCACCAGTATTCCTTAGTGCCATCTGTCTCAATATATTCTTCCTCGTTTGTTGTTAATTTTGTTTTCCGAAGTGCGTTCCAGATGGTTCTAGCTATCCCATCGTGTCTCATGGGGAGGTTGTAGCGAGATGACATTCTTTCGCAGCTGGCAACAATGTGGCTTACATCCTCGATCTTTGTTTTACATAGCCTACATTTATTGTCAGCTGCTGGCCCTCCTTTTTTGTGCAGCAGATATTTGGTAGGGAGTTCTTGTTCCTGTATTGCATAGAGATATCCCTCAAGGTGTGATGTCATAAACTTGTCGGAACTCCATGCCAGGCTTTTTGAGTGGTTTATCCCCTCTATGATCTGTGTTTTACGCCTGAAGTATCCATGCACAACTTTTTTCTGTAATTGGTCAATTTTTTTAATCTTGTTTGAACATTGAATAGGATCTTCCGATTTCTCTGGGTGAGAGATTTATATCAGGCTTTATTCCATATCTCTCCTCCAGATCAGTCGCTATTCTAATGATATTTTTTTTTTCATGCTCATAAACCTGGGAAAGATGGTTGCCAACCTTTTTCCTCTGTTGAAGGTGTTGCTTCAGTGTTACTATCCGGGTGTCATATGTTGTTAATATTGATTTTAGACCCCGGCCACCTTCCTTGCGTGAGAAGTATAGCCTATCCACATCACCATTGATGTTAAAGTTCCCAGTAACACTGAGAAGTTTTCGAGTTCTAACATCCATCTCACTTAGTTCTTGCAATGACCAGTTCAGCAGGCCAAATGTTGGCGTTAGAATTGGCACAGCATAAGTATTGTGGGCAATGTATTTGTTGTATGCTGACAGTTCTGATGACCATATTTTCTTTACTCTTCTGAGGTATTCAGTTCTGGCTCTCTCCTTATTTATGGGTCCATCATATCTGACATTCTCATCCTGTCCAAGATATCTGTAGTTGTCACCTAACTGCAGAGGTTGTATTGTCAGGCCGTTCATCTCTAGATTTCTAGAGGAGCGCACATCTCTTCCACGTTTTACTGCCAAATATGCACACTTGGACTCACCAAATTTCATTTTGATGTCGGTTGAAAATTGTGTAATGAGGTCCAATTGTTTCTTGATGTCATTGATATTTGGCTCATACAACTTCAGGTCCTCAACAAAGAAAAGATGGGAGATACTTCTGGGCCCACTTCTTTGTCCACCTTGTTTCCTGAGTAGGTAAGATAGTGGATTCAGTGAGAGAACGAAGAGTAGCTCTGACAAGCTATCACCCTGAAAGATGCCCTTCTGGTAATGTATCTTATCAGTCTTAACCTGCTCCTTCTCACCTCTAAGGATCAAATTGGTGTACCAGTTCTTGGTCAGGCGTTCAACAGCAGCTACCAATGGTTGTGGGACTTTAGATAACTGTAAAGCCTTAATAATCCACCCATGAGGTACACTATCAAATGCTTTTTGATAGTCCAGCCACACCACAGTCATGTTTCTGCGATTCTTTGTTGTTTTTTTCTGAATCATTTTGTTAGTTAGTAGGTGATCTATGCAACCCCACACCTCCCTCTTTCTACCAGCTTGCTCAGGTGTTATGATGTTGTTGGTAGCACAGTGATCCTGTAAGAACAGGTTAAGGCATCCAGTATATAATTTATACATGATGTTTTGGCATGCAATTGGGCGGTAATTTTTAGCAAGGGTGGTTTGGCTATTTTGGGGAATGAGGAGAGTAGTGGCAGTTGATAACCATCTGGGCAGTTCTTGTGTGCCCTTAATGGTTTCTGTAAACAGCCGTATGAGATCTTGCCGATAGAAAGTGAAATTCTTCAACCAGTATCCTGTAATGAGGTCTGGGCCTGGCGATTTCCTATTCGACATTTTCTGTAGAGCTGTTTCTAGTATTGACCAATCTATGTCATATTGTTTTGTCTGGACATGTTGGCAGTAGTCCTGTTCCAGTTCTTTTAACCAATTAGCTTGTCTGTTGAATCCGTCATCCGTTTCCCATACATATCTCCAGTAGCTCTCAACCTATTCTTTTGAAGGGGTGTCGTTTACAGGGATTGAGATTTTGCCACCGAAGCTGCGATAAACTGATTTAGGATCTCTGGCAAACAATCTATTTAGCACTTGTCGTTTATGTGCTGTTGACTTATATTTTAGTCTTTCTGTTGTAGCTGTGAGTTGTTGTTTCAACTGGTGTAATTTGGAGTTCAAAGTTTTAAATTTTGTATCTCCAAATCGTCTCTCTAACTTTTTCTTTAGGTCTTCCTGGTGTCGTGTGAAGTTGCTCTCTATGTTGCATTTCATAACGACTGCGATGTGTGAGATACTTCGTCTCAGGGACAACATTTTGGTTTTTAAATTTCGCATCCACGCTGGTTCAGGCTTTCTGTTTGTATCTTGATTGCGTGGTTTTAGATGTGTGTTATATGATAGCAATGTGACAGCTGAAACATATAACAAAACATTAAGCGTTTCAAATGTCGTTTCTACACCTTTAGATCGTATAGCCTTCAGATAATTGCCAGCTATTTCGTTCACCGCTCCCAATTCCAATTTAGTGGGTTCTTTACTGATTCTAGTGTTGTATGGTCTGTCACTAACATTAAGGCTGTGTATCTCTTGAAACATATCGTTCCATATCACTTGTAGGGTGTCCACAAGTTTTTGGTGCTCTGTTTGTTCAGTAGAGTCATGAATTTCAGCCTCGTTGTTGATGTAATGACAATTACTACTAGAGTTAGCTGACCTTTCTCGTTGTTCTTCAGTGGAAGTGGGATGGATTTCAGCAAAATTGTTGGTGAGCTGTTCACTGTTAGATTTAGCTGGCCATTCTCTTTGTCTGTCAGTGGAGGTGGGGTGGTTGTCTACAAGGGCTGCATTTGTAGTATCACTCAATTCCGTTAGATGTATCAATTTACATCTAATGATACGTTTTGCCTGTTCATTTAAATGCTTTGGAGAAAAGTCTAATTCTGGGTGTTTGGAGTTCCATAAAGTTTTTAACCTTTGCATAAAACCGAACTTTTGGGGTTCAGATTGTTTGTATACATCATATAATAATTTGTTAAGCGCGTAGCTCCACTGTGTCCAACGGTTGTAGTTGCGATTTGGTCGAAGGGGACTTGTACTCTTTGCCATGATGAGTTCGTCTATTCACTAATATTTCGTATTTATTTTTGAAAATAGTCGATGATCTTCTTTAAAAGTTTCGACAAAGTTCTGTCAGAATCAAATTTAAAGTTATTCACAGCTTGGGTAATATTTCTTTTCAGTTAGTTTTTAATTCTACAACTGCGTTTTAAACGTTGTTCTTGAATCGTTTGAATCGAGAACAAAAAGAACCGTTACTTAGTATATTCCTTTATGAATGTATTATAATATAACAACGCTGTATTTATATGTTAAAGTTTATGTATCATTCATATAAATAGCTGTTCTAAAAGATATTCACAGTTCAAACACTTATGTTTTTGTTTCTGAATCGAAACCGTTGCTTGTATATTTCTTTATAAATGTAATATTAAATACGTTGCATTTATATGTTAAAGTGTATGTATCGTTCATATATCATAAGTGTATGTATCGTTCATATAAATAGGTGTTTTACAACACACTTACAGTTCAAACTCTTATGTAGAATTATTGTATGTAATCTTACCGCCTAATGTAGCACAACTTTTTCCAATATATGGTATGTTGCATTCATGTAAGCCGTAATTACACACGTCCGATTATCGGACACTGACCACAACGGTCGCCATTTTTATGTATGTATGTATATATGTATGTATGTATGTATGTATGTATGTATGTATGTATGTATGTATGTATGTATGAATGCGTGTATGTATGTAGGTATGCGTGTGTGTATCTATGTTTGTATGTATGTACGGCATGGATACGGCACACACAAATATATATATATATATATATGTGTGTGTGTATATATATATATATATAATTATATATATCCATACATCCATCCATGCATATATATCTATATATCATATAATTATAAATATATATATATAGACGTACACACACACACATACACACACACACGTACACACACACACACACACACGGACCCCCCCCCCCCCCACACACACATATATATATATATATATATATATATATATACGATATTAAACAAATGGAAACTACATTTATAAAACCATATTTATTTCATTATATATATTTCAGGGATATCATATTAAAAATATGGTATGCCCTCTTCAGACAAAATACAATATATAAACAGTTTTATAAATAAATTTGACATACCTTACAACTTTACAACTTCCATTTAAAAAGTTGTTTTAGTAGTGAAAATGTTAAGGACAGTTAGAAAGAAAGACGAAGAGAAAAAAGAAAGAAAGTGTATAGTGCTAAGGACAGTTAGAGAGGAAGGCGAAGAAAATGAAGAAATGTATGTAAAGAAAAAAACAACAGAGCGAGATAGAGAGAGAGAGATATGGGAGAGAGAAATATTGAGGAGGTGAAAAATGAATAACGTACAAATGAGAGATTTAGGAGGGAAGGGGGTACTGTAATTATTTATTTATTTATTTATTTATTTAGTTATAGTGTTAAGGATACGGAGAGAAATAAAAATAAATAAAGAGAGGTAGAAAGAGATATAGGTGGTGGGAGAAAAGAGGTAGATCGAGTAATATCTATTATACGAGGTGGGAGAGATAGGGGAGGGGTGAGATACAGGAGGTAGAGTTAAATCGGCCGATACATAAGTCCCGTCAAGTGTAGAGGGAGGAGGAGAAGAGATATATTCAGAAATAAAGATGATAGTTTTAAAATATTATGTTTCATCAGTCTATCAATTCTTATGAATTAGGTATTATAATGTAAATATCAATATTCATGAATGAGACACATATCAATAATGTGTGAACAAATAATGACTAATGTTTAGTTTAAAAATTCTTAGGTTTATAATCAAAATCTGAGATAAAACTTCAAAAAAATACTGAAATACATAAGTATATATGTATTTTCATGAAAAAAGAAAAAGAAAAAAAAAAGAAGAAAAAAAAGAAAAAAGAGAAAGAAAAAGAGAAGGTTATCTCAAATTCAAGTTGACATTATAGACACACATGTGAGTTTACGTGATCAGCTCTGTAAATTTTTATTTCACATGAAAATCTTCATTGCGTTACAAAAGATTCTACCATACATATATGTACATACATATATATATATACATAAAATATACATTATTAATAATAATATTCTTGCCCTCTTGCACACGCAGACACCAAACGCAATATACGATGTCGTTTTCAATGAGGCGGTCATTTGTCTTGAAAACAGTGTCCTGGAAATTGGTGGTAGGCCTCTAAGTCACTACAGCTTACCTGCTCCTGACAGGAGTGTCCAGAGCTCAACGTCTACAGAACTTCTCCGCGAGATGAGCTACGAAATCAGTGATTCTCCCATGGTCAATTTATGTAGGATGCTCTAGGGTGAGCTGGCCAAACAATCTCTTCATCTTTGCTCCGGAGGGCCGAACAAAAAATATTGTATACTCTGAGGCTCTATCAATGTAATTTAAATATTTTATGTTACTTGGAATATCCATTATGGTTGTACAAATTATTGTTTGTTAAAAAATGTGTTCTTTGTTCAGCCTTTATTGTTGTAACTATCAATTTTCTTTAACGTACTGGCTGATGAACTGGGAAAAACTAAAAATTATTCCAACCCAACATCAGAGCAAGTTAACCCCCACCCTCGCTGACTTGAGAGGCCGTGCGGTATCTTTGCACTGGAGTATAGGGGGATTTCTTAAAAGATAAAATGTCGGTATACCCAGCCGGGCGCCATCCAGACGGGTCAGCTAGTATATATATATATATATATAAATATATATATATATATATATATATATATATATATATATATATATATATATATATATATATACAGGAACCCCCCCCCCCCACACATATATACTTGTAAATGCGTGTCTACATGTTAAAACATATCTGAGAAGGTTCCGATTCCAGAGTCAAGTTCGATCATTGATAGATCGTTTCTCCAGCTGATCGAGAGTGAAACATGTAATATGCAATTAAATATGTATATGAAGTGACACTGCTTCTTTGTTCCCTTATATATTAATACTTTAGAAAATCCCGTTAAGGGTGAAAGCAGCGATTCTTTGCTTAATGTTATTTTAATATATATATATATATACATATATACATGTTCTACAGTTTAACTAATAGGTAGCTGGGTATGTGATCCTGTCATTCCAATCAGCAGTCCGTGATGCAATAAGCAATAGCATTCGCCGTTATATGT
>OZ024742.1:187292338-187319838 GCA_964016885.1 Eledone cirrhosa
AATAACAACAACGCCAACAACACCAATCACAATAACAACATCAATAACAACATCAATAACAACACCAATCACAATAACAACATCAATAACAACAACACCAACAACACCAATTACAATAACAACATTAATAACAACAACACCAACAACAACAATCACAATAACAACATCAACAACAACACCACCAACAACAACAACCACAATAATAACAACACCAACAACAATACCAACAACAACAACAACACAATCAACAACAACACCAACAACAACAATCACAATAACAACATCAATAACAACAAGACCAACAACACCAATCATAATAACAACATCAACAACAACAACACCAACAACAACAATCACAATAACAACATCAACAACAACAACACCAACAACACCAATCACAATAACAACATCAACAACAACAACAATCACAATAACAACATTAATAACAACAACACAACAACAACAATTGCAATAAAAACATCAATAACAACACCAACAGCAACAATCACTATGATAACATCAATAACAACAGCACCAACAACAACAATCACAATAACAACATCAACAACAACAACACCAACAACAACAATCACAATAACAACATCAACAACAACAACACCAGCAACCACAATCACAATAACAACATCAATAACAACAACACCAACAACCACAATCACAATAACAACATCAACAACAACAACACCAACAACACCAATCACAATAATAACATCAACAACAACAACACCAACAACACCAATCACAATAACAACATCAATAACAACAACAACACCAACAATCACAATAACAACATCAATAACAACAACACCAACAACACCAATTACAATAACAACATCAATAACAACACCAACAACAACAACACCAACAATCACAATAACAACATAAATAACAACAACACCAACATCCACAATCACAATAACAACATCAACAACAACAACACCAACAACACCAATCACAATAACAACATCAACAACAACAACACCAACAACACCAATCACAATAACAACATCAATAACAACAACAACACCAATAATGACAATACCAACATCAATAACAACAACACCAACAACACCAATTACAATAACAACATCATCAACAACAACAACAACAACAACAACACCAACAATCACAATAACACCATCAATAACAACAACACCAACATCCACAATCACAATAACAACATCAACAACAACAACACCAACAACACCAATCACAATAAGAACATCAACAACAACAACACCAACAACACCAATCACAATAACAACATTAATAACAACAACAACACCAACAATCACAATAACAACATCAACAACAACAACACCAACAACACCAATCACAATAACAACATCAATAACAACAACAACACCAACAATCACAATAACAACATCAATAACAACAACACCAACAACACCAATCACACTAACAACATCAATAACAACAACACCAACAACACCAATTACAATAACAACATCAATAACAACAACACCAACAACACCAATCACAATAACAACATCAATAACAACAACACCAACGACACCAATCACAATAACAACATCAATAACAACAACACCAACAACACCAATCACAATAACAACATCAATAACAACAACAACAACGACAACAACAACAACAATCACAAAAACAACATCAATAACAACAACACCAACAACAACAATCGCAATAACAACATCAATAACAACAACACCAACCACAACTATCACAATAACAACATCAACAACAATAACACCAACAACACCAATCACAATAACAACATCAATAACAACACCAACAACACCAATCACAATAACAACATCAACAACAACAACACCAACAACAACAATCACAATAACAACATCAATAACAACAACACCAACAACAACAATCACAATAACAACATCAATAACAACAATACCAACAACAATCACAATAACAACATCAATAACAACAACACCAACAACACCAATCACAATAACAACATCAATAACAACAACACCAACAACACTAATCACAATAACAACATCAATAACAACAACACCAACGACACCAATCACAATAACAACATCAATAACAACAACACCAACAACACCAATCACAATAACAACATCAATAACAACAACACCAACAACACCAACAACACCAACAAAACCAATCACAATAACAACATCAATAACAACAACACCAACGACACCAATCACAATAACAACATCAATAACAACAACACCAACAACAACAATCGCAATAACAACATCAATAACAACAACACTAACAACAACAATCACAATAATAACATCAATAACAACAACACCAACAACAACAATAGCAATAACAACATCAACAACAACAACAACAACAACACCAATCACAATAACAACATCAACAACAACAACACCAACAACAACAATCACAATAACAACATCAATAACAACAACAACAACACCAATCACAATAACAACATCAATAAGAACAACACCAACGACACCAATCACAATAACAACATCAATAACAACAACACCAACGACACCAATCACAATAACAACATCAATAACAACAACACCAACAACAACAATCGCAATAACAACATCAACAACAACAACACCAACAACACCAGTCACAATAACAACACCAACAACAACAATCACAATAACAACATCAATAACAGCACCAACAACACTAAACACAATAACAACATCAACAACAACACCAACAACACCTGTCACAACAACATCAACAACAACAATCACAATAACAACATCAATAACAACAACACTAACAACACACACAATATCAACATCAATAACAACAACACCAACAACAACACCAAACACAATAACAACATCAACAACAACAACACCAACAACACCAATCACAATAACAACATCAATAATACCGATACCAACAACAACAATCACAATAACAACATCAATAACAACAACACCAACAACCACAATCACAATAACAACATCAATAACAACAACACCAACAACCACAATCACAATAACAACATCAACAACAACAACACCAACAACACCAATCACAATAACAACATCAACAACAACAACACCAACAACAACAATCACAATAGCAACATCAATAACAACAACACCAACAACACCAATCACAATAACAACATCAATAACAACAACAACACCGACAATCACAATAACAACATCAATAACAACAACAACAAAAACAATCACAATAACAACATCAATAACAACAACACCAACAACAACAATCACAATAACAACATCAACAACAACAACACCAACAACCACAATCACAATAACAACATCAATAACAACAGCACCAACAACAACAATCACAATAACAACATCAACAACAACAACACCAACAACAACAATCACAATAACAACATCAACAACAACAACACCAACAACCACAATCACAATAACAACAACAATAACAACAACACCAACAACCACAATCACAATAACAACATCAACAACAACAACACCAACAACACCAATCACAATAATAACATCAACAACAACAACACCAATCACAATAACAACATCAATAACAACAACAACACCAACAATCACAATAACAACATCAATAACAACAACACCAACAACACCAATTACAATAACAACATCAATAACAACACCAACAACAACAACAACACCAACAATCACAATAACAACATAAATAACAACAACACCAACATCCACAATCACAATAACAACATCAACAACAACAACACCAACAACACCAATCACAATAACAACATCAACAACAACGACACCAACAACACCAATCACAATAACAACATCAATAACAACAACAACACCAATAATGTCAATACCAACATCAATAACAACAACACCAACAACACCAATTACAATAACAACATCATCAACAACAACAACAACAACGACAACACCAACAATCACAATAACACCATCAATAACAACAACACCAACATCCACAATCACAATAACAACATCAACAACAACAACACCAACAACACCAATCACAATAAGAACATCAACAACAACAACACCAACAACACCAATCACAATAACAACATTAATAACAACAACAACACCAACAATCACAATAACAACATCAACAACAACAACAACAACAACACCAATCACAATAACAACATCAATAACAACAACAACACCAACAATCACAATAACAACATCAATAACAACAACACCAACAACACCAATCACACTAACAACATCAATAACAACAACACCAACAACACCAATTACAATAACAACATCAATAACAACAACACCAACAACACAAATCACAATAACAACATCAATAACAACAACACCAACGACACCAATCACAATAACAACATCAATAACAACAACACCAACAACACCAATCACAATAACAACATCAACAACAACAACAACAACGACAACAACAACAATCACAAAAACAACATCAATAACAACAACAACAATGACAACAACAACAACAATCACAAAAACAACATCAATAACAACAACACCAACAACAACAATCGCAATAACAACATCAATAACAACAACACCAACCACAACTATCACAATAACAACATCAACAACAATAACACCAACAACACCAATCACAATAACAACATCAACAACAACAACACCAACAACAACAATCACAATAACAACATCAATAACAACAACACCAACAACAACAATCACAATAACAACATCAATAACAACAATACCAACAACACCAATCACAATAACAACATCAATAACAACAACACCAATAACACCAATCACAATAACAACATCAATAACAACAACACCAACAACACCAATCACAATAACAACATCAATAACAACAACACCAACGACACCAATCACAATAACAACATCAATAACAACAACACCAACAACACCAATCACAATAACAACATCAATAACAACAACACCAACAACACCAATCACAATAACAACATCAATAACAACAACACCAACAACAACAATCGCAATAACAACATCAACAACAACAACACCAACAACACCAGTCACAATAACAACACCAACAACAACAATCACAATAACAACATCAATAACAGCACCAACAACACTAAACACAATAACAACATCAACAACAACACCAACAACACCTGTCACAACAACATCAACAACAACAATCACAATAACAACATCAATAACAACAACACTAACAACACACACAATATCAACATCAATAACAACAACACCAACAACAACACCAAACACAATAACAACATCAACAACAACAACACCAACAACACCAATCACAATAACAACATCAATAATACCGATACCAACAACAACAATCACAATAACAACATCAATAACAACAACACCAACAACCACAATCACAATAACAACATCAATAACAACAACACCAACAACCACAATCACAATAACAACATCAACAACAACAACACCAACAACACCAATCACAATAACAACATCAACAACAACAACACCAACAACAACAATCACAATAGCAACATCAATAACAACAACACCAACAACACCAATCACAATAACAACATCAATAACAACAACAACACCGACAATCACAATAACAACATCAATAACAACAACAACAAAAACAATCACAATAACAACATCAATAACAACAACACCAACAACAACAATCACAATAACAACATCAACAACAACAACACCAACAACCACAATCACAATAACAACATCAATAACAACAGCACCAACAACAACAATCACAATAACAACATCAACAACAACAACACCAACAACAACAATCACAATAACAACATCAACAACAACAACACCAACAACCACAATCACAATAACAACATCAATAACAACAACACCAACAACCACAATCACAATAACAACATCAACAACAACAACACCAACAACACCAATCACAATAATAACATCAACAACAACAACACCAATCACAATAACAACATCAATAACAACAACAACACCAACAATCACAATAACAACATCAATAACAACAACACCAACAACACCAATTACAATAACAACATCAATAACAACACCAACAACAACAACAACACCAACAATCACAATAACAACATAAATAACAACAACACCAACATCCACAATCACAATAACAACATCAACAACAACAACACCAACAACACCAATCACAATAACAACATCAACAACAACGACACCAACAACACCAATCACAATAACAACATCAATAACAACAACAACACCAATAATGTCAATACCAACATCAATAACAACAACACCAACAACACCAATTACAATAACAACATCATCAACAACAACAACAACAACGACAACACCAACAATCACAATAACACCATCAATAACAACAACACCAACATCCACAATCACAATAACAACATCAACAACAACAACACCAACAACACCAATCACAATAAGAACATCAACAACAACAACACCAACAACACCAATCACAATAACAACATTAATAACAACAACAACACCAACAATCACAATAACAACATCAACAACAACAACAACAACAACACCAATCACAATAACAACATCAATAACAACAACAACACCAACAATCACAATAACAACATCAATAACAACAACACCAACAACACCAATCACACTAACAACATCAATAACAACAACACCAACAACACCAATTACAATAACAACATCAATAACAACAACACCAACAACACAAATCACAATAACAACATCAATAACAACAACACCAACGACACCAATCACAATAACAACATCAATAACAACAACACCAACAACACCAATCACAATAACAACATCAACAACAACAACAACAACGACAACAACAACAACAATCACAAAAACAACATCAATAACAACAACAACAATGACAACAACAACAACAATCACAAAAACAACATCAATAACAACAACACCAACAACAACAATCGCAATAACAACATCAATAACAACAACACCAACCACAACTATCACAATAACAACATCAACAACAATAACACCAACAACACCAATCAC
Source organism: Eledone cirrhosa (assembly GCA_964016885.1). NCBI lineage: Eukaryota > Metazoa > Mollusca > Cephalopoda > Octopoda > Eledonidae > Eledone > Eledone cirrhosa. The sequence continues at coordinate 187,299,358 of OZ024742.1, forward strand.
AATAACAACATCAACAACAACAACACCAACAACAACAATCACAATAACAACATCAATAACAACAACACCAACAACAACAATCACAATAACAACATCAATAACAACAATACCAACAACACCAATCACAATAACAACATCAATAACAACAACACCAATAACACCAATCACAATAACAACATCAATAACAACAACACCAACAACACCAATCACAATAACAACATCAATAACAACAACACCAACGACACCAATCACAATAACAACATCAATAACAACAACACCAACAACACCAATCACAATAACAACATCAATAACAACAACACCAACAACACCAACAACACCAACAAAACCAATCACAATAACAACATCAATAACAACAACACCAACGACACCAATCACAATAACAACATCAATAACAACAACACCAACAACAACAATCGCAATAACAACATCAATAACAACAACACTAACAACAACAATCACAATAATAACATCAATAACAACAACACCAACAACAACAATAGCAATAACGACATCAACAACAACAACAACAACAACACCAATCACAATAACAACATCAACAACAACAACACCAACAACAACAATCACAATAACAACATCAATAACAACAACAACAACACCAATCACAATAACAACATCAATAACAACAACACCAACGACACCAATCACAATAAAAACATCAATAACAACAACACCAACGACACCAATCACAATAACAACATCAATAACAACAACACCAACAACAACAATCGCAATAACAACATCCACAACAACAACACCAACAACACCAGTCACAATAACAACACCAACAACAACAATCACAATAACAACATCAATAACAGCACCAACAACACTAAACACAATAACAACATCAACAACAACACCAACAACACCTGTCACAACAACAACACCAACAACAATCACAATAACAACATCAATAACAACAACACTAACAACACACACAATATCAACATCAATAACAACAACACCAGCAACAACACCAAACACAATATCAAGATCAACAACAACAACACCAACAACACCAATCACAATAACAACATCAATAATACCGATACAAACAACAACAATCAGAATAACAACATCAATAACAACAACACCAACAACCACAATCACAATAACAACATCAACAACAACAACACCAACAACACCAATCACAATAACAACATCAACAACAACAACACCAACAACAACAATCACAATAGCAACATTAATAACACCAATACCAACAACACCAATCACAATAACAACATCAATAACAACAACACCGACAATCACAATAACAACATCAATAACAACAACAACAACAACAATCACAATAACAACATCAATAACAACAACACCAACAACAACAATCGCAATAAAAACACCAATAACAACCACACCAACAACAACTATCACAATAACAACATTAACAACAACACCAACAACACCAATCACAATAACAACATCAATAACAACACCAACAACACCAATCACAATAACAACATCAACAACAACAACACCAACAACAACAATCACAATAACAACATCAATAACAACAACACCAACAACAACAATCACAATAACAACATCAATAACAACAACACCAACAACACCAATCACAATAACAACATCAATAACAACAACACCAACAACACCAATCACAATAACAACATCAATAACAACAACACCAACGACACCAATCACAATAACAACATCAATACCAACAACACCAACAACACCAATCACAATAACAACATCAATAACAACAACACCAACAACACCAACAACACCAACAACACCAATCACAATAACAACATCAATAACAACAACACCAACGACACCAATCACAATAACAACATCAATAACAACAACACCAACAACACCAATCACAATAACAACATCAATAACAACAACACCAACAACACCAACAACACCAACAAAACCAATCACAATAACAACATCAATAACAACAACACCAACGACACCAATCACAATAACAACATCAATAACAACAACACCAACAACAACAATCGCAATAACAACATCAATAACAACAACACTAACAACAACAATCACAATAATAACATCAATAACAACAACACCAACAACAACAATAGCAATAACGACATCAACAACAACAACAACAAAAACACCAATCACAATAACAACATCAACAACAACAACACCAACAACAACAATCACAATAACAACATCAATAACAACAACAACAACACCAATCACAATAACAACATCAATAACAACAACACCAACGACACCAATCACAATAACAACATCAATAACAACAACACCAACGACACCAATCACAATAACAACATCAATAACAACAACACCAACAACAACAATCGCAATAACAACATCAACAACAACAACACCAACAACACCAGTCACAATAACAACACCAACAACAACAATCACAATAACAACATCAATAACAGCACCAACAACACTAAACACAATAACAACATCAACAACAACACCAACAACACCTGTCACAACAACAACACCAACAACAATCACAATAACAACATCAATAACAACAACACTAACAACACACACAATATCAACATCAATAACAACAACACCAGCAACAACACCAAACACAATATCAACATCAACAACAACAACACCAACAACACCAATCACAATGACAACATCAATAATACCGATACAAACAACAACAATCACAATAACAACATCAATAACAACAACACCAACAACCACAATCACAATAACAACATCAATAACAACAACACCAACAACCACAATCACAATAACAACATCAACAACAACAACACCAACAACACCAATCACAATAACAACATCAACAACAACAACACCAACAACAACAATCACAATAGCAACATCAATAACAACAATACCAACAACACCAATCACAATAACAACATCAATAACAACAACACCGACAATCACAATAACAACATCAATAACAACAACAACAACAACAATCACAATAACAACATCAATAACAACAACACCAACAACAACAATCGCAATAAAAACACCAATAACAACCACACCAACAACAACTATCACAATAACAACATCAACAACAACACCAACAACACCAATCACAATAACAACATCAATAACAACACCAACAACACCAATCACAATAACAACATCAACAACAACAACACCAACAACAACAATCACAATAACAACATCAATAACAACAACACCAACAACAACAATCACAATAACAACATCAATAACAACAACACCAACAACACCAATCACAATAACAACATCAATAACAACAACACCAACAACACCAATCACAATAACAACATCAATAACAACAACACCAACGACACCAATCACAATAACAACATCAATACCAACAACACCAACAACACCAATCACAATAACAACATCAATAACAACAACACCAACAACACCAACAACACCAACAACACCAATCACAATAACGACATCAATAACAACAACACCAACGACACCAATCACAATAACAAAATCAATAACAACAACACCAACAACAACAATCGCAATAACAACATCAATAACAACAACACCAACAACAACAATCACAATAATAACATCAATAACAACAACACCAACAACACCAATCACAATAACAACATCAACAACAACAACAACACCAACAACAACAATCGCAATAACAACATCAACAACAACAACACCAACAACAACACCAAACTCAATAACAACATCAACAACAACAACACCAACAACACCAGTCACAATAACAACAACACCAACAACACCAATTACAATAACAACATCAATAACAACAACATCAACAACACCAATTACGATAACAACATCAATAACAACAACACCAATAACACCAGTCACAATAACAACATCAACAACAATCACAATAACAACATCAATAACAACAACACCAACAACACCAGTCACAACAACAACACTACCAACAATCACAATAACAACATCAATAACAACAACACTAACAACACACACAATATCAACATCAATAACAACAACACCAACAACAACACCAAACACAATAACAACATCAACAACAACAACAACAGCAATCACAATAACAACATCAATAACCCCAATACCAACAACAACAATCACAATAACAACATCAATAACAACAACACCAACAACCACAATCACAATAACAACATCAACAACAACAACACCAACAACACCAATCACAATAACAACATCAATAACAACAACACCAACAACCACAATCACAATAACAACATCAATAACAACAACACCAACAACCACAATCACAATAACAACATCAACACCAACAACACCAACAACACCAATCACAATAACAACATCAATAACAACAACAACACCAACAATCACAATAACAACATCAATAACAACAACACCAACAACAACAATCACAATAACAACATCATCAACAACAACACCAACAACACCAATCACAATAACAACATCAATAACAACAACACCAACAACACCAATCACAATAACAACATCAACAACAACAACACCAACAACAACAATCACAATAACAACATCAACAACAACAACACCAACAATCTCAATAACAACATCAATAACAACAACACCAACAATACCAATTATAATAACAACATCAATAACAACACCAACAACAACACCAATCACAATAACAACATCAACAACAACATCACCAACAACACCAATCACAATAACAACATCAATAACAACAACACCAACAACACCAATCACACTAACAACATCAATAACAACGCCAACAACACCAATCACAATAACAACATCAACAACAACAACACCAACACCAACAATCACAATAACAACATCAACAACAACAACACCAACAACAACAATCACAATAACAACATCAACAACAACAACACCAACATCAACAATCACAATAATATCATCAACAACAACAACACCAACAACACCAATCACAATAACAACATCAATAACAACAACACCAACAACCACAATCACAATAACAACATCAATAACAACAACACCAACAACCACAATCACAATAACAACATCAACACCAACAACACCAACAACACCAATCACAATAACAACATCAATAACAACAACAACACCAACAATCACAATAACAACATCAATAACAACAACACCAACAACAACAATCACAATAACAACATCATCAACAACAACACCAACAACACCAATCACAATAACAACATCAATAACAACAACACCAACGACACCAATCACAATAACAACATCAATAACAACAACACCAACAACACCAATCACAATAACAACATCAACAACAACAACAACAACGACAACAACAACAACAATCACAAAAACAACATCAATAACAACAACAACAATGACAACAACAACAACAATCACAAAAACAACATCAATAACAACAACACCAACAACAACAATCGCAATAACAACATCAATAACAACAACACCAACCACAACTATCACAATAACAACATCAACAACAATAACACCAACAACACCAATCACAATAACAACATCAACAACAACAACACCAACAACAACAATCACAATAACAACATCAATAACAACAACACCAACAACAACAATCACAATAACAACATCAATAACAACAATACCAACAACACCAATCACAATAACAACATCAATAACAACAACACCAATAACACCAATCACAATAACAACATCAATAACAACAACACCAACAACACCAATCACAATAACAACATCAATAACAACAACACCAACGACACCAATCACAATAACAACATCAATAACAACAACACCAACAACACCAATCACAATAACAACATCAATAACAACAACACCAACAACACCAACAACACCAACAAAACCAATCACAATAACAACATCAATAACAACAACACCAACGACACCAATCACAATAACAACATCAATAACAACAACACCAACAACAACAATCGCAATAACAACATCAATAACAACAACACTAACAACAACAATCACAATAATAACATCAATAACAACAACACCAACAACAACAATAGCAATAACGACATCAACAACAACAACAACAACAACACCAATCACAATAACAACATCAACAACAACAACACCAACAACAACAATCACAATAACAACATCAATAACAACAACAACAACACCAATCACAATAACAACATCAATAACAACAACACCAACGACACCAATCACAATAAAAACATCAATAACAACAACACCAACGACACCAATCACAATAACAACATCAATAACAACAACACCAACAACAACAATCGCAATAACAACATCCACAACAACAACACCAACAACACCTGTCACAACAACAACACCAACAACAATCACAATAACAACATCAATAACAACAACACTAACAACACACACAATATCAACATCAATAACAACAACACCAGCAACAACACCAAACACAATATCAAGATCAACAACAACAACACCAACAACACCAATCACAATAACAACATCAATAATACCGATACAAACAACAACAATCAGAATAACAACATCAATAACAACAACACCAACAACCACAATCACAATAACAACATCAACAACAACAACACCAACAACACCAATCACAATAACAACATCAACAACAACAACACCAACAACAACAATCACAATAGCAACATTAATAACACCAATACCAACAACACCAATCACAATAACAACATCAATAACAACAACACCGACAATCACAATAACAACATCAATAACAACAACAACAACAACAATCACAATAACAACATCAATAACAACAACACCAACAACAACAATCGCAATAAAAACACCAATAACAACCACACCAACAACAACTATCACAATAACAACATTAACAACAACACCAACAACACCAATCACAATAACAACATCAATAACAACACCAACAACACCAATCACAATAACAACATCAACAACAACAACACCAACAACAACAATCACAATAACAACATCAATAACAACAACACCAACAACAACAATCACAATAACAACATCAATAACAACAACACCAACAACACCAATCACAATAACAACATCAATAACAACAACACCAACAACACCAATCACAATAACAACATCAATAACAACAACACCAACGACACCAATCACAATAACAACATCAATACCAACAACACCAACAACACCAATCACAATAACAACATCAATAACAACAACACCAACAACACCAACAACACCAACAACACCAATCACAATAACAACATCAATAACAACAACACCAACGACACCAATCACAATAACAACATCAATAACAACAACACCAACAACACCAATCACAATAACAACATCAATAACAACAACACCAACAACACCAACAACACCAACAAAACCAATCACAATAACAACATCAATAACAACAACACCAACGACACCAATCACAATAACAACATCAATAACAACAACACCAACAACAACAATCGCAATAACAACATCAATAACAACAACACTAACAACAACAATCACAATAATAACATCAATAACAACAACACCAACAACAACAATAGCAATAACGACATCAACAACAACAACAACAAAAACACCAATCACAATAACAACATCAACAACAACAACACCAACAACAACAATCACAATAACAACATCAATAACAACAACAACAACACCAATCACAATAACAACATCAATAACAACAACACCAACGACACCAATCACAATAACAACATCAATAACAACAACACCAACGACACCAATCACAATAACAACATCAATAACAACAACACCAACAACAACAATCGCAATAACAACATCAACAACAACAACACCAACAACACCAGTCACAATAACAACACCAACAACAACAATCACAATAACAACATCAATAACAGCACCAACAACACTAAACACAATAACAACATCAACAACAACACCAACAACACCTGTCACAACAACAACACCAACAACAATCACAATAACAACATCAATAACAACAACACTAACAACACACACAATATCAACATCAATAACAACAACACCAGCAACAACACCAAACACAATATCAACATCAACAACAACAACACCAACAACACCAATCACAATGACAACATCAATAATACCGATACAAACAACAACAATCACAATAACAACATCAATAACAACAACACCAACAACCACAATCACAATAACAACATCAATAACAACAACACCAACAACCACAATCACAATAACAACATCAACAACAACAACACCAACAACACCAATCACAATAACAACATCAACAACAACAACACCAACAACAACAATCACAATAGCAACATCAATAACAACAATACCAACAACACCAATCACAATAACAACATCAATAACAACAACACCGACAATCACAATAACAACATCAATAACAACAACAACAACAACAATCACAATAACAACATCAATAACAACAACACCAACAACAACAATCGCAATAAAAACACCAATAACAACCACACCAACAACAACTATCACAATAACAACATCAACAACAACACCAACAACACCAATCACAATAACAACATCAATAACAACACCAACAACACCAATCACAATAACAACATCAACAACAACAACACCAACAACAACAATCACAATAACAACATCAATAACAACAACACCAACAACAACAATCACAATAACAACATCAATAACAACAACACCAACAACACCAATCACAATAACAACATCAATAACAACAACACCAACAACACCAATCACAATAACAACATCAATAACAACAACACCAACGACACCAATCACAATAACAACATCAATACCAACAACACCAACAACACCAATCACAATAACAACATCAATAACAACAACACCAACAACACCAACAACACCAACAACACCAATCACAATAACGACATCAATAACAACAACACCAACGACACCAATCACAATAACAAAATCAATAACAACAACACCAACAACAACAATCGCAATAACAACATCAATAACAACAACACCAACAACAACAATCACAATAATAACATCAATAACAACAACACCAACAACACCAATCACAATAACAACATCAACAACAACAACAACACCAACAACAACAATCGCAATAACAACATCAACAACAACAACACCAACAACAACACCAAACTCAATAACAACATCAACAACAACAACACCAACAACACCAGTCACAATAACAACAACACCAACAACACCAATTACAATAACAACATCAATAACAACAACATCAACAACACCAATTACGATAACAACATCAATAACAACAACACCAATAACACCAGTCACAATAACAACATCAACAACAATCACAATAACAACATCAATAACAACAACACCAACAACACCAGTCACAACAACAACACTACCAACAATCACAATAACAACATCAATAACAACAACACTAACAACACACACAATATCAACATCAATAACAACAACACCAACAACAACACCAAACACAATAACAACATCAACAACAACAACAACAGCAATCACAATAACAACATCAATAACCCCAATACCAACAACAACAATCACAATAACAACATCAATAACAACAACACCAACAACCACAATCACAATAACAACATCAACAACAACAACACCAACAACACCAATCACAATAACAACATCAATAACAACAACACCAACAACCACAATCACAATAACAACATCAATAACAACAACACCAACAACCACAATCACAATAACAACATCAACACCAACAACACCAACAACACCAATCACAATAACAACATCAATAACAACAACAACACCAACAATCACAATAACAACATCAATAACAACAACACCAACAACAACAATCACAATAACAACATCATCAACAACAACACCAACAACACCAATCACAATAACAACATCAATAACAACAACACCAACAACACCAATCACAATAACAACATCAACAACAACAACACCAACAACAACAATCACAATAACAACATCAACAACAACAACACCAACAATCTCAATAACAACATCAATAACAACAACACCAACAATACCAATTATAATAACAACATCAATAACAACACCAACAACAACACCAATCACAATAACAACATCAACAACAACATCACCAACAACACCAATCACAATAACAACATCAATAACAACAACACCAACAACACCAATCACACTAACAACATCAATAACAACGCCAACAACACCAATCACAATAACAACATCAACAACAACAACACCAACACCAACAATCACAATAACAACATCAACAACAACAACACCAACAACAACAATCACAATAACAACATCAACAACAACAACACCAACATCAACAATCACAATAATATCATCAACAACAACAACACCAACAACACCAATCACAATAACAACATCAATAACAACAACACCAACAACCACAATCACAATAACAACATCAATAACAACAACACCAACAACCACAATCACAATAACAACATCAACACCAACAACACCAACAACACCAATCACAATAACAACATCAATAACAACAACAACACCAACAATCACAATAACAACATCAATAACAACAACACCAACAACAACAATCACAATAACAACATCATCAACAACAACACCAACAACACCAATCACAATAACAACATCAATAACAACAACACCAACAACACCAATCACAATAACAACATCAATAACAACAACACTAACAACACACACAATATCAACATCAATAACAACAACACCAACAACAACACCAAACACAATAACAACATCAACAACAACAACAACAGCAATCACAATAACAACATCAATAACCCCAATACCAACAACAACAATCACAATAACAACATCAATAACAACAACACCAACAACCACAATCACAATAACAACATCAACAACAACAACACCAACAACACCAATCACAATAACAACATCAATAACAACAACACCAACAACCACAATCACAATAACAACATCAATAACAACAACACCAACAACCACAATCACAATAACAACATCAACACCAACAACACCAACAACACCAATCACAATAACAACATCAATAACAACAACAACACCAACAATCACAATAACAACATCAATAACAACAACACCAACAACAACAATCACAATAACAACATCATCAACAACAACACCAACAACACCAATCACAATAACAACATCAATAACAACAACACCAACAACACCAATCACAATAACAACATCAACAACAACAACACCAACAACAACAATCACAATAACAACATCAACAACAACAACACCAACAATCTCAATAACAACATCAATAACAACAACACCAACAATACCAATTATAATAACAACATCAATAACAACACCAACAACAACACCAATCACAATAACAACATCAACAACAACATCACCAACAACACCAATCACAATAACAACATCAATAACAACAACACCAACAACACCAATCACACTAACAACATCAATAACAACGCCAACAACACCAATCACAATAACAACATCAACAACAACAACACCAACACCAACAATCACAATAACAACATCAACAACAACAACACCAACAACAACAATCACAATAACAACATCAACAACAACAACACCAACATCAACAATCACAATAATATCATCAACAACAACAACACCAACAACAACAATCACAATAACAACATCAATAACAACAACAACAACACCAATCACAATTACAACCTCAATAACAACAACACCAACAACACCAATCACAATAACAACATCAATAACAACAACACCAACAACACCAAACACAATAATAACTTCAACAACAAAAACACCAACAACACCAATCACAATAACAACATCAATAACAACAACACCAAACACAATGACAACATCAACAACAACAACACCAGCAACACCAATCACAATAACAAGATCAATAACAACAACACCAACAACACCAACACAGCAGAATTTGTATTCTTTATAATTGAACAGTAAACACTTCTATGAATGACAAAAATAAATACAAAATAAGGGAAATATAAAGAAAAATTGCGAATAATGTCTCTTAGCTGAACAATATATTTTAGCTGCTCTGTATGAACAAGACGGCGAAAATGTTTCCGCAGAGAACAGCCAAAAGCACCTGCTACATCAGCCAACCTACCTATATATATATATATATATATATATATATATATATATATATATATATATATATATATATATATATATATATATATATAGGTAGGTTGGCTGATGTAGACTACCAAATCAACCTTCTCAAATGCAAGTAGATGTTGTTACGGTATGTCGAATGTATTTATCTATAAAACTGTTTATATTGTATTTTGTCTGAGGAAGGCATAGCATATTGTTAATATGATATCCCTGAAATATATATAATGAAATAAATATGGTTTTATAAATATAGTTTCCATTTATTTAATATTGTATATATATATATATATATATATATATATATATATATATATATGTATATATATATATGTATATATATATATATATATATATATATATATATATATATATATATATATATATATATATATATATATATACATATATATATTGGTAAACGGAAAATAAAATGCTAACAAATTGTTCACAGTGAAAAATAGTTTAATTAGGAATAAGTGAAAATTAGTAATAGTATTGGCTAGTATTTAATTTGGGTTTTAAGTTTTACCGGTTGCGCATTTATAATGCTTTTCAAAAATAATTTTGAGATAAGGCGCCCGTGATGTTTGCTCTAGTCTGATTAGAGCAAACATCACGGGCGCTCTGAAAAGCATTATAAATGCGCAACCGTTAACACTTAAAACCAAAAGTGAATACTAACCAATACTATTACTAATTTTCACTTTTTCCTAATTAAACTATTTTTCACTGTGAACAATTTGTCAGCATTTTCTTTTCCGTTTACCAATATATATATATATATATATATATATCTAAGGCGGGTAAAATTCCCGAGATCCATGGACGAGTTCTCTCCAGCGGTCTCTGTCCCTCATTATCGCTGCCATATCTCTAACAGACCAGTGTCTGTCCTTAGGGCATCAACATATGTTAACCTTGGTCTTCCCCTTCTAGTGTGTCCATATATATAGGTAGGTTGGCTGATGTAACGGATACTTTTGGCTGTTCTCTGCGGAAACATTTTCGCCGTCTTGTTCATACAGAGCAGCTAAAATATATTGTTCAGCTAAGAGACATTATTCGCAATTTTTCTTTATATTTCCCTTATTTTGTATTTATATTTGTCATTCATAGAAGTGTTTACTGTTCAATTATAAAGAATACACATTCTCGTGTATCCCATGGGTAGTGAAAGAGGAAGAGAGAGAGAGAGAGAGAGAGAGAGAGAGAGAGAGAGAGGGGGGGGAGAGCTTTATATATATATATATATATATATATATATATATATATATATATATATATATATATATATATATATATACATATATATATATATACATAAGTATGTATACGTACATACATATATGTATACAGACGTACAGTAGTATGTATATATATACATACATGCACACATATATATGTACGTATGGATTTACCGACCATTTATTATAATGCTCGGTTTGTTTGTAAACAAACATCCCGAATTAAGCCGTACAGTGTGTAAGAACCATTGTTGCCCTTTTTTTCAACACTGACAAAGGAACGATGTACTAGTTTCAAGCTTATTAGGTATCGTCAGCACCGTATACCTTCCTGCCAGATGATTGAACGTCTGAAAGTATATACTTTCCTTATGCATATTTCGGTGCGCCCGGTCGATTAACCCACTCGATATGCAAATTAGGCTGCTCAGCCGTTAATATGCATAAGGAAAGTATATACTTTCAGACGTTCAATCATCTTGCAGGAAGGTATACGGTGCTGACGATAGCTAATAAGCTTGAAACTAGTACATCGTTCCTTTGTCAGTGTTGAACAAAAGGGCAATGATAGTTGCCAAACACTGTACAGCTTAATTCGGGATCTGTGTTTACAAACAAACCGAACATTATAATAAATACTCGGTAAATCCATACGTACATATATATATATATGTGTGTGCATGTATGTATATATATACATACTACTGTACGTCTGTATACATATATGTATGTACGTATACATACCTATATTTAAGTAACAGCCGTACTAAGAGTGAGAAATGAAATTTCGTTTCATTGTTTCCATATATATATATATATATATATATATATATATATATATATATATATATATATATATATATATATATATATATATATATATATATATATATATATATATATATTTATATATATATATATATATGTATATATATATATTTATATATATATATATGTATATATATATATATATATATAGGATTATTCTGGATGCAGTAATGGTTAATTACTACACTGGATAGAGTTGACGTACGGTGAGTGGTTACTCAACGAGTTATGGAAGAATAGTTGAAGAAAATCAGTTCCTGATCCTTCTGTATTGCGGAGTGTAGATAAAGAATGAATAATAACAGGTAGACATCATAAAAAGGTAATTTATTCTGTGTGCTTACAAATGTTTCCATGGTGGTTATACAGCCTAGTTATGCTATGTGCAAATTTATATCTATTTGCAAAACTCAATTATCAAATGCTGTGACCGCTGTATCATCAGAGCAGAATGGTTAAAATGTTAAATGTAAATACCCTTAAGTGAGGTTATTGGGGAAGATAGAGTAGAAAAGGTAGAGAGAAATAAGGGGATAGGGAGAGAGAGAGAGCGAGAGAGAGAGAAAGAGAGAGAGAGAGAGCGAGAGAGAGAGAGAGAGAGAGAGAGAGAGAGAGAGAGAGAGATATGCAGGGGTTGGAGAATTTCCCTCTGTGGCAATAAATAATTCCAACCTTAACTATCAACGCATCGCTTAAGGTGGTCGCTTTAATAGTAACCAGTATAATAAAACCCCTACCACAACATCTTGATTAATATATCTGTATTCTACAAACCACTCTCTCCCATTTCTCCAACCTCTGCATATCTCTCCCTCTCCCATTCTTTCTCTCTTCCTTTTCTACTCTATCTTCCCCAATAACCTCACTTAAGGGTATTTACATTTTACATTTTAACCATTCAGCTCTGATGAAACAGTGGTCACAGCATTTGATAATTGAGTTTTGCAAATAGTTATAAATTCGCACATAGCGTAACTAGGCTGTATAACCACCGTGGAAACATTTGTAAGCACACAGAATACATTACCTTTTTATATGTCTACCTGCTATTATTCATTCTTTATATATATATATATATATTTATATATATATATGGGGAGAAAGAGAGCTATATATACTGTATGTGTATATGTATATGCATAAATGTATACATATATATAGAAAGGGAGATAGATATATTGAGAGAGACGGAGAGAGAGAGAGAGAGAGGGAGGGAGAGTGAAGAGAGAGAGGGGGAGAGAGAGAGTGTGAGAGGGTGAGACTTTACAGAACAGAAATAAAAGATGTTCTATTAGTTATATCAATTGTGTGGCTGTCATTGATGAAGATTTACTGTAAAGCTGATGATAGTCTCAAGATAAAGTGAAAGAGAGTCCAATGTAGACACACACACTGCCGCACACTGGTATGTGTTAATATATTTCTAAACACACAGACCACCGCATACTGGTGTGTGTGTATTTATATTTAGAAACACACACACTACCGTAAACTGGCCTGTATGTATTTCTAAACACACACACCGTCGTACACTGCGTTGTGAGGTGTAGGACACCTCGTTTTTATTTTCATTTTGTAAAAAAACCTCACTTTCTAATATATATATATATATATATATATATATATATATATATATATATATATATATATATATGTCCTCTTGAACAGAAAGACTTCATTTCACGCTATATTTCTATATTTCTATATTTCCAAACACACACACACCGCACACTAGCGTGTGTGTCTATATTTCCAAACACACACACCGCCACACACTAGTGCGTGTGTCTATATTTCCAAACACATACACCGCCACCGCACACTTGGGTGTGTGTGTCTATATTTAGAAACACACACACCACCACCGCACACTAGTGCGTGTGTCTATATTAGGAAACACACACACCACCACCGCACACTAGTGCGTGTGTCTATATTTAGAAACACACACACCGCCACCGCACAGTTATGTGTGTCTCTACATTTCCAAACACACACACCGCCGCACACTAGTGCGTGTGTCTACATTCCCAAACACACACACCACCACACACTAGTGCGTGTGTCTATATTTAGAAACATACCGCCACCGCACACTAGTGCGTGTGTCTATATTTAGAAACACACACACCGCCACCGCACAGTTGTGTGTGTCTCTACATTTCCAAACACACACACCGCCGCACACTAGTGCGTGTGTCTATATTTCCAAACACAGACCGCCACCGCACACTAGTGTGTGAGTCTACATTCCCAAACACACACACCGCCACCGCACACTAGTGTGTGTGTCTACATTCCCAAACACACACACACCGCCACCGCATACTTGTGTGTGTGTCTATATTTAGAAACATACATACCACCGCCGCACACGTGTGTGTGTGTGTCTACATTTCCAAACACATATGTCGGCGCATTCACTGCCGCAAAGCAAACTTTAAACAAGAAATCAAAGACGTTTGAAAATTGAATCTATATAAAGGAAAACACCTCAAACAGATGGACAAACATAACTGTCATCTATATTATATAATACGCAGATGTGTGTAGGTATGTGGAATATAGATAAACAAAATATCTAAACCACGAAGACCGCCTCATGAGAAAAGACTGTCCCGTGCTTCGTTTGTTTTTCTGTTGTCTTCGTACACCTTTATTTTATTTTATTCGTTTTGTATGGTCTAAGATACGTGGGAAACTTTTTCAAATTGCTATAAATGTATATATACATCGTGTATGTTCAGAAAACGGCGGAATTTTAAGATAGAATTAGAAGTTCTCGCCGTAACTTTGACAGAATAAAATAGTATAATAATTGTTTCTACTTTTGGCACAAAGCCATCAATTATATCACTGCATTACTGGTACTTTATTTTATCGACCCCGTAAGGATCAATGGCAAAGTTAACGGAAAGGGGCGTATGAGACTTGTTATTGTATTTTTGTGATTGTCCGTTTTTTAACTATATGTGTACAATTACCTCCTGCGTTTTGTTTGTTCATATATATATTACATATTTAATTTAAGTGAAAAAATTCTATATACGGGAGCATAAGCCAGACAGACCAAAATATTTCGATATATAAGTGAGATAGCCTATCAATTTATCTATTTATCTATTTACCATTGTCTCGTTTTCTCTCTCTCTCTCTCTCTCTCTCTCTCTCTCTCTCTCTCTCTCTCTCTCTCTCTCTCTCTCTCTCCCCCTCTCTCTCTCTCTCTCGCTCCTTCTCTCCCCTCTCTCTCTATATATATATATATATTTCTGCGTATATATATATATATATATATATATATATATATATATATATATATGTAGAAGGTGAGTAATATTGTAGAACAATAAAACTATGCATATATCAGATAAGTAACACTCAACAGTTGGTAGAACTGGAGTATATATTAAAGAAGAAATTAAAAGATAGTTAAAGAAGTTCCATATATTTTATTATGCGCATTTCGAAAACAACATCATCCTGGGACAAAAATTGTGTTCTCATCAGATAAAATAAGGTAACATGATATGCGGCCTAAAAACACTTGTCAATAGGAAAGTGTAAAACCGACATATGACAGAAAATATAATAGTAAGAAAAAGATAGGAAAATAGAAAAAAGAAAAGAAGAAGGAGAAAAAGGAAAAAGAATGTGAGGAGAGGAAAAAAGAAAAAAAAAGAAAAAAGAAAGAAGGAAGAGGGAGAAAGAGAAAGAGAGAGAGAGAGACTTTTGATCAGGAACGCTGTCAAAATGAAAACAGCTGTAAATAACGGTTAACAAGTAAATTGATGAGGTTTATGTGCGAATATTATAGATGGTATTCAAATAATTAGAGGTCTAAAATATAGAAACTGGGTATATTATTTTATATTGGGTTTAAATACAAAAACTTGGATTAAGAAGTGTAAAAATGTATTAATAAAATAAAATAAAATAAAATAAAATAAAATTAAAATAAGTATAAAAAAAAGATTTTATATGGAATAAAATAAAATAAAATAAAATAAAATAAAATAAAATAAAATAAAATTAAATAAAAAAATTAAAAATAGTCTATGTCAAAATTAAAAATTTCTATTATATGTATGTTTTGCATTTTCCTGTTGACAAGTGTTTTGGGCCTCATATCATGTTACCTTATTTTATCTGATGAGTACACAATTTTTGTCCCAGGATGATGTTGTTTTCGAAATGCGCATAATAAAATATATGGAACTTCTTTAACCATCTTTTAATTTCTTCTTTTATATATATATATATATATATATATATATATATATATATAAAGAAGTATATAGCGAGAAGTACACATAGAGATATGTGTACTTCTCGTTAAATTATAGGGGATTATTGAGAGTCTTTAACTCCAATTTTTAATTCGATATAATTGCTCCTGTTTCATTTGTATATGTAAGTAGAGCTTCTTAAGTTGAATGGTTCTGAGCTGCTATTTTTAGCGGCCTTATGGTCTATTCGCACTCAATGGGCTATACAACGTACATGTGCTTTCTCTATACCTTGTGCGTATTATTAGTTATCTAATATATTTTTAGAAGTGGAGATCGTATTCATAGGGCATCGCCGATGAGCTACCCTACAATATGTAGCCTTCACTTCATATAGCGGTACATACTCTATTTTGAGCATATCCGGATGCTATAGTTACATTGGATGGTTAGTACACTTTGATATATTCTTTTAATTGATAGGTATTCACCATTCCTTTCATAGTTAATATATTCTTCACTCTGGTGGTTTTAAATCCTCTATCTTATATTTTAAATCACATATATTTGTGTACTTATATAAAGAGCCCGGAATCAGTACCTTGAGCTCATTAAATCATAGTGGGTGATTGTGAGTTTTTAACTCCACTTTTTAATTTGATATATATATATATATGTATATATATATATATATATATATATAGAAGAAGAGAGAGAGGGGTAGAAAACTGGAAGGTAATATCCGTAGTGGTAGAGCACTCAGTCCATGGGACAAATTAGGTAGAAGTGGTAACACAACAGTTAGTTCACCATACCGAGAACGATTGTTTCACCTTAGCGGATCCTCATTCCGTGCTGAGGATCTGCTAAGGTGAAACAAATGTTCTCGGTATGGTAAACTAACTTTTGTGTAACACTTCTATATATATATATATAAATATATATATATGTGTGTGTGTGTGTGTGTGTGTGTGTGTGTTTGTGTGTGTGTGTGTGTGTGTGTATGTGTGTGTGTGTGTGTGTGTGTGTGTGTGTGTGTGTCTTTATACTTTGGGAGGGTCATGTCATGTTACCAATAAAAACACACGAACCTGTTAATTTTTACTTCAGTTTATCATAAACAACCAGTTGGTTAGTTTAATAACCGGATGGTTGTTTATTGTTTATTGTCAAAAGTGCTTCGTCACACATTCTGTGAACTCCTCAGTGATTGATTTGTTATTTTGTGTCTTCTTAGTTCTTTTTACACAATCTTGTTTTTGTGGGTTATGTGCTGTGTACTTACTTGGTTTGCGAATGTGTTATATCCAGGTGTGTGTGTGTGTGTGTGTGTGTGAGAGAGAGAGGGAGAGAGAGAGAGAGAGAGAGAGAGAGAGAGAGAGAGAGAGAGAGAGAGAGAGAGAGAGAGAGAGAGAGAGAGAGTGTGTGTGTGTGTGTGCTTGTTTATTTATTTATTTATACGTTTATTTACTTATCACTAGCTGGTTGCTTGTTCTATCTGTGTGTGTTTGCTTTGTTTTTATTAGTTTGCGTCTTGCGTGTCTCTGTATGTAGATTACATTTTATGTATGTTATGTGTAATATATAGTCGTCGAATTGGCAGAGGCGTGAGAACGTCGGATAGAATGCTTTACGGTATTCGCTCCAGCTCTCTACTCTCTGAGTTCAAATCCCGCCGAGGTCAACTTTACCTTTCATCCTTTCGAGGTTGATAAAAAAAAGTACCTCTCTAGTACTGGGGTCGATTCTTCCTCTATATCTCTTTCTCTTTTCCTCTCTCTCACTTTCTATCTGTCTCTTGAAGAAATCTGCTGCACACAGGCCTGGAGAGGGATGGGCTTCGCCAGTCTTAAAATGCCCAAGAAATGTCGTATGTCAATACGGCACCCCTAAAAAACTCAATCAGGAGTTACGAGACCATACATACATGTGTGTTATACATGCTATGTAAGTAGTATAAATATTCATAGATTCTGTACTTGTTTCCA
>OZ024742.1:187324838-187422338 GCA_964016885.1 Eledone cirrhosa
GCTTTATTTTATCGGCCCTGCTAACCTCTGTGAAATTTGAACTCAGAATGCAAAGGGTCGTAAGGTTAATCAAAGACAAAGAATATACTCTGTAAAGTGTTTCAATATACTCCATCTTTGAAAATGGCACCATACCATAAACAGGTTAAGTTCATTTCGGAGCAAATTTCAAAGAAGAACATCCATCACTTTGTACTTGTCTTTTATATGTATTTGTGTTGTGGTCATCCGTACATGGTGACCACTGACGTCCGATGGAGGTATTTTCAGTCAGTCATCTCCCTAATAGTGAGAACCTTATATACGATAACTAGCTATTTGTTCAAGATCTGATTTGATTGTCCCAATCTACATTTGCAATTGGCCACCTTACCGTTTACACCAACCCCGAAGGGGCACAGACGCAATTACATTGTGGATGAGACCACCATGTGAGTGGCAAATTGCGCCTTTTAAATAGAAGTTGGAGGGAATCAAGCCGGCCGCATCACTGATATTTAGTCATATCATTTAGAGCACCAGATTAACGCATCGGTGTTTATTGCGGATCTTTGCACTCCGCATTCAAATCCTGCCGTGGTCAACTTTGCTTACATGTATTCGTGGTCGATAAATAAAGAGCCACTAGTACAGGGACAGAGAACTAGCAGAATTGGTATAAGATCTGATGTAATGCTAAACGATATCTAATCCGTTTGTGTGCTCTGATTTCAAACCCCGTCTCCTGCAACTGCATATAGTATTGGCAATGCAAAAACTAATAGAAACATAGTTTTATTAGTCCGGTATGACGTTCAACTCGTTTCCTTTTTGAACTGCAGGTCAATAACTTACAGTTGAAGATCAGACAACAATTCATCGATAAATAAGTCAAATAGCATCTTAAGAGTGTTTTTAATGCTTTCCCATTTTCATAAAGATCTGAAAAACGCTTTTAAATCTGTCGCTTCAGATTAATGAGTCTTGAGCGAATTCTAAAGGCGATGAAGTATTTGTTTCTTAGTTGTAGTTTTCACGGTAGGGAAAATGGTGGAAGTTATTCATCATGAGCTGGGAGTGAAAGAATGTTAACGTATTTTAACAAGTGAAGAAATTTTAATGTATTTTAATGAGTGAAGAAAGTTTAAAGTATTTTAACGAGTTCAATTTTAGTTTACAAGGCTAATCTGAGATTTTATATGCAGCATATACTGAGATCACAGTTCCGCTACTATGGGCATATGGTTAGAATGTCTCAGGAAAGAATCGCTGGACAGAGTTTACGGGCAAAACCAACTGGTAACAGACTCCAGCGGTAGACTCCGAGCACGATAGTTGGATAACATCCATGAGGTGGGCTGGTCTCGCTTGGAGATCCAGCTGGATCATTTGGATACAGTTGCTTCTGACAGGACCCGATTGAAGGAGTGTTCAAGACTCTGCCCCTATGATCCTCTCAGGAAGAAGAAGAAGAAGAAGAAGAAGAAGAAGAAGAAGAAGAAGAAGAAGAAGAAGAAGAAGAAGAAGAAGAAGAAGAAGAAGAAGAAGAAGAAGAAGAAGAAGAAGAAGAAGAAGAAGAATATAAACTGGGAGAGTGATAACTTTCAGTCATACAAAGTCTAATTCTCTTATTGGTTTCGATCATTGGACTACGCTGCATCACTTGGAAGTGACTTAGACTTCCCAAGTCTTATTTGCTTGAAGCCTGGTAATTACTTATCGATTTCGTTTTGTCGAACTACTAAGTTACGGGACATAAACAAACAGTTCTATTTCTTCTTCCTCGACATTCATTCTTCTCTTCGTTTATCATTCATTTCAACTCTCTCATTTTTATTTTCTATTTTTTTTTATTTTCGGAAAATTCTACGAAGGATGCATTTCTATCATCACTTTTCTTCTTCTTCTTCTTCTTCTTCTTCTTCTTCTTCTTCTTCTTCTTCTTCTTCTTCTTCTTCTTCTTCTTCTTCTTCTTCTTCTTCTTCTTCTACCCCATCATAATCAACATCACCATCCTCCTCTGCACAATCACTATCACCATTCTCCTCCTCCTCCTCATCATCACCATCATCATCATTATTATTACCAATATAGCACTACGACCACCACCACAATCACCACCAAAGATCATTGTTTTGGACCATGCAAAGATAATCTTGTGACCACATCGCAAATGAGGAGGACATGTAATTTCCCGGATACCATCACTTAATTTCTAATTAAATCTCGTAATTTTCCCCTCTGTCTCTCAAATACACTCTCATATATCTTTCAATGAAAAACTACTTCCCGAAACACTATGGCTTCTTCCGAACTATTTTAAACGCTAAACTAATAAACCTAAAATTGTATTGTACTCTCGTGTTCTTTTCATTGACGTTTCTGAAAACATACATATATAAATATATAAATATATATATATATATATATATATATATATATATATATATATATATATATATATATATATATATATATATATATATATATATAGTTATGTAATACACAACATAATGCAATTATTCCATTTACCAGTGGTTTCTTAAAAGCAAAAAAATTTGCTTTCAATCCTCAGAAGGAAAAAATCCTGGTCTAGACCAGGATCTTTTCATTCTGAGGATTGAAAGCAACATTTTTTGCTTTTAAGACACCACTGGTAAATGGAATAATTGCCTTATGTTGTTTATTACATAACTATTAAGCTCTGTTACCTACATAGAGCACTCTTTTTTCCTGGACTTTTCCGACGGAAGTACTTCATTCATACATATATATATATATATGCGGGAAAGTAAGAAATCGGATAATAGACCGTTAAAACATGTTTATTTAAAACAGCACCTACGTACGTTTCGCCTGGTTGGGCTTCCCAAGGGTATAAATAATCAAAAGTGTTCCTTACATTGCTCGGAAAGAGTTTTTGGGGTTAAATCTACGTCAAGGTTTATTGCTCGCAAAAGTAGCTTGTTTTGATTTTGCAGCAGGTCAAGGGAGGTAACTCTGGCCGTTGTTAGGGCAGTCTTTCCCGGACAAATGTTTTATCCGCTACGAGATGAGGTTACAACCTTACTATTGTCGATACGCATGTAATCAGCGCTTATTTTGAGAGGTTTTTTTTAGCTGCATCTGTTTGTCTGAGTCGTTTGAGGCTGGGTCTGGTATGCAAGGATAGTTTCCTGGGTGTTATTTTGCAGCGCCTGCCCGCCGGGGTGTTAAGACTTGTTGCAGGGAGATCCGGTGCACGGTTTTACTCCTCATCCTTAACCCATCTGAAGAAGGATATTTTTAAGCGATGTGTACAACTTATCGCTGTTTCTACTCTGCTGTTGATGAGCTCGTGGGGTGCAGTTATGATGTGGTAGAGCTCCATGAGACAAAGATCGCATTTCCTCTTGAAGTTGTTCGGTGCAGCCCTTCCGACAATATCCCAGTGCGTGGAGAAGCTGATATTTAAGTCCTTTAGTGATGTGATGTAGTCCACGAGCGAAGTGGAGTGTCTTAGTTTTTTATTTGTGGAAGAGTGGAGATGTGTTCGAAACCTAATTTTGAACGCGCCGGAGGTAGCCCCTTTATAGTGTTTAACGCTATTGTGGCTAGTTATAGTGCATCTATATATAACCCTATCAGTCAAGCAGTATCCTCTAAGGCGGCAGCGTCCTCTGTCGCGGCAGTTGCAAATTCTGTCGCGGTTCCGTCTATTTCCTACGGTAAGGCAATCATTGTTGCTGCCTACGTTGTTATCCCCGCTACCGCAGCTGTCGTTAGCACCATTACAACCCAGAGCACGCGGGGTGGTGCGATTGTTATTCCGCACGTCATGTCCTGCATGTTCCCCTGTCATTTCGCGGTTATGCTGGTTGCGTCTGCGGATGCCGTTGCCAACACTATTGGATGCTGCCAGGGAGTTGTTAAGGCCGATATAGTTATTGTCAGGTGTAGGTGCGCCTGAGTCGAGGTGCTGTGTCTTGGTGATCTTACTGTGGTTCGTTGTTCCTATGATGTCTGCTAGGTTAGGAGTAGTAGAGAAGGATATTTTTATATTGTTCCTATTAAGAATTTTTCTATACCTATGGTTGGGCGGGAAGTTCTTCTCTAAGGCTTCGAAGAACATCCGGGGTATGTTGGAGGCCTATCCGTAACTATGGACCTCAACCACAAGGTTGTCAACTTCCTGGAAGTGACCCTGGAGTTGAGTACGGGGTTATACAAGCCATACCATAAGCCTGGAGAGTGCCTCTCTTATATTAATTATGCCTCCAACCACCCTAAGCAGACTCTCAACTCCATAGTCTATAGTATCTCACATAGAATCTCGAGACTATCCGCCAATGAGGATATCTTCAAGCAAGCGGCAGATTACTATAATAGGGCCCTGATAAGCGGCGGCTTTAACCGAGGAATTTCCTACATCCCTAACGCAAGCTCTAGAAACCACCCCCTCATAAAACGAACGTTATAGTAAGCCATACCTATAACCGATCACGAGGCGACCTCGTTGAAGTCGGATATAATAGAATAGATAAGCGCACTAAAGATCACGACCCCGGCGACGGTGAACACTGTAGCTTACTCGAACTATTCCCCTATTACAAAACCAACAAAGGCGACGGCCTACTACCAACGCCTTCCAACCAACATCTTCCTGTACATAAACATGGAAGAGGTAGGAAGAGTGCACCCGAGCATAAAGTGAAAGGGGCAATGAACGGGCGACTGCGCATTAACACACATAAGAGCGGTCACCTAGATGGAACCACCCGTAGCAAACGTACAAGGACACGTAATCGCCACCGTATCGTCCTATGGTTCCACTGGGGAACATGCAGGACATGACGTGCGGAATAACATGTTTTAACGGTCTATTCTCCGATTTCTTACTTTCCCACGTGCTTACGCTCTGCTAATTCTCTAGCCCAATAAATATTAACACTTCGAATACTGCCGGCACTAGTATTGAGCACCTTTGGCATACGCTACTTGGCAAATAACTGTATGTATCACCTATCCTCCCCTTTATTTTCTCTCTCTCAATACGTAAATACTGTATATATATATATATATATATATATATATATATATATATGTGTGTGTGTATATGTGTATATACATATATTTATAAATATATCTATATGTATATATTGTATACAAGTGGA
Organism: Eledone cirrhosa; assembly: GCA_964016885.1. Taxonomy (NCBI): domain Eukaryota; kingdom Metazoa; phylum Mollusca; class Cephalopoda; order Octopoda; family Eledonidae; genus Eledone; species Eledone cirrhosa. The sequence continues at coordinate 187,329,971 of OZ024742.1, forward strand.
AGCTTAGTAAAATCGAAGCTTTGGCTGTGGCCAAGCAAGGTCGACCTACAATAAGGGATGAGTAGCAAAGTTAGAGTAATAATTGTTTCTACTTTTGGCACAAGGCCAGAAATTAACCAGTGTATTACTGGCACTTTATTTTATCGTCCCTGTAAGGATGAAAAGCAAAGTTAACCTCGGCGGGGTTTGAACTCATAATGGAAAAGGCTGTAACTCTTTGCGTCAAAGCATGGCGTCCGACCCTCTACCGATACTGCCAATCCACCTTTCGAGTAATAATTATTTCTACTTTTGGCACAAGGCCAGTAATTACCCAGTACATTACTGGTACTTTATTTTATCGACCTCGTAAGGATGAAAGGCAAAGTTAACCTCGGCGGGATTTGGAGTAATAATATAAGTTTAAATAGCTTGACAAATTGAAAATTGCGGTAGGCAAAAACCAGGCATACAATACCAAAACAACGAAGAACTAATCAGGTTAAAAACAGACCTGGACAGATCGGACGATATTCTGCAATACGTCCGATATGTTTCTATGAATCAGAAATCATCTATCCAACTTACGTAACCCGTAAGCTTGTGGTATTCCATGATCGAACAAGGGATTCATTTCATCAACAGGCATTCCGTTCTATTGCCACAAACTGGTGTGAAAAAACTAAATGCGACCGCCACAATAGACAGCCTTCAAATATTTCGCTGTCACGTGTTATTTCCAACATGGAAGCAACCCCTGGTTTTTGGCGGGTAAATTCAAAATGTTAACAAAGGAAAAAATAATTCCGCTCCACTTTCCGAAAAAAAGCTCTCAACCAGACGTTATTAAACAAACACAAATAATTAACCAATTAACAGAATTGTCTAATTAAATTAATTAGTTAATTATTAAGTCTAGGAGAAAATAATACCAGTGGAAGCTTAGTAAAATCGAAGCTTTGGCTGTGGCCAAGCAAAATCGACCTGCAATATGTAGTAAAGCGTGTGGCTGAGTGGTTAGAGAATTGGATTTACAATCATGACGTTGTGATTTCGTTTCCCGGTCCGGGTGATACGTTATGTCCTTGGGAAAGACACTTTATTTCACGTTGCTCCTTCTACCCTAGAGCTGCGGCCGATAGATAGTATTAGCAATTGGAAAGACCCATAGAAAAATTGTTTCCTCGGTCCGATCAGACGAAAGTCAATCTACTGTCGATATATATATGTATCAATATTTAGAACGTCGGACAATGTGCTTCATGACATGGGAGGCCTCCTCTTTACATCGTGAGTTCAAATCCTGCTGAGGTTAGCTTACCTTTCATTCTTACGGGTTCCATAAAAGAAAGTACTATTAATGCACGGGGTCGATTGTTCAACTTTCCCCTGCTCCCAATTTGTTGGCCTTGTACCTAAATCAGAAAATAATATTTAAGTATATATACATATATATGTATCCCGTTTCTCCCCCCTCTCTCTCTTTCTCTATCTCTCTCTCTCTCTATATATATATATATATATATATATATATATGCGATTATTATACATAAGATAGCGAGAGAAAGTGTGTGTATATGTACACAAACGCATTAATACACACACACACACACACACACATATATATATATATATATATATATATATATATATATATATGATTGAATATAGAAGATAGCTAATCACAAATATAAACATACATGTGTTCGATTGTAAGGGACCAAGTTCACTAGGGTGAACAAAATACTAACTATAACAATATGGTTTGCCAGACTCAATTTAAAGTAATAAATCAAGAAAAATAAGAACAAACCTATATTGGGCAACTGACTGAAACACCCAGACAGCTTAGCTGTTTCGCAAATTATTTAGCAAAGTAAATCACCAATTTTCTGCTCTTCAGTGGGAGTAAAAATTAGTAATCTCTTCACTTCTAAGTATATCAGCAGACTGAATAGTGTGCGAATATAAAATAACGCACATGGTTTACACGACATTTAAATTAGCTCTACAAGAAGGAGCTGACAACATTAGGTATTGATATAGGAACTCAAAATAGTCTCATACAGAAAATTGGTGATTTGCTTTGCTAAATAATTTGCGAAACAGCTAAGCTGTCTGGGTGTTTAATTAATAAGTGTTTAATTAATAATTCGAACACATGTATGTTTATATTTGTGTTTATCTCTCTTGTATATTCAATTATATTATACGGCTCAGAAAAACTTCTTTCTTTGAGCTATTTAACTGTATGATACTACTTTGAGCTCCTAACTCAATACCTGATATATATATATATATATGTGTGTGAGTGTGTGTGTGAGTGTGTTAATGCGTTTGTGTAAGTATACACAGACTTTCTCTCGATATCTTATGTATAATAATCGCATGTTAATTATATGTAACCAAAAACAACTTTTTAAATCAATCTAAAACAGTCGAAAGTTTTTTAAATTTCAATTATAATATATTTCAAGAAATATATTAGTTTTGTTATTGAACAGACACAGACACACACACCCACAAAGACACACACACTTATATATATCCAGAGTCCCATACATAAATACATAAAAACTTACACACACACACACAACACGCACACATATATATATATATATTTATATATATATTTATATATGTATTTATATATATATATATATATATATATATATATATATATATATATATATATATATATATATATATATATATAGGATTATCCAAGATGTAGTAATGGTTAATTACTACACTGGATATGGTTGACGTACGGTAAGAGGTTACTCTACGAGTTATGGAAGAATTGTTCAAGAAACTTAGTTCCTGATCCTTCAGTATTCCGGAGTGTATATAAAGAATGAATAATAACAGGTAGACATCATAAAAAGGTAATTTATTCCGTGTGCTTACAAGTGTTTCCACGGTGGTACTGCAGCCTTGGATATTCGAGTTCTGCAAGTACTTGTGAATTTGCACGTAGCGGAACTAGGCTGCAGTACCACCGTAGAAACACTTGTAAGCACACGGAATAAATTACCTTTTTATGATGTCTACCTGTTATTATTCATTCTTTATATATATATATATATATATATATATATATATATATATATATATATATATATATATGTGTGTGTGTATGTGTGTGTGTATGTATGTATATGTGTGTTTGTGTGTGTGTGTGTACGCATGATGTATTATTTTTATTCGTATTTGTGACGTTTCTGTTCCATTCCCTCCATAACTTGATTGAATTTACGACCTGTTTTAATAAAAAAATAATTGTTTCACATTTTATTTTTATTAGCTTTAGTTATTTGAGATTGTAAATTGAAAAGAAAAGATATTTACCAGAACTACCACTGGCATTGTTATTTAAAATAGAATTTAAAAAATGTACTTTAGCCTACGACATCACGCCATTTTGAAGTTGTAAAGTCATTTTTATGGCCTTATTTACATTTCAAATTAATGTCACGTGCAATCGCGTACTTTGTTTGACTCGTTGGAAAATATCGATTTCAAATTTAAGTACAAGACCAAGAAATTTGAAAAAATGGCATACACCTTCAATCAATTTTCTGACTTAGTTGGCGGGTATATTATCTAAACAACCATACGGAAACACGTCTTTGATGGGCTTTATATATACTAGCGTTCTTGCTAGTATTCTGAAATGGACGCAATAATTTGCATATACTTAGCACTCGAGTTGGCAGTTAATATATATATATATTAAGAAGTGCGCTAAGCAGCCGAAGTATACGATAAACTTATATCTATAATTATACAGAGTGGGAAACCGAGACTGCTCCAATGTGTATATAAATATCACAATTTTTGATATGCAGACATGAACATTTCAGTGGATCGTGGTTCATGAGTTGGTATACCAGATCATCCATTGTATGCCACAGTTTTTATTAGTATTTCGATGAAACTAATTACTATAGAATATATAATTATTTCTGATTTAGACACAACGCCAACAATGAAATTGATTTCAGTGCATTATTGGTGCTTTATGTATCGTTCCCATAAAGATGAAAGGTTAAGCTACCCTCGGCAGGATTTGAACAAAGAACGTAAAGGGGTGAAACACTATGCCAGAAAGCATGTTGTCCGACGCCCAGCCGATACCGCCAATTCATCGCCCTATAGGAATATATAATACAACGATGCGAAGCACATTGTGTTCAATAAGCCATGTTCGCAAACACACACACACGTAAAGATACACATACACGTTTCATGCGATAGGAAAGAAATGTCTATGTCAACATGTATACATACCTTATATGTGAATTCATAGATATCTTTCAGATTATGTAAAATAATGAAGGAATAGATTCTATGTAATCATGTGTTGTAACATGACAGTATATTGATATTATGTCATACAGTGATTTACGGTTTCTCAAGTTTTACTAAAGATCATATAATATAGATAGCAATTGTAATTATAGAAGTGGATACAAGATAGGTTTACACAGTCCTGTATGGTTGTTAGAAATACATTTTGCATAGTACAGTAAGGAAGATAGAAAGAGAGAGCTAATATAGTGAGAAAGCGAGCGAGAGGGAAAGAGAGATGGTGGTGGGGGGGGGGGGGGCATAGAAAGAGAGCTTGATGGATGTAAATTTATAGTTCTGCTTTCCATACACAGAGAAAATATTGTAACATATTGAAATGAGGAGCAAATAGGACATTTAAGTATTCTTATTCGGTTTGCCTTATCGGACATAATCCATCACTTGGTTCTGCACCATTACATGGCCCTTGGATGCCTATAGCAACATCTGCAACAATTCCAACCATGCTTCCACTTGGAGAATATATTCATCACCTCTCCTCCCACCAGTCACAGGTCCCTGAAAGTAGTGATGGGTAATGCCCTTCTCATGATTATGCGATAAAATAAGACTGATGAAGAGAGAGTGTCACTAGCTGCTCACTGCGACAATGCTTTCGCAATTTTAAGATATACCACCTAGACAGATGTGCAGGCGTTGCTCGATGTTTTCCGTTCTCTTTTCATTATTTAATCCCTAATATCTAGGGTGGTGGATTGGCAGTATCGGTAGAGGGTCGGACGCCATGCTTTCCAGCATAGTTACGTCCCTTTACGATCTGAGTTCAAATCCCACCGAGGTTGACTTTGCCTTTCATCCTTGCGGGGTCGATAAAATAAAGTACCAGTAATGCACTGGGTAATTGCTGGCCTTGTGCCTAAAGTAGAAACAATTATTTAATCCCTAAATTATTTAAAGGGCCATGGATTCTCAGTATCGGTAGAGCCTAGGATACCATGTTTTGTAGCATAGAGTTATGGAACTTTATGTTCTGTGTTTAAATCCAGTTGAGGTTAGCATTGCGTTTTATTTTTACGGGGGTCGATAAAATAAAGCACCAGTAATGCACCGGAGTCGATTTAATCCATTTCTTCCCCTTTCCTCTTTTTCGCCCTTACTGTTTATTATTTTAATGCTTATTTATAAGTACTTTCATCATTGTATACGTTTTCTGTTTAACAATAAATTCATCTTATCAATGAATTCAACATTTAATCCGTCGTCCCCATTTAACACCCCCACTAGGAATATAGGCGCCTTTACCAGAATACCCTCTATGTTATAAACAGAAGCTAAACCGCTTCCATTTCCTTGTCACTAATTTTGTCGTTACAGTGTAGTGTCTATCATATAAAATTAACTATTCCATTACAGTAACACTGTATTTAACGACGTATAGATGACATATACAGTTTCTATATCGATATTGAAAAGCATCATTTGATACATAGTCTTGCAAGGAATGTGTCTAGTTTTCAATCAAATTACGGTGTCTGTTCTGTATTATTCGACTGTAAATTTACAATTTAGCATGATATCTGATCCAACTACCTAATAATTGAGGGATATACAATGCGATATTTATCAATCTTATGGTTAACTTTATCTTTAACGTTTCTAAACATTGTCTTGAAGCATCCTAAATAAATCCGGTCATGCGCTGTTAAGATTAATTGATAGAGAGGGGAATAGGATAAGTATGATTGTGTGGGTTCACTCCCTTTGCGATGCACACAAGTATTTTCAACTATAGGCACGGGCTTCTGAGCTAAATTTGGTAGAAGGAAACTGTGCGAAAGACCGACGTATAAGTATAAATATATATATATATATATATACATAGGAACCAGTAAGACCCCGACGGCTGAGCTCAAGCCGTTTCGACGGCTAATTCTGGACTAAATGAAAATTAATCCTGGTATTTAAATAGCCGAGCTTCTCAAGGGGTAATTCCATATATGGTCAAAGTGATTGTCAATAGTTAGTAGTAATTCAGTGATGGCAAATTAGTAGGGGAGATGGTGGCTAAACCTGTCAGTAGGAGAAAAAGGGGGATGGGGTGGAGTAGACCCAATCATGCGTTGGTAGTGCCGGCTACAGCTGGGCAAGAGGTCAAAGAAGATACTGGGGAGGGGGAGAGGGAGGAAGTCGAAACGGTAGGTAGAACAATGAGGGGTAAAAAAGACTGAGAGTGAAGAAAAGCGAATAAGTGTAAAGAAAAATGAATATATAAGCAAGTTCTACGACCTAAGTCTCTAGCTATTGTTAGGCTAGATAAATAAAAAAATAAATAAAGAAAGAAATAAAGAAAGAAATTAAGAAATAACGAAATAAGTAAATAAACTAGGTGGGACGGAATAGGAAGGGACCCTTTTAAGAGGTATAAGTACGTAAATCATACGGTGACGGGTCAACAAGTGGGGCCAAAATACTAAAGAAACTACCATGAAATAAATAATAAAGGTTTCTACCCCGGGCACACTTATTCGCTTTTCTTCACTCTCAGTCTTTTTACCCCTCATTATTCTACATACCTACTGGCCTTGTGCCAAAAGTAGAAACAATTATTCTACCTACCGTTTCGACTTCCTCCCCCTCCCCCTCCCCAGTATCTTCTTTGACCTCTTGCCCAGCTGAAGCCGGCACTACCAACGCATGATTGGGTCTACTCCACCCCCTCTCCCTTTTTATCCCACTGGCAGGTTTAGCCACCATCACCCCTTCTAATTTGCCATCACTGAATTACTACTAACTATTGACAATCACTTTGACCATATATGGAATTACCCCTTGAGAAGCTCGGCTATTTAAATACCAGGATTAATTTTCATTTAGTCCAGAATTAGCCGTCGAAACGGCTTGAGCTCAGCCGTCGGGGTCTTACTGGTTCCTATTACCCACTCTACTACCCTAAGTATTGAGTACTTTGGTGCGTTATGGTCCACCTGGTTCCTTACCACACTTCCTTCGTTATATAACGTCAATACTCTACTCTTTTCCATTTCTCCGAGGGTTCTTAACCCCATTATCAGGCTAAATAATTTCTTTAGTCAAAATACGGCGATAACTTATATTTCTAATATATATATATATATACATATTTCATATAGAAATAGCTTCTACGTGACTAGAACTGTTTCATTCGAAGGAAATCATCAGGAAAGCCGACTGTCAAAGTGTTATGGTGGTATTTATACATTTTCTGGTGGTAGGGGAAGGTGGTGATTAGGATGGGTGGAGGTATTTATACAGAACATGTATAAATACCACCATAACACATTGACAGTCGACTTCCTGATAATTTCCTTCGAATGAAACAGTTCTAGTCCCGTAGAGCTATTTCTATTTTAAATATTTATACTCGGCTATGTATTGAGTACCTTACTTCTAATATTCTTTGTTATGACTTGTATCTTGTGTGATGATCCTGGAAGTACACAGGTGAAACACCATAGTAAAAAGACTCATCTCATAGCCCAAATAAAGAATATTGTTAATATCTACTTCGATATTGTATACACATACATGTGTGTGGTGTGGTGGGATGTCTGTGTTAGTTTGTCCGTGTGTGTGTATTTGTCTCATATCTTTAAAGCTTGACAAATGCGGCTCAAGAAAATGATTACTATACTTGAAATTATAAATGCTGAAGTGGATATCGTCGACTAAAAATTCTTGAAAGCTTTGCTCCAGCATGGTCACCATCCATTAATTGAAACCAGGAAAAGATTATAATAAATTAATTGTTTCTACTTTAGGCACAAGGCCAGCAATACCAATGCATTACTGGTACTTTATTTTATCGACCCCGTAAGGATGAAAGGCAAAGTCAACCTCGGCGAGATTTGAACTCAGATCGTAAAGGGACATAACTATGCTGGAAAGCATGGCGTCCGACTCTCTACCGGTACTGCCAATCCACCGCCCTTAATAATAAATTAATGAGGGTTAGTTCTTCTTATTACTTACTATAAATATTTTTTTTTTGATAAGTTTGAGTATTCTGTCCACAGATTAAGCATTATGAACTTTCCAATATTAAGTTAGTATTTTATCTGCAAGGGAAAATTCTAGATGAATAAACAAATAAGGAACAAAAACCCACCCCAGGTGATCCAGAGTTTGTGGTAACCATAGCAGCTGCTGTATCAATAACTAAAACGATAGTGTTCATTGTCGTATAGAAATAGTGTCATCAATAACAATAATATCATCACCATCAATATTGTTGACAGTTTCTTTAATTCATTATTTCAAACGTCCCTTTACAGTCTGAGTTCAAATCCCGCCGAGGTTAACTTTGCCTTTCATCCTTACGGGGTCGATAAAATAAAGTACCGTTAATGTACTGGGTAATTGGTGGTCTTGTGCCTAAAGTAGAAACAATTATTTCAAATAATCTCCATCTTAATAATAGTTCTCCATGCCTAAATCTGGAAAATATCTCAGTGTTTTAATAAAATAACGAGGTTTATGTTGATAATAAGGGCCAAATTCATCTTATACTCTCACCTGCTTATATATATATATATATATATATATATATATATATATATATATATATATATATGTAAAAGTTTTTATATGTATAATAAACCCAAAACAATGCAGGTATGGATATAGAATAAAAAATGCAAATGCAAAAGATATTGTTGACAATTAGTCTTTTACCTTAGATGTATTTAAATGTCCTTAATTTTCGAGATAATATCTTTTCTTCGGAGGGAAGTAAAGCGGTTAAACCAGTGTTATAAATAGCTTGCCAAGTCATGCTGACAGGAAATGGTATTGAGTATCTGTTCTATCTCTAATGTCAAAGTGTTAAGATTAGGTGGATAAAGAGTAGTCTCCCTTTAAAAGTGTTTTTTTTTTTGTACATGCCTGTTTAAGTGTGTGGGAGAATGCATGAAGGTGTAACTATGTGAGTGCGTGTGTGTGAGTGTGAGACGATACGTGAGAAGATACGTAAATGTGGGGGATAGATGTTATCTCGGGTTAGAACTGGTCTTTGTGTGTGTATGTGTATGTGTGAGAGAGAATCAGTGGAGGTGAAAGCGTGTGTGTGTGTGTCTGTGCGTGCGTATGTTGTGTGCGTGTGTGTGCGTGTGTGTGTGTGGGGTGTGTGTAAATATGGGGCTAGAAGCTCTATCAAGTTATAAATTGGGTGTTGAGTTCTAGTCTATTATTGATTGGTGGTTGTGTTTTGTCTATAATTAGTGCTTCCTTAATTCTAAGATTGCCGAGATTTCTTTCCTTAGTTTCTATCCTAACTGTTATGGTTTTGTCGGTGTTTTTGCATTTAACTAGGCGTTTCTTAAATGAGGAAGCGTTAGTATTGAGGTGTTCTTTTATTCTTATGTGGAGTGGTCTGGTGGTGCTACCTACGTAGAAGTTGCTGCATTTGTCACACTCTAGTCTGTATACGACGTAAGCCTGGTGCATAGGTCTGTGTCGTTGATGGGGCAGTTGGCTAGCCTGCAGCAGTTGCCATGACTGGTGGAGTGTCTTTTGGTTAGCTGTCCGCGTAGAGAAGGACCTGAGTGGGCCAGTTGGATATCTAGTCCCTCTCGTCTGATAGCTCTACGGATGGCTGTTGTTGTTTCGTCACTGAAGTGTGGGAGCTTCAGGAAGCAAGTGTTAGTGCCTCGGGTGTGGTGTCCTCTGTTCTTTCTGGCACGGTTTGTGGTGGATGTCGTGTATCCGTTCAGTTTGAGTACTTCCAGGAAATGTGTGGTATGTGTGTCTCGGTCTCTAGCGTCGGTGCATTTGTTCCAGATACGTGTAAGTTCGTTCCTATGTATGCGAACTTAGCGCCGGCTGGGAGGGCCGATCTGAAATGTACGAACAGGTCCCTGCTGGCGGCTTTTTTATAGAAGCGGGTGTGGATGTTGCCTTCCTCTGTTACCCTGAGTTGGAAGTCCAGTAGGGATAGGGATCCGCGGTCATCGGGGTGTTCCATGCTGAACTTTATACTGGCGTCCATGCTGGAGAATGTTGTACATATTTTATCTGCCTCCTCACGGGATGATGTAAGAATGAGTATGTCAAAAAAATTTCTCAAACTCAGCACGGCTAACCGTCTTAACAACATCCCAACTCTAAGCACCAACAGAGACGAACAAGACGCTACCAACACCGAACCTAGCAGCGCCCCGACCAACAACACACCTGACGCAAAACACCTCGTCTCAGACTTCACAGGATCCCTCTCCCGAGAGGAATTAGACCTCCTTAGCCTGGGTCCCTTGTTCATATTGAAACAGAGACTGGGCGACAAATTATGGCTCGACATAGAAACGAAATTCTGTCGGGCTGCCTACCAACTAAAATGGATATCGACTCTCGGCAACAACACCACAGAATCTAACAAACCCAGATTCCCGATATACCAACTGGATCGCCCACTCTGTCCACCACCTGCCAACCGCGAGCTTGAAGAAAAACTCTCGAGGCTAAAACATTCCGTATTTAACATCTTACGGAAACAGAAGAAGATAGCCCCAAACCTCTCCAGGACACAACAACTCGCCCTGAAGAACCTACAAAATAGGTAACTTATATACTTACCATCCGACAAAGGTAAATAGTTTTGCGTCATCTCTCAAGCCACATACAACAACCTAGCCTTTGAACACCTAAGCGACAATGCATTATATACAGAGATCCCGGACATGACTACAGCCCAGATCGAAAAGCAGACCAACTCCATCTGGTTCGATATCTGTAGGAGAAGACAACTCCCAAATAAAGTTAAGCTCAACTACACCACTAGAAATAGCAGACTGCCCACTTTCTACCACCTCATCAAGACCCACAAGAACAGTACTAAGACGCAAATAAGACCCATCGACTCTAGCATAGAAGGACCCCTATACAACATTTCCTGGCTCCTATCCCAGGTCCTCAAGCCTCTACTCTCCACCTTTCCCGGGCATGTCAGTAGCTCCGAGGAAGTTATACGTAGACTACACCAACTCCAGCCAGAACAACTTAAACTAAACAGATACGCCTTTAGCCTCGACGTTGTCTCCCTCTACACTACAGTCTCCGCTCATCCAGCTGTCGATTTATTGACGGACTGCGTGGTCACAGAGGACATCCACTGCTACGGCCTCCATCCGACGGACATACACCAGCTTTTGTCCTTCACAGTAGACAACACGTACTTCACCTTCCACCACCGCACATACAGACAGACAACATGATTACCCATGGGATCAAGCCTATCGGGCCTGCTGGCCATCACCTATATGAACCAGCTAGAATGCCGAGCCCTCAACACCTGCCATTCCCATACCTTCTTCACCCGATATGTAGATGACATACTCATTCTTACATCATCCCGTGAAGAGGCAGATAAAATATACACAAAATTCTCCAGCATGGACGCCAGTATAAAGTTCAGCATGGAACACCCCGATGACCGCGGAACCCTATCCCTACTGGACTTCCAACTCAGGGTAACAGAGGAAGGCAACATCCACACCCGCTTCTATAAAAAAGCCGCCAGCAGGGACCTGTTCGTACATTTCAGATCGGCCCTCCTAGCCGGCGCTAAGTTCGGATACATAAGGAACGAACTTACACGTATCCGTAACAAATGCACCGACGCTGGAGACCGAGACACACAGACCACACATTTCCTGGAAGTACTCAAGCTGAACGGATACACGACATCCACCACAAACCGTGCCAGAAAGAACAGAGGACACCACACCCGAGGCACTAACACTTGCTTTCTGAAGCTCCCACACTTCAGTGACGAAACAACAACAGCCATCCGCAGAGCTATCAGATGAGAGGGACTAGATATCCAACTGGCCCATTCAGGTCCTTCTCTACGCGGACAGCTAACCAAAAGACACTCCACCAGACATGACAACTGCTGCAGGCTAGCCAACTGCCCCATCAACAACACAGACTTATGCCACCAGGCTTACGTCGTATACAGACTAGAGTGTGACAAATGCAGCAACTTCTACGTAGGTAGTACCACCAGACCACTCCACATAAGAATAAAAGAACACCTCAATACCAACGCTTCCTCATTTACGAAACACCTAGTTAAATGCAAAAACACCGACAAAACCATAACAGTTAGGATAGAAACTAAGGAAAGAAACCTCGGCAATCTTAGAATTAAGGAAGCACTAATTATAGACAAAACACAACCACCAATTAATAATAGACTAGAACTCAACACCCAATTTATAACTTGATAGAGCGTCTAGCCCCATATTTACCCCCCCCCCCCAGAAACGCACACACATACGCACACATATACGCACACCCACACACGCTTACACCTCCACTTATTCTCTCTCACACATACACATACACACACAAAGACCAGTTCTAACACGAGATAACATCTACCCCCCACATTTACGTATAGACATATCTTCTCACACTCACACACACTCACATAGTTACACCTTCATGCAATCTCCCACACACTTAAACAGGCATGTACAAAAAAAACCTTTTAAAGGGAGACTACTCTTTATCCACCTAACCTCAACTCTTTGACATTAGAGATAGAACAGATACTCTGTACCATTTCCTGTCAGCATGACTTGGCAAGCTATTTAGAACACTGGTTTAACCGCTTTACTTCCCTCTGAAGAAGAGATATTATCTCGAAAATTAAGGACATTTAAATAAATCTAAGGTAAAAGACTAATTGTCAACAATATCTTTTGCATTTGCATTTTTTATTCTATGTCCATACCTGCATTGTTTTGGCTTTATTATACATATACAAAGGTTTATACCTCATTAAACAATGGTTCAAGTGAACTATAACCTCCTCCATATATATATATATATATATATATATATATATATATATATATATATATATATATATATATATATATATATATATATATATATAGAGAGAGAGAGAGAGAGAGAGAGAGAGAGAGAGAGAGAAAAACGAGGAAGTTTCGGTTATATATGAAAAATATTTATTGTGTATCGACCTGTTATGCACGTTTCGCAGAGAATTGGCTCAATGTGATTCATAGGTGTTATGGACCCGAATACAGCATCGATCTGCTCGTCAGAATGGTAATGTGACACAATATATATATATACATTTGTATTATGATATATATACATATATAATATACTTTTCTTTATACATTCTATATAAATATTATAAAAGGTTATGGTTTAACATTTTACACGTGGATTGTTCGCCAAGATTCTAGTCTGGGTAAAGATTTTGTTGAAAACCGGGAGTTGCTCATGCATGCCAGTGTTTCCCCATCCTCACCACCGATGAAGGCCAAGGGAAAAGCAAAGACTGGTGTAGTTTGGCACATGTGCCATCATTAGTCGACTGGAGAAAAGTGCAATAAATTGACTGCTGAAGGATTCATGGTGCTGTCCGGTCCGGACATTTTACTCACGTCCTTACGGCCGCCTGTAAAACCGAAATAAACGCCTGGCTATGTTTAACCTGGTCAAACGTAGTAAATGGATGACTGAAACCAACTCATTTTAGAAGTGATTTAGCAGTATAAGAAAAGAAAAAGGGTTCCTTCTGAAAATCGATATCCTAGTAACTGACAGATTCTCCATTCTCTCGGCCAGGACACATAAACAAGCGTAGGGTAAGTTATATGGTGGTGGAAGTTACTCGTTCGGACGTCACTTCCATTCACATTTCAGAAACTTTACAAAGGATAAAGCCATTTAGAATTGTTTTCATCACTTGCTTGAATGTGAACATTAGATATGTGTTTTTTTTAAATAATTGTTTCTACTTTTGGCACAAGGCCAGCAATAACCCAGTGCATTACTGGTACTTTATTTTATCGACCCCGTAAGGATGAAAGGCAAACTTAACCTCGGCGGGATTTGAACTCAGTCCGTAAAGGCACGTAGCTATGCTGCAAAGAATAGCGTTTGACCCTCTACCATACTGTCAATCGACCTAATATTTCTGTCAGGTTGTCGGCGACGGCCCAACTTTAAAAGAAATAGATTCATCCCAAGTATTTGAGATTATAATTGCATAAAATATATGATTAAATAACTCCGTGTAGACATAAAAGTAAATTGTCGCAGGTGCTGTTATTGTCTTTATTAATTCATTTTTCTTCAGTTCGCACGATTGAAAATTTGATTATCTTCCCATAAAATGTTGCATCTTTAAATATATATATATATATATATATATATATATGTATATATAGGTATATATATACCTATATATATATATATATATATATATATATATATATATATATATATATACAGATGTAATTTATACTGTGTAAAGTATATATGTAAAAGTTTATATTACATATATATACACAGTGTATATTTTTTTATTTTTAAATGATAGACTTGTTGAATAAACGACGTCTCTGTCGAATCTGTTCTCCCGTCTTGATTCCCATTTCTTTTTCTTTGAAGAACGATTTAATGTAATAGACACCACTCGTAGTCATTAATTTAACATTCTTTTATTCTGTTATTGTTTTTCTTGTTTCAGACATTAGACAGAATGTATGGTGGGGTAATGTCTAGAAGGAATTTAGTCGATCCAGCAATATTTTATTTTTTTACGTTTTGGACATATTTTACTGGTAAAATTAACCGACACGAGACTCAGGACGAGGCTTCAAGTAAGATGGTTGGATAACAACCATAAGCTTGGCTGGTCTCCCTTGGGGATTCAGTCGGATTTATTGGAGACGGTTTCTTCTGACAGGATTGGCCGTATCGAGTGTTTGAGGACTCTGTCCTCACTCCGACGAAACTCTCGGGAATAAGTGGGATGAGGAGGGAGAGGAGCAGAATGAGAAGGAGAAGGAGAAGGTGTGACGATAAGGGAATGAACCAGAACCACGTAGTTTCGAAGCCATATTCAATACTCAGCCATCACTGAGTATATAAATATTTTTCTCTTACTTTTTTTCTATATTTTGCTATTTTAGATTTTGTTTATTTTCTTTTTAAATTTGCTTTTATTTGTTCCATATTTCCTGTTAATATACTCTTCACATGGGATGGAGATTTGTCAAAATCGATGGCGCTTCGGGTAAAATGGTATTGCATCATTTGTTCAGGCTCTTTTCATTCTTTGATCAAATCCTGACAAGTTCACTTTTATCCTTCATCCTTGCGGTGTCATTAAGATAAAGCAAAAGTCAAGTTCTGGTGTTGATTTAACCAAATTCCACCAAATTTATTCGGTGGCCTTGTGCCTAATGTTTTAATCAATATATTCCCTCCATATTTAATACATGTTCATATAATAAAGTAAAGGCCCTGGTATTGGACTTACGATCATCATGTCGTAGTTTCTATTCCTGGACAGGGTTGTATGTAGTGTTCTTGAGCAAAACACATCGCAAAACACATCATTTTATGTTGTATACTCAGCTGAAAATGAGCACCAGCAATAACTGAGGATTTAAATCTGTAATAGACTGTTGTCCTGACTAGTGGGGAGTCATGTACTCCCAGATGCTTCAGGCCATATACGGGATAAGCACAGGCCTAACGTAATTCCTGGCTTGAGACAAGACTTTAAACATAGTCTTTATACAATGATTTCTACTATAGGCACAAGGCCAGCAATTTTGGGGGAAGGGGGAAGTCGATTACATTAACCCCAGTGCATTACTGGTACTTTATTTTATCGACCCCGTAAGGAGGAAAGGTAAAGCAAACATCGGCGGATTTGAATTCAGATCATAAAGGGACGTAACTCTATGCTGAAAGGCATGGTGTCCGGCGCTCTGCCGATACTACCAATCTACCGCCCCACTTAGTCTTTATATAATAAGAGTTAGTGTGAAATATAATAATTTGATATCTACTAATATTTACAAATATTTACATTCAACTTTTGATAAACTTCTTCAAGGTGGCAAACTCGTTTCAAAGGCCGATTATAATGCTTTGTGGTATCTGTCCTGTGGCATGCGATCCAAGTTCAAATCCCACTAAGGCTAGTCTTTTATCATTTCGAGAGCGATAAATATACCACCAGCCCAGTGCAGTCCGGTGAATTAGCGAAATTATTTGTGTCAAACGTGATAACTTGTGGTATCTAATTCAGCTCTTTGTGCTCCAGGTTTGCAGGCGATATCACTGGTACCAGGCTTTATCGGGCTTTTTCTTTCACTTGGTCAACATCAAATACAGCGTGTATATATGTAGTTATATATAAATTGTGACGACACTAATGCCAAGATGTATCTAATTCCATTAGACAACATCTGTGACGCGGAGAGGGGAGACCGGAATGCATGACTAATTGCTGCTCTTCACCATAGATTAAAAAACGAAAGCCTGCCCGAGTATCCACTAGTGAGAGAAACTTTGCTAGTGCAATGGTGAGCTTTGACGGAAAGGGCCTTAAAGAAATTCTCTTCTATATCAGCTCTTGTTTAAAATAATTTATCCATTTATATTGGTTTAGTTTTCTCGCGCACACAACAACTATAACAACAACAGCAAAAAGTGGTTGGCCAAACATTTAACAACTGTCCCGCAATTTAATCAATAGTTATATGTTAAGCCAGATGTTGTCTAATTTACTCTCATCACTCGGAAAATAGCAATTACTGCTGATTTAAGTTGATTACTTGTGCTGAAATTAAAGTTGTTATCAGCTTTCTTTCAAGTGTTGCTATTATATTTCTACGCTTCTCAATGGTTTTCAAAGATGGTTATAGTATTGTTTAATAAACTAGTGTTTAATGACTTGGAAAACTAATAGTCGATACAATTTATATACGAACTAACACAGAGAAAGTAAACTTATAGCAAATATTAAAAAAATGTTATAGTTTATATGATGCATTATAAAATATGTGGAAAGGATTATTTTATGAAAACCAGAACAGTGCAATTTAGAAATAAATGAGAGAAAACGAGAGTAAAAGAAGGCGAACAATATAACTATTTAGACTATTATATTATATTTCATTATATTTCGGAGTGGACCAATTTTTCAAAAGGAATATGATAGTAAATTCAGTATAGCTTGAGTATGGTGAAAAAGTGAATGATTAGGATTGTTTCGGGAAATCCAGTATGATCAAGTTAAAAATAAAGGAGTGAATACGAGAGTACAGTAAGATAAAGAAAACAACAGTTTAGTCTATTTTGGTATTAGACTTCTTTTTAAAAAGAAAGTGAATGGGATGTGATGGTGATTGTAAGTGGAGTTGTACCGCACAGATATTGGGACGGACGAGTGCTGACATGTGCAGACTAGTATCTATACTATAATAAAGGGAGGAGTGCAGAACAGCGTCCGTTTTACATTTTTTAATCCCGTTAGTAAAATAAGTTGGATTAATTTGAATAAAAAATGAATGAATATTACATAATTTATGTACTACATTTTGCAGCTGTTGATTTAACATAAGTATTCTTATATATAAATATTGCTTATTTTAAGATTCACTTCTTTCAAAATGTTCAAATGTTATTACTTCCGGTTACGATATAACGGATGCTATATCACATATCGCTAATATAAATGTCCATATATTTGCATTGTTATATCATAACCTTTATATTTCTATCGCTAATTTTCTCCTTTTTCGTTTTCATTGCGTTTCACGTATTGCAGTTTATATATAATATCGTCTTTTTTCATTGTATCATGGATTACTTTACTGATTACATAAGACAGTGTAACACAGTCTCTCTTCAATTTCTGTGCATATTGTCAATTACGGTTTTATTTGACATATCATATCTACATGCATATATAAAAATCACCCCGAAGTGTGGTTTTTCTGTTAGTAGTCATAATAGACGATCGGTTTCATGTAGCTAGCGTCTGTTATTAACGAGAGGTTCTAATATAGTGATGAGGATGACCTCCGTGATTAGTAAGTTTTTGATATTATTTTCGATACTCTCTGTGGTATATTTATTATCCTCTTTCTGAAAGTGTTATAGATGTGTTCTGTTAATAGTTTCTATCATAAGCCCAAATGGTGAGAATTAGAAATGATATCAGTACATGACTGGTACGTCATGTCATCGAACCCAGAAAAATGAAATACAAAATTAACCATAGTGGTGAGATTTGAATTCAGAAAGTAAATGGCTGTGACTAACTATCGCAAGACTTGACTAGCCTGCCGTCTAAGAGGAACCAGTATTTTTTTTCGAACAAAAATGCTTTTGTGTCTGGTGATGGTTCAATCAAGATATGTCACGTATCTCTTTTTTCCACATTGGTGAATTGACAGAGTTGTTAGGGTGTCAGATCGAATATCCCATGGCATTTGTTACGCCTCTCTCTGCTCTGATTTAAATCCAGCCAATGTTATCCTTGCCTTTCATCCATTCTGTAATATAACGTAGCACCCCATCCTCGCTGAGGATTAGTGGAATAGTATTTCAGCACTTTGAGATTTGAGTTCAAAATCCCCCCCCCCCCCACCAGCAATTCAAATCCCCCACTCAAGTGCTAGGGTTAATCATCCAACTACAGGACTACACTATATTATGAAAGTAGCAATAGGTAATGTAGAACTGTGACTGCCCTCTACTGTAACCCTATTGTCAGGGCTAATCACCCAACTACTATACTACTGTAGATTATGAAAGTAGCAATAGGTAATGTAGAACTGTGACTGCCCTCTACTGTAACCCTATTGTCAGGGCTAATCACCCAACTACTATACTACGGTAGATTATGAAAGTAGCAATAGGTAATGTAGAACTGTGACTGTCTTCTACCACATTGTCTGGGATGATCACCCTACAATTAACTACAGTAGATTATGAAAGCTGCAGTTTGAAGGAGGATTGTGGTAGTCTGCAACTGCAGTCGAACGATGATAATGTTAAGGCTGTACCAAATAAAATGACATTTTTTAAAAGAAAATTTAAACACAATATGTGATTAATTGAATGCATTTCATCAAAATATGTCCCAATATGTTCAGATTGCTTTTGCCAAAGTTATATTAATCTATAATTTGAAAAGATAATCTATAATTTGAAAAGCTCTTCGTCTTGTGAGTTTATGAACTGCTCTGATACTTCAAATACGGTTTCTTACTTTGTGAATATTTTATTACATATAAACAGTTTCTAGTGTTTAAGTAGGTGGTAATCTGTTGGGGAAGACATCAGAAGATTAGTTAGTACGGTAAAATTCCACAACCTATCTATTCTAAATCTACGTTCAATGATATTCGATTAACTTTGAAAATAATCAAAAATTATAAGGAATTTAGTAATATAACTAAAGTTTTCATTATTAAGCTGGTGTTTCCTTGTTTTATCAAGAGCGTGTGTGCATTTATGTTCTGTCTCTTTCACTTACTTCTTTCGTCTCTTTCGCTCTCTCCATCTATCGTTGGTGCATTGGCAATATCGTTAGAGGGTCGGACGCCATGTTTTGCAACATGGAGTTACAGGCCTTTACGATCTGAGTTCAAATCCCGCTGAGGTTATCTTTGCCTTTCATCCTTACGGGGTCGATAAAATAAAGTACCAGTAATGCACTGGGATAATTGCTGGCCTTGTGCCAAAAGTAGAAACAATTATGATATTCATTATTTGAATTGGCAGTATCGGTGGAGGTTCGAACGCCATGCTTTCCAGCATAGTTACGTCCCTTTACGGTCTGAGTTCAAATCCCGTCGACGTTAACTTTGCCTGTGATTGATAAAATAAAGTACCAGTAAGGCACTGGGATAATTGCTGGCCTTGTGAAAAAAGTAGAAACAATTATTATATTTGCAATGGCTGTTCAGAATAATTGGTCAATTTCTGTTGATATGTGTTGGTCGTTTTGAGTTTAGTGTTTAATGTATATTTCAATTTTCCGACAATATGCACTCGTTGCAAAAGAAATGTAAGACGGACGAGGTCTTTTCCACACCACCACAAAATCACCATAGTCATTTATTTTTGCGCAGCTGTAAATATTTTTGAGACTCGTTCGCATCGACCTGTTCTCCAGATCGTATAATTTTATCTCATATCTTTGACATTTGAGGAAAAACATGAAAAGACGTATTAATGTCTTTCCTCAAATCCAGAATTCTCGAATTCAGTAAAAGAATTTTATTTTTACTTCACATAAAAAAAAAACTTTGTTGAAATATTAAATTTCGTTTTCACCATACATTGAACTACTCGCGAGAGATTATAAATTCAGTTCTTTTAGAAGCCCAACATTTAATTAAAATTCTTTACATTTCATAATCGCATTTCTAGTTAATGCATTTCTGTTCACAATTTCACAATTCTGTTACATTTTATATTTCATTGAATGTTTTACACAAATCAATATTTGAAGAGCTTACGATCGAAATATCTACAATACTATTTTTGGACAAATATTAAATCTTTGATGAAACATAAAGATCTTGGGTTGCTTGCATATACTTATTTCTGGCTATGGGGTTCAGGATTTCACTCGGCAACCAAGTGGTCTAGGGCGTGTATCTTCGACTGATAGCTTCTTGTTAACCGATGCCTCGTGTGTGAAATTTGGTTAACGTAAACACTGTTAAAGCCTCTCTTCTGTACGCATAGATATATGCATATGCATATGCACACACACACACCCACGTATATATATCTATGTGTGTGTGTGTGTGTGTGTGTTTCTGTATGTGTGTAAGTGTGTTGTCTCTGTATGTGTGTTTGTTTGGTTGTGTTTGAGTGTGTTTGTGGGTGTTTTGTATTTGTGTGTGCGTGCTTGTGCGTCTGTATGTGTGTGTGTGTGTGCTTGTGTATGTGTGTGATTGTGTGTTGTCTTGTGTGTGTGCTTGTGTGTGTGTATGTGTGTGTGTGCAGGTGTGTATATGTTTATATTTATTGTTTATGTTGTTCCAATCTTCTACGACTTCATCATCGAATGTGTTCTAATTTTTAAAATGGTGGAAGGCAACTTGGTTGCTCTTTCTAGCAGATAGAGTGATCCCGATGATGCTCACGCGTCTCCCATAATAATCAGGCTTAATTCGATTAAGTATCATATTTGGAGAAATAGTATCGTGCCAAAAGAAAAGCAATTTATTATAGCGAAAGTAGAACAAAATAAAAATAATATAGCATGGAATAAAAAATAAAAACAAAAACACCCTCCTATTTATTTGGCTCCAGTGTTTTATGTTTAGAGCCCCTTACAAACCTTTTGTTT
This sequence comes from Eledone cirrhosa, assembly GCA_964016885.1. Classification (NCBI taxonomy): domain Eukaryota; kingdom Metazoa; phylum Mollusca; class Cephalopoda; order Octopoda; family Eledonidae; genus Eledone; species Eledone cirrhosa. The sequence continues at coordinate 187,351,455 of OZ024742.1, forward strand.
ACCTCTTAGAGAATCTCTAGACTCAACTCATTCAAATACTTCTAATTTAAAAAATAAAATCATTATGTCTATGTTTATATTTCCGCTTTTTTAAAGTTAAAAACCATTTCAATATTACTTTCTCTTAAATCACATAGAATCAATTAACTTCCCAGCGTAACGTGTACAATTTGATAGAAATTCTAAATTGAAACATCATTCTATTTATCTTTTGTTTCTCTATATAAAGATATAATATATTGTATGTTTTTCAAATAGTCACAATATTTATGTTATAATTTAAAGTTATAATTATGAAATATTATAACGTCCCGGAATCATAATAAAACTTCCGTGAATACAGAAATGTTATTTGAGTTGTAATAGGGAATGTTTTGTTGTTTCGCCTTTCTTTCTTGAAATATCTAGGATTTCGTCTTTGTTGTGTAATGTTTTATAAAGCATTCCAACCGTGACCATTGCCGTCAATATTCATTATATTTAGCTATTGAAATATAGAAGCCCCTTTAGATTTAGAGTTATATTGCTGTTCTTTTACAGAGCGAATTGTTTGTTGGTTTCATATATAAATTCTTTCATGGTTTTATTTTCATGGCAAGAAAATAGACTAAAGTCCAGTGACTATTTCTAGGGTCTTTGAGACTGGTGGGAAGAAAAAAGGGGAAGAATGAAACAGTCTGAATCGAAACTTTGCCAGAGTAATTATGTTCGTCTAAAATCTTCATGGTATATATGTTAGTATATATTGTGTGTTTGGCTACATTTGTGAGTGATTCCACAAAGACACATGCCCTTAGTGCAACACACTGTGAATGAACTCAAAGTCAAACGGTTGCAAAGCAAACTCCTTCCACACTCACGCACGCAAGGCAGCGCAATTTTTCTATGTATTTTCTAAGGATATAAACGACTTAACTAATATGAAATAATTTTTTAAAATATGAGGAAAATTATGATAAACATTAGAAATATAAATAAACGCTAGCAAGGTTATTTCATAATTTTTTTTACTGTGTCTCAATTGTAACTTATATTATTATATAGATTAATTCTTAACATATTGATCTGAAAAGTAATATTTTTTCCCATTGGTAGTAGTGGTGACGGTTTGAACTGATGCAGATATGTTTCTAGAAGCAAGTGAGTAGGAGCGGTGGTGGTGAGTCTTGCTTAATTGCTTGTATCAATTATGACTGTGTTCCTAAATAAAACTATAAACATAACCTATTTATGTAGGTTTACGTTCCTCTTTGCTTCCCAATACCACTGCGAACGATCACTTGAAAGCCCAATGTTTCTCTTTGATCTCATTGCCCATATTATATTAATCGATCAATCAGTTCCAATAAATTGTGCAATATTTTGGTGACGGGGGGTGGAGAGGGAGATGTAGGCAGGCGCATGGAGTGAAGTGAAGTGAAGTGAAGTGAAAGGTACAATATTAATAATATCAAAAGTCAATATATATATATATATATATATACACCCACACACACACACGCGCACACGCACACATATATATATATATATATATATATATATATATGTATAGTATATATATATGTATATATATATATATATGCATATATATAGTATATATATATATACTATATATATATATATATATATATATATATATATATATACATACACACGCGCGCTTATGTATATATAATATATAATGTGTGTGTGCCTCTGTGTGTAAGTCTGCATACATTTAAAGCCACATACCAATAGCAAACATACATAATACCAGAAACAAACATACGTTATGGTACAAGAAATATGATTGAAGTTTCGGATAAACGTTGCACTAAAACACGTTCTACTGCAGACACTCAGCCGTACATTTCCGTTACTAGAAAACCACTCAAAATATATATATATGTATGAAGTTATCTCACATAAAACTGTATATATATATATATATATATATACATATATATATATATATATATATATATATATATATATATATATATATATACATATATATATATAAATATATATATATATATAAATATATATATATATATATATATATATATATATATATATAAATATATATATATATATATATATATATATATATATATATATGTATATATATACATATATATATATATATATATATATATATATATATATATATATATATATATATATATATATATATATGTATATATATATATATATATATATATATATATACATATATATATATATATATATATATATGTATATTCGACGTTATCACCCCTTCCTTTCTCAGTCATTATCACCTCTTCCTTCGTCAGGCATCTCTTGTGACGGACAAAAACACAAGGGTATTATATATTATTAGATGCTTGTTTCAGTTCTACGTTTATTGTTCTTCACTGTGTCGAAATAGAATTTTGTAAACTTCTCTTCCTTGTTCAATTACCCACGCACATAATGAAATAAACAGGATACGATAAAAACCAGTAAAATTTAGAATACAACAAACTTGTTCCAGCGCATCTCCCTTACCATCCCCGGAGGAAACACTTTCTCCATTCTGTCCGCCGCGGCAGTGGGCGACCAACACGTGGGACCCCATTTGCTCATAATACAGAAACATGGGGAGGACGAGAGAGATGGAGGCGATGACGGTTGGAACTCGGCTCTTCTGTGTGCATTTATCAATTCTATGTTGCTGTTGATACTTAAATATCCGAAGATATGCGATTGAAGCAAGATTAAACCAAGTTTTTAATTAATTGACATCCGCTAGTTTACTTCAGTAAATTTCTTTCAAACATAAAAAAAGCCAAAACAACATCCCTTTCTTCCGCTATTGACTCAACTTGGCCCAATGGTTATGAGGTTTGTTTCGTAATCGTTATGTCAACAGATCGATCCCATTACGTGGCATTTTGGGCAAATGTTATTTACTATGCCCTTGGCTCGACCCATGCCTTGTCAGTGACAATTAGAAGTCCGTACATGTAATTCAATGGGCCAGCCATTTTACAGTGTCACACGCTTGTTTTCCTTGAGAATTAACTTACGCTGGAAGAAGTTTGTTGACCGCATGGGGACAATGTTGGAAAATATATCTCATTTGGTTACATTCCATGAGAGTATCTTGGTCAACCTATGAACTTTTCAGCCGACTCTCGTAAATATACATGTATCTGTTTAATTCTCAACCACTTACACGTTAATTTTACGACCAGGTTCGAATACCTGGAACGCTCATCATTTCCATTTCTTTTACTCTTTTACTGGTTTCCATGACTGAACCTTGAAGGGATATAGCCGAGCTTAACGATAGTGGTATTTAATTTTTTATTTCATGCCGAACTGATAATATGGGACATAAACAAACAAAACACACGGGCACACACACGCCCTCTCCTCCACACCCTCTCTCTCACGCACACTCACACTCACTCGCACAAAGACTCTCACACATATAAATATATATATAAATATATATATATATATATGAATTGTTCATGGGCAAAAGACATATAAGACCAACAATGAAGGCAGTACGCAATTCATATTGAGTTACAGGGTAGGTGTAGTTAAAAGGACACTCAGATTTCAATAGCTGTATATATAAGATATATATATAAGGCATTGATAGAATGAACATGCGTGTGGTGACAGAGTAGGACTGAACCTGATACTATATTATTGCAGTACGAACTCCAAGACTCGTGTAGGCTTGCAGCTATAGCAATATACTTACACTCACACAAACACAGTTCGGAACTATCTCGTGAAAGACGGCAGGAGCTCAGCCGTCGGGGTCCCGACTCCTTCATATTACCACACTCTACTACCCCAAGTAACGAGTAATCTGGTGAGTAATGGTCTAACAGGTTTTTGCTGCATTCATTCTAATATATATATATATACAGCACATTTCTCCCACCAACAAAACAACTTGGCCTCATTCCCTGCCAACTTTTCAGAAGGCATGATGGAAGAAATTTTACTGAAACATTCGCTTTTGATTTTAATTTAAAACCTTTTTTACTCCATTTTTAATTAAATTTTTTCACTGAATTTGACAAGATGGATCTTAATACATCGAAAGGGGTAATTTTCTCATACTTTATATAGGTCGAATATTCTATCATATATTTCAACACACAACCCAAGAAATGCGGAAGCTTACAACACTATTCACAAGAATATCCCACTACTGAAACAAGACCCAAGAATGAAAAACGCCCTTGAAACACACAAAATAATCAAAAGCAAAAGACAACCGAAATCACTGAAAACATTACTCACCAATGCCAAATTACCTACCACAAACCCACAACCAACTGTCAAAAAATGTGGTCGCTCTAATTGTGGAACCTCCACTCACCTCATTGAAGGCAACGCGTATACATTTAAATCAGGACAACATTTGGCTGTAAAAAATCACTTCACCTGAACATCAAAAACTCTAGTTTATGCCATTAAATGTAAAGGAGCCATGAAGAGTATATAGGACAAACTAAACTCACACTCAGAAACAGAATGACAGTTCATCGCCAACAATTACGAGATCCAACCACGAGACAGATACCACTAAGCGCACATCTATACATATGCGCAAGTAATAAGACACCCAAATTCCAAGTCTTCGCATTTTACCTTTGCGCTGACAATACAACAGAATAAATACGAATAAATAACGAAAATATCTTTATTCAAAAATATAGTCCAGCATTAAATATGGTTTAATATACATTATGTCAACACTATAACATGCTAACCATCCAAACATACACATACACACACACATAACACCTTCTACTTTAGAAAATAAAAACCCGAACTAAATAAACCTTAACATACATTTGCGCTGACAATGCAAAAGAAGACATACGAATAAGTAAGGAAAATATGTTCATTCAAAAATATTCCTACTAACGGAATCATTTTCCTACACACACACACATACACACACAATATATATTCTCTTCATCTTAACATGCTAACCATACTCCCACACACACATAACACCCATACACACACACAACTCCCTCCCCCATCTTTACTAATAGAATCACTTTCCTACACACATATATACACACACACAAAATATATTCTCTTCATCTTAACATGCTAGCCATACTCCCACACACACATAACAACCATACACACATAACCCCCTCCCCCCACACATACAACTCCCTCCCCATTTCTACTAATAGAATCATTTTTCTACACAGATATACACACACACAAAATATATATATTCTCTCCATCTTAACATACCCCCCCTATACACACATAACACCCACATACACACACACACACAATTCCCTCCCGCATTTCTACTAATAGTATCATCTTCCTATACACACACACACACACACAAGTACACACACAAGCACACAAATAAACATACATATCTTTACTTTCTTTATTTCAATAGAAAATCTGAATTCTGACACCCCAGCTAACCAACCATATTCACTGAACAAGAACAATTCTCCCATCTCATTTCTCTTGACCATTATCTTTTGCTTGTCATAAAATTCTCTAAAAGGCTACAAAATAAATTACCAAATACGTGCGCGAATTTAATAAATTTGTTCACGTGACAGTTTTAATTTCATTTATAACCAATCAAATTATATTTATTAAAAAAAGCCTTCGTGAGCCACTTTTTTTAAAGTAAATACAAATTCAAACAAACTTACGGGAAAGCTGATATACTTAGTCACGTGACTACATCAACCAACCAAACTTCACTCATATATGAAAAAACAACCTGCTATATTCACTGAACCAGACAATTCTCCCATCCCATTTATCTTGAACATTATCTTGTTTTGGGCAGTATCGGTAGAGGGTCGGGCACCATGCTTTGATGCATAGAGTTGCGGCCCTTGTCATTCTGAGTTCAAATCCGGCCGAGGTTAACTTTGCCTTTCATCCTTATGGGGTAGATAAAATAAAGTACCAGTAATACACTGGTTAACGCTGGCCTTGTGCCAAAAAAGTAGAAACACTTATCTTATGGTTCTCATAAAATTCTCTAAAAGGCGACAAAATAATTTCCCAAATACGGGCGCGAAATTTAATGAACTTGTTCACGTGACAGCCATAATTTCATTTATAACCAATCAAATTACATTTATTTAAAAAAAAGCTTAGGTGAGCCCCTTTTTTTAAGTAAAAAGAAATTCAAACTCTCATATATGAAAAAACAACCAGAGCCCCCCCCCCCCCCAATTACTTATCTAAAAACCTGGCGTTTCGAGCCACTTTTTTTCCATATAAAGCAAGTAACATTCAAACACTAACCAGATGTGAGAAAAACCACACACCCTCCATCACAACTCTACTTTTTAAAATCAGAAGAACTGCTAAACCGGTAAAGGAACCAAATAAATATATACATATTTTTAAAAATAAAACTCCATTTGCATTTTCGATTTCATCTTTTTTTCTTTATACTTTCACTCGTGTAGGACACCTCGATTATTTTTCATTTTGTAAAAAAAGATCACATTCTAATATATATATATATATATATATATATATATATATATATATATATATATATATATATATATATATATATATATATATATATATATATATATATATATATATATATATATATAAATATAGCATATATATATATAGCGCGGGTTGCTGAAATGCTCCTGGCTTTAAAGTTATCCAGAGGCGTAGTTGAAAGCCCAGCCTTCTGAGTTCTTTTTCCGAAGGTTTAGGGAAACTGAATGTCCATTGCAATAATCAACTGATCCTTCTGTATTTTCTTTTAACTAAAGCCAGAAACCTTTCAACATCTCCTCGTTTGTATATATATATATATATATATATATATATATATATATATATATATATATATATATATATATATATATATATATATATATATATATATATATACACAAACACATGCATATTTACAAATATATGTATATATACATATATATGTATATATAAATATATTCCTGCTTGTGTGTATGTTTCTGTGTTTATACGTACTTTTTTGCACTGAAGCAATATTATTGTTTTATAAGATTGTAAAATTAATTTCTTAATACAATTTGAAAACTTTAACAAAATAATCAATGAAATATATACAAGACTAATTGACTTAATGTATTATTCATATATAAGCAGACTTTTCGACCCAATAGTTCAGCCCCAGGGCAACATTTATTGGGGAGAAAATATCATCATATATATACATACATATATATATGGGTATATTTTCAATTGCGAGGGGTAATTGAAAACATAACCTTTGAGTTTTCTTCTCTATATACAGTATATATATATATATATATATTGTTATGCTTTAGGAGGGTCATGTTGCCAATAAGAAACATACGCACCAGTTGCTTTCACTCCAATTTATTTTAAATTAAATTTATAAATTTAAGAATTTATAAATTTCCGGTTGGTTGGTTGGTTCTGCAATCAGACGATTGTTCATATATTGCAAAGTTCTTTCATTACACATGCTGTGACCTCTTCAGTGACTGAGGATTCTTTTCTTTGTTTTTGTGCCCCTCCTTTGTTCTGTCCTACGCCATCTTGTTTTTGTGTGTATTGTGTGCTTAGTTCGCGCATGTTTTACATCCGGGTGTCTGTGTGTGTTTATATTTGTTTATTTATTTGTTTATTTACATGTTACTGGTTGGTTGGTTGTTCTATGTGTGTGTGTTTTCTTTTTGTCCTCAATTGTAAGTTGTGATGTTGCTATTCCATTCATGTTTTCTATTTAATTTAGGATTTTTTTATAAAGAATCTTGCTAAACAAATTCAGAAACGAAATATATATATATATATATATATATATATATATATATATCGACCCCGTAAGGATGAAAGGCAAAGTTAACCCCGGCGGGATTTAATATAAGATCAAAAGATGGTTAAAAGTGTTCCAAGTATTTTATTATGCGCATTTCAAAAATAAATATCATCCTGGGATGATATCTCCGTTTTCATCAGATGAAATAGGGATATATGATATGAAGCTTAAAAAACACTTGTGAATAGTGAAGTTTTAAATCAACATATGAAAAATAATTTAAGATTGATGTATTAGATTGAGAAAAAGTGAGGGGGGGGGTGGAAAAGGTAAGGAAGAGGAGGAGATGAGAGTAAAGAATGGTGGGGGAGGAGTATAAGAAGGAAGGATGAGAGAGGAGGATAGGTGGGTGATAGAGAGAGAGAGAGATAGCCTTTACCATTGAGAAAAAATATATTGTCTCACAGAGAGAAGTTAAAAAGCCGTTGGAAGATAATGGATAATTTAAAAGAATTTGAAATTAAAAGTTAATGAGGTTTATGCATGAAGAGAAAAAGGGATTAAGAATAATATTAAATTAAGGTTTGTATATTGAAGGGTTTAATAATATGTGCGAGGAAAAGAAATTATTAATATGTATTATTAAAATAAAAATATTAATGCTATTAAGGATATAATGTTAAAAGAAGTAGAAGAATGAATGAGTTATGAATTTAGAGGAATTAGTTAGTGTTTAAGTTTATTTTTATGTAATGTAATATGTGTGCGTAACATATGTACGTAAATAGTTTGTTTAAAAATGAACGCAGAAAGCAAAGAAGAAAACAATGTTTAAGGAAGGAAATACCTAACATCAAAAAATATATATGTTTACGAAATATTTTCTAATGGTAATAATATAATATATTAAAAGAAATTAGTTAGGGTTTAAGTTTGTTTTTATGTATTGTAATATGTAAAAGTCAAACGAGCATGTAAGGAAGAGAAAAGGAATTTAAGGAAGAACAATCTAACGTAAAAAAAAATGTTTATGTTTACGAAGGCCTATCCTATTAAAGGTAATACTATAATGTATAATAAAAATAATAGTAATTTTGTATGGCTAATGATATGAAGAAAGATGGAAAAATGGATAATGTTGTGGTGAGTAATAAGAATTGAGATGTAGTTAGTACAGATTAGAGGGTAGAAATTAAAAAGAAAAGAGGAAGAAAGGAAAGTGATTAGGAGGAATGATATAGACTGAGTAACTTGTATTATTAATATATAATAAATAATATTGAAATAAGGTAGAAAGATGGGTATATTTTAAAAAGATATATAAGCCTTTGAGAAAAAGGATTTTAAACTAGTAAGGTATTAGATATTAGCTGTATACTTTATGGAATGTTCTGTGGAATTTAAGCAAGCATAGAGAAAATAAATCAGTGCGTCTATTTATTATAGAATTGAAATTAGATATAATGGTAAATTTCTCAGATAAGCAAAGATTACATGTTCTGGATAGGGAGGCATTCAAGTAAGGAGAGGCAGAACAAACCTTTCTCCAAGAGATGTTATAGTTAATATGTTTGTCTTTCAATGACCATATGAGGTCTGAGAGTGCCGTGTTAGTTCTTTTAAGTTGGTATTTAAAAGACCAATTGTGATTATAAAAGATAGCTTTGAAGGAGGTGGATGTGGAACCGAAATAGGTAAAGGAATTGCTATCAGTTATAACCTTACATTCATAGACTAAGTTTTTATCAAGACAATGGTTATTGAGAGGACATTTAGTCTAACAGGGCAATTACAATTGCGATTAGAGAAATTACCAGAGTTATTAACAAGTGACCTAGTGTTATTTATAGGAGGAATTGGATTGGAGAAGTTATTTACGATAGGAATAATAGTTTCCTGATTTAGATTGGTATTATGAACATTCAACGATGTTACGTTTGACGTCGTATTTGAGTTTGCAGAATCTAGCCTAGAGTTAACAAGGACGTCGGGAGTACTACTGCTATTATTATGACACTCAGTGTTGGAAGGATGTGATTTAATATTTAATATGTTATTGTTGTGTTTAGAGATAATGTTAGAGATGTTGGAGGAGGTGGAATAGGAACATTTTATTGTATCTTTGTTAAAGATTTTACTATAGATATGTGAGGGAGGGAAGCATTTATCTAAGACCCTAAATACTAGTTTAGGAATATTATTATTAATACAAATAGAGAAAGGAGCATTATACCAGATTATATTTTTGTATCTAGGTCTTTTATTTAAGTTATTGAAATGATCATAATTAATTATTTTACTGTAAGACCTTCTAGGATTGGTTTCTTTACTGTATTTAATTTTATCAGGATAACCGGCTTTAGAAAGTGCATTATTATAGTAATTGGCGTTAGCATCAAATACATTTTTATTCGAGGATAGGTTTGATATTCTTTTTCCAATATTACTGACTATATGTTTATAATGTTATGTTTTTAATGTTAGTGGGGTGGTTAGATTAAAAATTAACATAATTTAGATTTTCATTGTTTTTATGGTAAGGGTCAAGGGGTAGGCCAGCGTCAAGATTAAGGGATATATCCAAGAAGTTAGCTAGTTTGACGTTGTTATCAAATTCGATTTTAAGTTTATGTTGCTTAAAGAGATCACTTAATAATATTAAGGTTAAATAAATTGCAATTTAAGATAGTGAAAAGTCCATCGTCACGATAAATTCCACCGCGAAGTTGAGGAATTTTCCGATTTAAAGAATTCAAAATAAAAATACCAATCAAATCAGTCATTTGCGATGAATCGGAAGCACCCATTATGATATCAAAGTTGTTGGATGTATCGGCTCTAGTCCAGTATTCATTGTTGAATTCTAGGATGGTTTTTCATGCGGTGAGAATGATGTGAAGTTTATCAGTGGTGATGTCAGAATATTTAAATGCGAAAGATAGAGCGTTGTTGAGCAGTGAAGGCGAAATAGAAGAATAGTAGCTGGCAATATCAAATTGAATACATTTTTGTTTGTTTTTCTTATTCAGGTTGTTGAACCAGCCAATGACATCAGATATACCAAACCATAAATTTAAGTTAGAAATAGAGCAATTAGAACGAACCTGTGGGATAATTCTATCCAATATGGCTTTATTAAAAAACCCCAGATCTGATTTAGAGGGGGCGATTAGTCTAACAGGTAGTTCCGTTCGAAAATTACTTTTATGATCCTTGAGATTTATCCTCGGAGTTCTTGGGAGGAATGGTCCGGTCTTTTTTACAATGCCAAGTTTTGACATAATCTCATAATTTATACTCCAGTCCTACAAACTGTAGAGTGCTACGTATTCGATATTTGCATTGCTTTATTGTGCTACAACAAAACTCACCTCCTACATATATATATATATATATATATATATATATATATATATATATATATATATATATATATATATATATATATATATATATATATATATATATATACTGTATATAGAGGCGAAAACTCAAATGGTATGTTTTCAATTACCCGTCGCAATTTAAAATATACCCTTTGTGTTTTCTTCTATATATACTGTATTATGTGAAATCCAGTATTTATGCCTTGAGCTCATTAAATTATAGGGGATTAACGCGAGTTTTTAACTTCGTTTTTTTCATTTATATATATATATATATACAATAAACAGATGGAGTATACATAAAACCACTTCTCATATTTATAATCTTGACACTGCCTGTTATACGTTATGGATAATGCCTTACGGGCCCCACATCGTGGAGTGCTTACATCCCGTTTACACTACGTTTGGTCGATTGATTTATCAACCAACGTTCTCTGGATTTACTTTGGAGTTTAGCCAGTGTATCACAGGTTCATCAGATAAAAACTCTCTTCTCTAATGACCCTGGGATAAACATGCGAAACTCCAGATTAATATGACTCACTATTCAGCCTGATAAGCATGAATATTAAAACTCTACCCCGGTATTGGTTACTCCTTCTCTAAGCCGCCAACCACATACAGATAAACAAACAGATACACACACACACACACACACACACACACACACACACACACATATATATATATATATATATATATATATATATATATATATATATATATATGTGTGTGTGTGTGTGTGTGCATATAAATATGTATATATGTATGTATATATCTATATATATATACATATCAAAGGTATATATATATATATATATATATATATTTATGTATATATCAAAGCTATATATTGAGTTAGAAACTCAAAATAGTCTCTTACAATAAAATACCTCTAGGAAAGAGAATTTTCCGAGCAGTATATTATAATTGAATATAAAAGAAAGATAAACACAGATATATACTTATATGTGTTCAAATTGTAAGGGACCAGATTTGCTATTTAAGAGACCAGATTAGCTGCCATCTTTAGTGCTGTGCGTTTGTGAGACACGCTAAGTTCCGATACCATGTGCGTTATTATATCTACGCACACTATTCAGTTTTTTAGTATACTTAGAAGTGAGCAGGATACTAATTCTTCACCCACTGACGAGCAAGAATCGGTATTCATCTTCAAAATTAATTTGCGAAACACCATAGCCAAACGCTGTCTGGGTGATTGGTAGTTACCACAATTCCGGTTTGTATTTATTTTCTTGATTTATTCTTAAATTGAGTCTGGCAAACCCTATTGTCCATAGTTAGCATTTTTTTCACCTTAGCGAATCTGGTCCCTTACGATTTGAACACATATATCTATATTTCCGTGTTTATCTTTCTTTTATATTCAATTATAATATTTATATATATATTAATTTAAATATATTCATATATTTATATATATATATATATATATTCATTTATATTTGTATATATATACACACACACACACACACACATATATTTGAAATACTCGACCCAATGCAAATTATTGTGAAAATATTTGATCACTATAAATAATAGTTGAAAGTATTGCTTAACGTTGCTCTAGAGATGGAAAAAGAAATTATATAGTTGATGCACTTTTATTGTGGTCACTTCGTTGGGGCACAGTTATTTTTGAAATTTCAATTTTTCCCAGTAACCCAACACTCTGTTTAAACATACACACACATACACACATACATATAAGCACGCGCACATGCACACCACACACATGGAACATATTTTTTATATATCAACCTGTACCTTGTAAGTGATCATTAGTATATAAATATATATATATATATATATATATATATATATATATATATATACATGTACATTACATACATATATATACGTATACACCCACGCACACACATATATAATATATATATATATATATATATATATATATATATATATATATATACATACACACAAATATTCAAACACATACATACGCTGCACATCCCAATGTACAGAATTATCACACATTGTGTCATGCAGATTCCGCCCTAGAATTACATTAAAGGTACACGTGTCTATGGAATATCTCCACCACTCACACTACATATTTAAATCACTACGAAGATCAGTTGATTGGAATAACTAGAATATACCCATCCTCGAAGCCGACGGACACTCATTTCCTTACCCTTTTTTTTTCTTTTTTACTTATTAACTGGATATCCTACATTCAAATAAAGTTAAGGATTTTTATGCAATTGTTAGCAGACAGATAATATGTTATATTTAAAGTATTTATCGATATCACTGGAGAGGTAAAGTCAGTTTCAAATTTAGTGGCCTATCAGGTGGAAGCTTAACCCAGAATACCTGCTGTTATCCGTGTGAGAGTACAGTCAGCCCTTTGGACAGGATTTAACGCACAGCTAAGCACGTCATAATTCTTTGATAACGATAGCATTAATACAGCGTGAGTCACAATATATGCCTTCACGAATGTCATATAAGTGTAATGGTGTCTGATTTGGGCACAAGGCCAACAATATTCCGGAAAGAGAGGAGAAAATGGATTAATTCCACCCCAGTGTGTTACAGGTACTTTATTTTATCCACCCCGTAGGATAAATTCGGTGGGATTTGAACTCAGAATGAATATAAAGGGCCGTATATCTATACCGCAAAATATGATTTCGGACGTTGTACTGATACTGCTAATCCATCGCGCTATGTTTATGTATATTAAATATACATCTAGGCTCACTGTGAGGATTTAAGCTGCGAACATGTAAGAGCTTCTTCAGCAGGCTGGATAGACACAACGAGTAAATTTCAATGTATTTATGTCTCTTTAGGCCCACTTGCCTAAGCTACGTGTTGATGCATTTGTAAGGTACTGTGTTCGTATGTATATATGTATGTATATATATACATATATATATGTATGTGTGTGTGTGTTATATAAGTGTGTTATATATAAATATATGTATATGTATATATATATATATATATATATATATATATATATATATATATATATATATATATATATATATATATATATATATATATCTTTAGGTTTTTTGGTTCACCACTGGATAGAACTTGTCATTCCGTATGGTCAATTCTGGTGTAATATTGCATTAACATTTATTTATTTATATATACTGACGACGGAATGATTCTCTATGTTTTCTTCGGAAAATATATTTATTCCATTCCAGAAACTAATTAGTTGGAAGTGATATTTTAGTAAGTAAGTTAATTTTATAATTTTCTTATTTTACGTCTCTCATATTATTGTTCTGCAACCCCATGCATTGAACCACAAAGTTACTGAGACAAAACCTATATATTTGCTAGCATTGATATGCATCTGTATGTATATATATGTTACTAGATATTAATTCTTTATAATTATCTCCAAATTATTTGTCGAGCAATATTGGCCATGACGGTTGCTATGGTAGCAGGCAGGCCGCTGTCTTATTAGCAAACAACTTTCCACTGATTGACCTCGATGTCACGTGATTGATTCTTTTTGAATTTGCCACCGACGCAGAGGCAGTGATTTTCTCAATGGCTAGGAATTCAGTCCAGGCTTTGCTATTTTCTATCCACTGAATTATTTTTTAATAAGTTTCCAGAGTCCACGCTTTGCCTGGATACTTAGATGAGAATAGTCTTCCCTGACGACGGAATGATTCTCAGTGTTTTCTTCGGAAAATATATTTATTCCATTCCAGAAACTAATTAGTTGGAAGTGATATTTTAGTAAGTAAGTTAATTTTATGATTTTCTTATTTTACGTCTCTCATATTATTGTTCTGCAACCCCATGCATTGAACCACAAAGTTACTAAGACAAAACCTATATATTTGCTAGCATTGATATGCATCTGTATGTATATATATGTTACTAGATATTAATTCTTTATATATATATATATATATATATATATATATATATATATATATATATATATATATATATAAATGTGTATACAAACACATACTCAGACACACCCACACATATATATATATATATGTATATATATATATATACATACATATATATATAATTATATAATTGTAATTATATATGAATGCATGTGTGTGTATATATATATAATTATATATTAATGCACGTGTATATATATGTGAATACATACATAAGTTGTTAGGTTTAACGTTCAAATAAAATATTTATTTCTTTATTATGTTGGTGTGTCACACCTCATTACAAAGTTCTATATCTATATCCATATTTCAATTATAGCTATTTTGAAGGTTAAATTGTATACTAGAAATCCGTTAGATACGTATTTCTAAGCCCGTTTGAATTCCGGTTAAGTTTGTGAGACAATCCAACGTTAAAATCAGAAATCACTCACTTTCTGAATAAGTATGAAGAATAGACAACATTTAAAAACATGCCTATATACACACATATCCGTAAACCAAACAAACATACGTACATAACTACACGAAATATATATATATGCTCAAGTATAATATATCTATTTCTCTCTAAATATATGTGTATAAATATATTATATATATATACACATACGCATATATGCTCACACATCTACATATTTATCTATATATACATATGTATATGAATATATATGCAATCTTTATGTATACATATTATATATACACACGCATATATACAGACACATTTAAACACTTATGTATATGTATATGCGTATATATGTAATCTATATATATATGCATATTATATATACACACGCTTATATACACACATATTCACATACTTATATATGTTTATATGTATATACATATATACGTCCTCAATAGGTATATATATATCATATATATAGAGAAATGCATACACATATTTACATAAATATATATATATATATATATGTATATGTAAGAATGTGAATATGTGTGTATATATATCCGTGTGTATATATAATGTGCATATATATATATATATATGTAATATGTATATATATAATTGTTTCTACATTAGGAACAAGGCCAGCAATCACCCAGTGTATTACTGGTACTTTATTTTATGGACCCCGTAAGGATGAAAGGCAAAGTCAACTTCGGCGGGATTTGAGCTCAGATCGTAAAGGGACGTAACTATGCTGGAAAGCATGGCTTCCGACCCTCTACCGATACTGCCAATCAACCGCCCCTTAATAATATATATATATATATATATATATATATATATATATATTAATACATTCGTGTATATATGTAATATATATACCTATTACGTACATATGTATGTATATACATATAAACGAATATAAGTATGTAGATATGTGTGTATATATGCGTGTGTGTATATAATATGTATATATATATATATAAATATATATTTATGTGTGTGTATATATATATATATATATATATATATATATCTTTATATATATACATTTTATAATATACTATTGAATAAACTAATTATATGTATAATGTAAATATTATTAAATCTCGGAAATGGTGCAGCATCTCTAAGGAAACAGCAAGTGAGGAGGGATGTGTGGGAGGAGAGGAAGAACAAGGAAGTGAAAGTAAGATGGTATAAAACCTACAAGCAATGGATCGATTGATCATTTCCGGGACAGGTGTTGTCGGTATATATACTCAACATCTTTGCTTATTCAAATTTATCACAACGAGTCCTACCTGTGCAGTTTTTAATATTATTATTATTATTATTATTATTATTATTATTATTATTATTCCTTGAATCTCAGTCATAGATGTTAGTTAACTGGAAAGTCCGTTGGAATGAATATCAAGCCACTACCTGCAGCCTCAGATATTCAGGACGTATCGGAGGGTGCTTGCTGTTCCCAGCAAGCATGCCTTTTGAAGCGTTCCAAAAAGCGTGAAGGGGCCGATTTTCTTTAACCATCCCTGGAAACTTTTGGAGATAGTCCCCAGTGCGCCTATGACAATCGGGATCACTTTGACTTCATGGCAGTTCCAAATCCTTTTTACCTCCCACTTTAAGTCCTGGTATCGGTTAATTTTCTCCCTCTCCTTCTCTTGCACTCTCGTGTCAAATGGGCAGGCCACATCCACAATCAGACACGATCTTTTTTCTTTGTCCACAACCACCAGGTCAGGTCTATTGTGTTCCAGTTTCTTGTCCGTCTGTATCCTAAAATCCCACAGCACCTTCACCTGATCGTTCTCCATCACCTCCTCTGGCTTATGCTCATACCATTTCTCAGAATGTGGTAGATTGTTTACTTTGCACAGGTGCCAGTGGATCACCCTGCCCATCACATCATGTCTCCAGCCCTTATAGTGGGTCTGGGCTAGGTGTTTACACTTGGATACAATGTGAGCCACAGTCTCCTCTCTCTCTCCACAGATCCTGCACAGTGGGCTAGCCTCCTCCTTGTAAATATGGTGTTTCAACCACTTCGTTTTGAGGGCCTGCTCCTGCGCAGCCATTAACATTCCTTCTGTAGCCTTTTTAAGGTCTCCTCTTCTCAACCAGTTCCATGTCTGTGGATCTCTAAATTCAGTTTTCTCAAAGAAGTTACTATGAAGGGATTTTTCCTGAAGGCTGCTCTTCCTCCTTGATGTTATTTCCTCCTTGGACATCCCCTGGCCTACTGTCCCCTCCTTCAGTACAGTTCTGAGCATTGGCTCCTTACTATAGGTCACGTATTTGTGTAGGTTGTTTTTCTCCATCTGAACACAGTCCTCTATGCTGATAAGACCTCTTCCACCCTCAGATCTCCTTAGGTAGAGTCTATCGACATCACTCCTCTTGTGGAACATGTTGTAGATAGTCAATAGCTTCCTAGTCTTCCTATCCATTTCTTTTTGTTCAGCAGCATTCCATCTCAGAATTCCCGCACTGTACCTAATAATAGACACAGCTCGGGAATTTACTGCGCTTATGGCATTTCTACTGTTCAGATGTGACTTCAATACGCTCCTTATTCTCCGAATGTATTCAGTTCTTAACAATTCCTTCATTTTTTTGTTCTTTATGCCATCAGCCTCCAGAACGCCCAAATACTTGTATCCTTCCTCAGAGTCAATTTCCTTTATCATTTCACCTGTTGGTATCTGGATTCCGTTACTTCTGCTCAACCTACCCCTCCTCATCACAATGACTCCACACTTACTAATACCAAACTGCATACATATATCACTGCTGAAAATACGGACAGTGTCAACAAGCACATCCAACTCCTTCTCACTCTTCCCGAAGAGCTTAAGATCGTCCATGAAGAGGAGGTGATTGATGGTAAGCCCTCCCTTTCCCAACACGTATCCTGCTCTCACTTTTCGCAGTACACTGGTCAGGGGCATCAGGGCAAGGACAAACAACAGAGGGGACAGGCTATCTCCCTGGAAGATACCTCTCTTGATCTTCACGCTTCCCAAGGATTCTCCAGCTGATGTCAACTCTGTTTCCCAGGACCTCATACTCTTGCCCAGCAACTGTCTGATGTTATCTGCCACCTTGAAGATCTCCAGGCTTTTGGTGATCCAAGAATGAGGCACCATGTCAAATGCCTTTCTGTAATCTATCCATGCCATGGCAAGATCAGTGTGTCTCCTCCTGCAATTCCCCATTACCATCTTATCGATAAGTAACTGGTCCTTTGTACCACGTGACTTCTTTCGGCATCCTTTCTGTTCGTCCGGTAACAAGTTGTTTGTGTGGAGGTGATGGTAGATTTCTTCAGACACAATGCTCGTCAACAGTTTCCACATTACGGACAGACATGTAATAGGTCTATAGTTGGTAACATCATTACCCTTGATTCGGTCTTTCATTATCAGAACTGTGGTACCTTTTGTCAACCACTCTGGTACCTCACCTGACATCAAGCAGTCATTGAACATGGTTGTCAGTTTCGGGTGGAGGGATGTTATATGTTTAATCCAATACCCCTGCACACACTCTGGGCCTGGTGATTTCCAGTTGGTTAGTTTTTTGGCCTGCCCCTTAAGAGTTTCAACTGTGATATTGAAATCAGTTTGTTGGTGTGACTGCTCACCGATCTCCCTGTGTACTGTCTCAATCCACCCTGCCCTGTCATTATGTCTAACATCCTGCTCCCATATTCCTCTCCAGAATGTTTTAGTTTGTTCCGCCTCAGGGATCAAGTCGTTGCCTCTTTCTTTCCCCTCAAGCTGTCCAAACAGCATCTTCTGGTTGTTGTCAAACATGCGGTTCTGTTTATACTGACTGACTCTGTTCTCGTATCACCTGATTTTTGCACTCTTTGCTACAATGCGTTGCTTCAGTTCCTCTATGATAATATTTAGCTTTTTCCTTCTAGTTTTGTACTTTATTTCCAGTCTATTTTAGTGCCTATGTTTTTTAGTGTCCCATTAAGTAGTGACTCAAGCTTTCCAATGTCATTATTATTATTATTATTATTATTATTGTTATTGTTATTCCTTGAATCTCAGTCATTGATGTTGGTTAACTGGAAAGTCCGTTGGATTGAATATCAAGCCACTACCTGCAGCCTCAGATATTCAGGACGTATCGGAGGGTTCTTGCTGTTCCAAGCAAGCATGCCTTTTGAAGCGTTCCAAAAAGCGTGAAGGGGCCGATTTTCTTTAACCATCCCTGGAAACCTTTGGAGATAGTCCCCAGTGCGCGTATGACAATCGGGATCACTTTGACTTCATGGCAGTTCCAAATCCTTTTCACCTCCCACTTTAGGTCCTGGTATCGGTTAATTTTCTCCCTCTCCTTCTCTTGCACTCTCGTGTCGAACGGGCAGGCCACATCCACAATCAGGCACGATCTTTTTTCTTTGTCCACAACCACCAGGTCAGGTCTATTGTGTTCCAGTTTTTTGTCCGTCTGTATCCTAAAATCCCACAGCACCTTCACCTGACTGTTCTCCATCACCGCCTCTGGCCTATGCTCATACCATTTCTCAGAATGTGGTAGATTGTTTACTTTGCACAGGTGCCAGTGGATCACCCTGCCCATCACATCGTGTCTCCAGCCCTTATAGTGGGTCTGGGCTAGGTGTTTACACTCGGACACAATGTGAGCCACAGTCTCCTCTCTCTCTCCACAGATCCTGCACAGTGGGCTAGCCTCCTCCTTGTAGATATGGTGCTTCAACCACTTCGTTTTGAGGGCCTGCTCCTGCGCAGCCATTAGCATTCCTTCTGTAGCCTTTTTGAGGTCTCCTCTTCTCAACCAGTTCCATGTCTGTGGATCTCTAAATTCAGTTTTCTCAAAGAAGGTACTATGAAGGGATTTTCCCTTAAGGCTGCTCTTCCTCCTTGATGTTATTTCCTCCTTGGACATCCCCTGGCCTACTGTCCCCTCCTTCAGTACAGTTCTGAGCATTGGCTCCTTACTATAGGTCACGTATTTGTATAGGTTGTTTTTCTCCATCTGAACACAGTCCTCTATGCTGATAAGACCTCTTCCACCCTCAGATCTCCTTAGGTAGAGTCTATCGACATCACTCCTCTTGTGGAACATGTTGTAGATAGTCAATAGCTTCCTAGTCTTCCTATCCATTTCTTTTTGTTCAGCAACATTCCATCTCAGAATTCCCGCACTGTACCTAATAATAGACACAGCTCGGGAATTTACTGCGCTTATGGCATTTCTGCTGTTCAGATGTGACTTCAATACGCTCCTTACTCTCCGAATGTATTCAGTTCTTAATAATTCCTTCATTTTTTTGTTCTTTATGCCATCAGCCTCCAGAACGCCCAAATACTTGTATCCTTCCTCAGAGTCAATTTCCTTTATCATCTCACCTGTTGGTATCTGGATCCCGTTACTTCTGCTCAACCTACCCCTCTTCATCACAATGACTCCACATTTACCAATACCAAACTGCATACATATATCACTGCTGAAAATACGGACAGTGTCAACAAGCACATCCAACTCCTTCTCACTTTTCCCGAAGAGCTTAAGATCGTCCATGAAGAGGAGGTGATTGATGGTAAGCTCTCCCCTTCCCAACTTGTATCCTGCTCTCACTTTTCGCAGCATAATGGTCAAGGGCATCAGGGCAAGGACAAACAACAGAGGGGACAGGCTATCTCCCTGGAAGATACCTCTCTTGATCTTCACGCTTCCCAAGGATACTCCAGTTGATGTCAACTCTGTCTCCCAGGACCCCATACTCCTGCCCAGCAACTGTCTGATGTTATCTGCCACCCTGAAGACCTCCAGGCTTTTGGTGATCCAGGAATGAGGCACCATGTCAAATGCCTTTCTGTAGTCTATCCATCCCATGGCAAGATCAGTGTGTCTCTTCCTGCAATTCCCCATTACCATCTTATCAATAAGCAACTGGTCCTTTGTACCACGTGACTTCTTTCGGCATCCTTTCTGTTCGTCCGGTAACAAGTTGTTTGTGTGGAGGTGATGGTAGATTTCCTCAGACACAATGCTCGTCAACAGTTTCCACATTACGGGCAGACATGTGATAGGTCTATAGTTGGTAACATCATTACCCTTGATTCGGTCTTTCATTATCAGAACTGTGGTACCTTTTGTCAACCACTCTGGCACCTCACCCGACACCAAGCAGTCATTGAACATGGCCGTCAGCTTCGGGTGGAGGGATGTTAAATGTTTAATCCAATACCCCTGCACACCATCTGGGCCTGGTGATTTCCAGTTTGTTAGTTTTTTGGCTTGCCCCTTAAGAGTTTCAACTGTGATACTCAAATCAGTCTGTTGTTGTGCCTTCTCACCGATCTCCCTCTGTACTGTCTCAATCCACCCTGCCTGGGCATTGTGTCTAACATCCTGCTCCCATATTCCTCTCCAGAATGTTTTAGCTTGTTCCGCCCCAGGGATCAAGTCGTTGCCTCTTTCTTTCCCCTCAAGCTGTCCAAACAGCATCTTCTGGTTGTTGTCGAACATGCGGTTCTGTTTATACTGACTGACTCTGTTCTCGTATCGCCTGATTTTGGCACTCTTTGCTACAATGCGTTGCTTCAATTCCTCTATTATAATATTTAGCTTTTTACTCCTAGTTTTATATTTTATTTCCAGTCTATTTTTAGTGCCTATGTTTTTTAGTGTCCCATTCAGTAGTGACTCAAGCTTTCCTATGTCATTTCTCATTTCCCCGATTTGCCCACTCAGTCGCTTCTTCCACCACGGCTCTGCTCTTTCTTGTCTGTTGTTTCCTCTCGCTTTTATACCAAGTAGTTTCCTCACCGTATTTGCTGTTGCTTTGAGGGTATTGTTGCACTGGTGAAGACTCCTCGCCTCAAGGTATGGGATGACTTTGTTTACCTTAGCTGTTGTTTCTTTTAACTTTTTCCTGTCTACAAATCTTAGGTTCATAGGTCTCCCACTATCATTGTTCAATTCATCTACCACTAGATTTAGGATGTCAACCGAATCTTGTCCTAGCCCGTCAGCATTCATCTCCTCAGTGGCCGTATCTCTGTTCCAGGTATTATTTATCTCAGTATTCAGATCATTGTCTGCTTCGGGTGGTTCCTCCGTTCTCAGGACCTCCTCACCTTCATTTCCCACCGGCTCGCTTGTCTGGCATACTACACCCGCCATCTCCAAGCCATTCTCTCTGCTCAGTTCCTCCAGTTCCAGCTCGCTTATCCACCCATTAGTTCTTATTACCCGAGCCTGCCCGGCCAATTTTTGTTCATCTAATTTAAATAAACCAATCTCGTTCCAGATGTTATGCATCCGTCTCCTGTAGCCCCTCTCCTTGGGGTTACTTTTCAGGTAGCATTGCATAACAGTTCTATTCAATTCTTTCGTCCAGTTGGTTCTGGCCCCTTTCCTTCTTCTCCTTCCTCCAACATCAGCAGTATTTGGTTGACAGTCAGGTTCCTGCTGCTGAGCCAGGGGGCACCTGTTGGGTGAGAGTCTGTCACATGACGTTCTAGTCTCCATTTCACCGTTATTCGAACTGTTTATGTTCGATATTTAAACACTCTTATCGAGGATTGGCGAATGTATGTTTACATAGCCATCTGTGGATCCGCCATCCCACTTGGCCCTTGTGTGGCATTATCACCACGCTGTATACGAACACACATAAACAAACAAACACACGGGCAGAAAGGGCCCCAAAAATGAATAAGCATAAGTTTCATTGTAATGTAGTATTCGAATGTCTGACTTAGTTTTGTTTTTTAAGTTTTACTTTTTCCCCCCTCTTCTCTGTCCGTCCGCCTGCTTCTCTCTTCATTCTTATTTTCTTTACGTTTTTGGGGTTTCTTTTTTTGTTTTTGTTTTTCTCTGTTTTTCTCGTTTTTTGCTGTTGTTGCTGTGCTGCTTTGGTTTTGTTGTTTGTTTTTTTCTTTTTTCTTTTGAGTCTATCTATATATTTTGATGCCTTCCTCTTTGTTAGTAGTAGGGATTCTATAATGTGGAAGTAGTAGCAGCCAGCAGGGAGAAGTGGGAGGCTGGCGGCGCTGGCGATACTGAGACATTGGTGGTGGTGATGTCGATACCGAGGCAGTGGTGGCGGTGATGCGACCGTATTACTGTAGTGATGGTGCTGTAGCGGTGGCAGCATCAGTGAAGGAGTCAAGGGGTGGTGGCGGCGGTGATGGGATAGTGGTGGTAATGATGGCCGTAGTGAGCGGTGGCGGTGAAGGTGAAAATGCTGTTGTGTTTAGTGTACACAGATGATGGGGTGGGTGGTGTATCTAGTTTCTGGTGTTGGTGAGTTTAGCTGTTCTATATAGTGTAGCCAGAGGAGAGGAGGGGGGAGGGGGTTCTTCTTCTTCCATTTATAGCCATTTTTTTTTTTTTTATTTTGGATATACAGTGTACAATACAAAGTTGAATATTTGAATATTTGAGCCTTATAACAATATATTTTGGGTCCGAATTTTTTGGGATTATTATTATTATTATTATTATTATTATTATTATTATTATTATTATTATTATTATTATTATCATTATTATAGTGGATTGGCAGTATCGGTAGAGGGTCGGACGCCATGCTTTGTGTCAAAGAGTTACGGCCCTTTATGGTCTGAGTTTAAATCACGCCGATGTTAACTTTGCCTTTCATCCTTACAGGGTCGATTTATATAAAGGACTCGTAATACACTGGGATAATTGTGGCTTTGTGCCAAAAGTAGTAATAATAATAATAAGAAGAAGAATAAGAAGACGCACGGAAGGGAAGAAGACGCACGAGGTGGTAGAGGTCATGAAATCGCTCACGTAAGTTTTGAATTTTTAACATATTTAAATCATTTGTGAAATAACAACTCCTAGTACAAATGCTATGTAAAGCATCCGGCTTGAGCCCCAAAAAATTCGGACCCAAAATATATTGTTATAAGGCTCAAATATTCAAATATTCAACTTTGTATTGTACATTGTATATTCAAAAAAGAAAATGGCTATAAATGGAAGAACCCCCCCCCTCCTCTGTCTACGATATATAGAACAGCCAAACAACACCAATCTCACCAACACCAGAAACTAGATACAACACCTACCCCATCACCTCTCTGTGTACACTAAACACAACAGCCAGATAACGGCAATTTCACCACCACCACTCACTACTGCCATCATTACCACCACTATCCCATCACCGCCGCCACCACTCCTTCATTGTTGCCACCGCTACAACACCATCACTACAGTAATATGATCACATCGCCACCACCACTGCCTCGGTATCGACATCATCACCACCACTGTCTCAGTATCGATACCGCCGCTACTGTCTCCCACATCTCCCCGCCGCCACCACTCCTTCAATGCAACCACCACTATTCCCCTGTTAACTTGAGAGAGAAAGGGGAAGGTGGCGGTATCACTAGATAAGGGAGAGGCTAGCAAAAATATAAATAGATTGACTTAGTGACCTGGCCACATCAACAATTATGGGACTGCTGGCTCACCCCTTCCTCACCAACAATATAAAAAGCTCCGGCACCACCACCGACATAGCCAACAACAATAACAGCCAACCACAACAAAAAGTATATTATATTATTGTAATGCACTGGGTGATTGCTGGTCTTGTGCCTGGAGTGGAGACAATTATTAATAATTTCATTCTTAAGCCACGCAATGCTCACATTAAGGAACCACTCATGATAATAACAATTTAAAAAAACAACAAAAAGAAAACCCCGTGACCAAGAAATACCGGGATGGCGGCCGGCGGGGAATAGCCGTGTCTCTAGGGGAGAACGACCCCTCTAGTCTTGGTTGACACTCGTTCTAGAAGTGGTAACACGAAATGATTACCCCTTGGCGGATAAGGATAAAACGCGACAAAATAAAGTAAATGTCTAATGATAAAATCTCATACCGGATCGGCCGTCACCCGGGTAAAAAAGGGCCGCGTCCCTCAGAGAGGAACCAGACTGGGGTCGAAAAATCAGCTAATGGTTCAACCCTTCCCATCACTTCGGAGCTGGAGACCTCCCATAAACGGAATACTCCTACTGTTGGCCCTCCATGCTCACCACCAAGAAATCCAAAGAAAAAGAGAGAAAAATGGTCAAGGGAAGATAATAAAGAAGTCCTTGAGGCTTTCTACACTGCCATGTACTACCCATCAAATACATCGAATACAGAACAGACATATATCAACTGGAAAAAGAAACATCCCGAAAACAGAGGCTATATTGACAGTAACAAACTAGCCAATATACGAAGAAATATTGTAAGAAAAAAGTTACTAACTGATATAGAAATTGATCAGATCAAGCTATTAGCACAAAGTCAGCGAAGGGAAAATGAAACATGTGTCAGTGAAAACGAAGTAAACTGTAACACTTCGAATCCCAGGGTTGGGGCGGAATCACTGGCAACAGAACAAATTAAAGAAAGGATCGAAAAAGTGGAGGGAGTGCATGCTCAGGATGAAACTCCAAATGAAAATAATGAGATCGTAAATGATAAAGAAATGAATGAGAATGAACTTGCCAACTTGAAGGATGAAATTATGATCGAATGGATGAAAATGAAAGAATCTGACATGGGGCGACGAGACACCCTCCCTAAGATCCAGAACTCCAAACAGAACCAAAAGATAATACACAAGACTAACATAATTCTCAAAAACATTATCATCACAAACAAACTAAACATTACTGATTTAATTCATCTCTATTATGCATCGGCTAAAGTCACCACTCACTTATGTGGAGTGAAGATGAAAAAACAAAGGAATTCCCACAAGAAATCTACTTGGCAAGAGAACATCAATCGCCAAATAAACCTTCTCCGATCTGACATAGAAATTTTAACAAACTATAAAGTAGGTGAACATGTTAAACAAACTAAACTTAGAAAATTGAAAAAAAAGTACAGTATAAAATCAACATGTGACATAGACATTCCTGATAGAAATAATCAAGCAAAAAGTGTCGGCCAAAGCTGCTCGTATAAGGCGCTTTGAAAAACGATCTAGATTCTATAAGGACAATAATATGTTCAAAAACTACCAAAGAAACTTCTACAGAAAAATTGGTAAGTCAACAATAACTGCTTAATCAATACCACCCAAGGAGGAAGTGCAAGAATTCTGGGAAAAGATCTGGGCCGAAGAAAAAGTTCATAACATACATGCCCCATGGATAGACAGACAAATGAAAGATACAGCTCACCTTGAGGAACAAACATGGGAAAATATAACAGTTGAACAGTTGCGCTTGGCTCTAAGAAAAACCAGCAAATGGAAATCCCCAGGAAAAGACAAAATACAAAACTTTTGGCTAAATGCCTTCACAGAGTCTCATGAGCTGTTAGCCCAACTTTACGATGAAATAGTTAAGGAGCCAGAAAAGATACCTTCATGGCTAGTTAACGGCATTACATTCCTGCCTCCGAAGAATGATGAGACAAACAACCCCAAAAATTACAGACCGATAACTTGCTTGACCACAATGTATAACATTTTAACATCAGTCCTAACTGAATACACATATGACCACCTGATAACAAATGACCTATTTCCCATTGAGCAGAAAGGGTGTAAACGAGGCTCATATGGCTGTAAGGATCAGCTTCTGGTTAACAAAATGATACTGGAAGATTGTCATAATAGACACAAAAATCTATCGATTGCTTGGATAGATTATAAAAAAGCATTTGATAGTTTGCCACACAGTTGGATTGAAAAATGTTTAGAGATTTTCAAAGTATCCCCCGTTGTCAGGAGGTTTTTGTCATTCACATGAAGACATGGAAAACGACACTCCTTTTGAATAGTGAAACAAAATCACTGGAAGCTGGAGAAGTTAATATTAATTGTGGAATTTTTCAGGGTGACTCTTTATCACCGCTTTTATTCTGCATCGCACTTATACCATTAAGTAAAATGCTCAATGAAACAAAACATGGATATAAAGTCCATGACAAAACCATTAATCACCTGTTCTACATGGATGACCTGAAACTATTTGCAAAAAATGATGAACAATTGCAAGGGCTATTATCCACTGTGAAGCAGTTCAGTGATGACATTAAAATGGAGTTTGGACTAGATAAATGCGCCAAAGCAACGTTCACCAGAGGAAAGCTGCTGAAGAGTTCAGACATTAATCTTGATCGGGGGAACGTGATAAGAGAACTTGATCAAGAAAAAACTTACAAATATCTAGGTGTTTGTGAAGGAGACGGAATCAAGCACTCGACAACGAGGGAAAGGATAAGGAAGGAATGTTACCGCAGAGTGAGAGCAATCTTAAGAACGGAATCGAATGCAAGGAATAGGATCGATGCCATAAACACGCTTGCCATACCAGTAGTAACCTACAGTTACAATGTCATCAACTGGTCAAGCACAGAGATCCGTAGGCTCGATACAAAAATTCGAAAATTCTTAACCATGCACAGAATGCATCACCCTAAAGCAGATATAGATAGAATATATCTCCCTAGGAAAGAAGGAGGACGTGGGTTAATCCAGTTAGACATTGCGTTGAAAACTGCAACAATTGGATTATCTACATATCTAAGGGAATCACATGATTGGATGATCAAACTCGTTTTGAAACACGAAAGCATCAAAAGATCATATTCCATTACAAAAGATGCACAAAGATACAGTAATGGACTACAAATTTCAGAAGTCCCATTTACTGCTGAAATGGAAAACACAGAAAAAGCAAAGCAGGTAAAAGTAACTGCAAAGAAAGAACTGCTACAGAAACTGGCTAAGAAATGGCAAGAAAAGCCTCTGTATGGAAAATACCCAGAGCGAGCTAACAATCCTGATGTTGACAAAACTTTAACCCATCAGTGGTTGGCATCCTCTGGACTGAAATCGGAGACTGAAGGACTGATTATATCGGTACAAGATCAGTGTCTGCCAACAAAAAATTACCAAGCCAACATAATAAAAAATGGGTGCAGCCCATTATGCCGTGTATACAAAAAACAACCAGAGACCATTGACCATATAATTTCAATGTGCAGTCCTATAGCTCCAACCGAATACCTAAACAGGCATGACAGAGCTGCACAACACATACATTGGATAATGTGTAAGCATTTTGACCTGCCCCATCAAAAGAATTGGTGGGATCATCAACCACCTTCCATACTTGAAAAAGATCACATCTCAATCTTGTGGAACTTTAGCATCCAAACAGACCGAAAAATAGATGCAAACAGACCTGATATAATATTGAAAGACTTTCAAAAGAGGGTATGCCTGCTAATTGATATGTCTGTTCCAATAGACAAGAATGTATCTATAAAAACATTTGAAAAATTGAGCAAGTATAAGGACCTGGAGATAGAAATTGGAAAAATGTGGAAATTGAGAACTAAAACAATACCAGTGGTTGTAGGCGCTCTGGGAATGATACCTAAGGGGTCTAATGATTACATATCGCAAATCCCAGGAAACCCGCGTATAGGAAAAATACAAAAGATAGTACTAATGGGAACTGCCCATATACTAAGGAAGATTCTGTCAATATAAGTACATCACAAGTCTGAACACTAAAGATGCATGTGTGAATATGTATGTTCTTTCTTGACCATGGCGGACCTTGTTGTCTCTTGAGGTCACTGGTTGTGACTTGGTGATAACTCGTATGAACATAAAGCAAGATAAATGCAACTGTAATAATAATAATAATAATAATAATAATAATAATAATAATAATAATAATGGGAATAAGGGAAGAAGACGCACGAGGTGACGGAGGTCATGAAATCGCTCCCGTAAGTTTTGAATTTTTAACATATTTAAATCATTTGTGAAATAACAACTCTTAGTACAAATGCTACGTAAAGCACCCGGCTTGAGCCCCAAAAAATTCGGACCCAAAATATATTGTTATAAGGCTCAAATATTCAAATATTCAACTTTGTATTGTACACTGTATATCCAAAAAAAAATGGCTATAAATGGAAGAAGAAGAACCCCCCCCCCTCCTCTCCTCTGGCTACACTATATAGGACAGCTAAACTCACCAACACCAGAAACTAGATACACCACCCACCCCATCATCTGTGTACACTAAACACAACAGCATTTTCACCTTCACCGCCACCGCTCACTACGGCCATCATTACCACCACTATCCCATCACCGCCGCCACCACCCCTTGACTCCTTCACTGATGCTGCCACCGCTACAGCACCATCACTACAGTAATACGGTCGCATCACCGCCACCACTGCCTCGGTATCGACATCACCACCACCAATGTCTCAGTATCGCCAGCGCCGCCAGCCTCCCACTTCTCCCTGCTGGCTGCTACTACTTCCACATTATAGAATCCCTACTACTAACAAAGAGGAAGGCATCAAAATATATAGATAGACTCAAAAGAAAAAAGAAAAAAACAAACAACAAAACCAAAGCAGCACAGCAACAACAGCAAAAAACGAGAAAAACAGAGAAAAACAAAAACAAAAAAAGAAACCCCAAAAACGTAAAGAAAATAAGAATGAAGAGAGAAGCAGGCGGACGGACAGAGAAGAGGGGGGAAAAAGTAAAACTTAAAAAACAAAACTAAGTCAGACATTCGAATACTACATTACAATGAAACTTATGCTTATTCATTTTTGGGGCCCTTTCTGCCCGTGTGTTTGTTTGTTTATGTGTGTTCGTATACAGCGTGGTGATAATGCCACACAAGGGCCAAGTGGGATGGCGGATCCACAGATGGCTATGTAAACATACATTCGCCAATCCTCGATAAGAGTGTTTAAATATCGAACATAAACAGTTCGAATAACGGTGAAATGGAGACTAGAACGTCATGTGACAGACTCTCACCCAACAGGTGCCCCCTGGCTCAGCAGCAGGAACCTGACTGTCAACCAAATACTGCTGATGTTGGAGGAAGGAGAAGAAGGAAAGGGGCCAGAACCAACTGGACGAAAGAATTGAATAGAACTGTTATGCAATGCTACCTGAAAAGTAACCCCAAGGAGAGGGGCTACAGGAGACGGATGCATAACATCTGGAACGAGATTGGTTTATTTAAATTAGATGAACAAAAATTGGCCGGGCAGGCTCGGGTAATAAGAACTAATGGGTGGATAAGCGAGCTGGAACTGGAGGAACTGAGCAGAGAGAATGGCTTGGAGATGGCGGGTGTAGTATGCCAGACAAGCGAGCCGGTGGGAAATGAAGGTGAGGAGGTCCTGAGAACGGAGGAACCACCCGAAGCAGACAATGATCTGAATACTGAGATAAATAATACCTGGAACAGAGATACGGCCACTGAGGAGATGAATGCTGACGGGCTAGGACAAGATTCGGTTGACATCCTAAATCTAGTGGTAGATGAATTGAACAATGATAGTGGGAGACCTATGAACCTAAGATTTGTAGACAGGAAAAAGTTAAAAGAAACAACAGCTAAGGTAAACAAAGTCATCCCATACCTTGAGGCGAGGAGTCTTCACCAGTGCAACAATACCCTCAAAGCAACAGCAAATACGGTGAGGAAACTACTTGGTATAAAAGCGAGAGGAAACAACAGACAAGAAAGAGCAGAGCCGTGGTGGAAGAAGCGACTGAGTGGGCAAATCGGGGAAATGAGAAATGACATAGGAAAGCTTGAGTCACTACTGAATGGGACACTAAAAAACATAGGCACTAAAAATAGACTGGAAATAAAATATAAAACTAGGAGTAAAAAGCTAAATATTATAATAGAGGAATTGAAGCAACGCATTGTAGCAAAGAGTGCCAAAATCAGGCGATACGAGAACAGAGTCAGTCAGTATAAACAGAACCGCATGTTCGACAACAACCAGAAGATGCTGTTTGGACAGCTTGAGGGGAAAGAAAGAGGCAACGACTTGATCCCTGGGGCGGAACAAGCTAAAACATTCTGGAGAGGAATATGGGAGCAGGATGTTAGACACAATGCCCAGGCAGGGTGGATTGAGACAGTACAGAGGGAGATCGGTGAGAAGGCACAACAACAGACTGATTTGAGTATCACAGTTGAAACTCTTAAGGGGCAAGCCAAAAAACTAACAAACTGGAAATCACCAGGCCCAGATGGTGTGCAGGGGTATTGGATTAAACATTTAACATCCCTCCACCCGAAGCTGACGGCCATGTTCAATGACTGCTTGGTGTCGGGTGAGGTGCCAGAGTGGTTGACAAAAGGTACCACAGTTCTGATAATGAAAGACCGAATCAAGGGTAATGATGTTACCAACTATAGACCTATCACATGTCTGCCCGTAATGTGGAAACTGTTGACGAGCATTGTGTCTGAGGAAATCTACCATCACCTCCACACAAACAACTTGTTGCCGGACGAACAGAAAGGATGCCGAAAGAAGTCACGTGGTACAAAGGACCAGTTGCTTATTGATAAGATGGTAATGGGGAATTGCAGGAGGAGACACACTGATCTTGCCATGGGATGGATAGACTACAGAAAGGCATTTGACATGGTGCCTCATTCCTGGATCACCAAAAGCCTGGAGATCTTCAGGGTGGCAGATAACATCAGACAGTTGCTGGGCAGGAGTATGGGGTCCTGGGAGACAGAGTTGACATCAACTGGAGTATCCTTGGGAAGCGTGAAGATCAAGAGAGGTATCTTCCAGGGAGATAGCCTGTCCCCTCTGTTGTTTGTCCTTGCCCTGATGCCCTTGACCATTATGCTGCGAAAAGTGAGAGCAGGATACAAGTTGGGAAGGGGAGAGCTTACCATCAATCACCTCCTCTTCATGGACGATCTTAAGCTCTTCGGGAAAAGTGAGAAGGAGTTGGATGTGCTTGTTGACACTGTCCGTATTTTCAGCAGTGATATATGTATGCAGTTTGGTATTGGTAAATGTGGAGTCATTGTGATGAAGAGGGGTAGGTTGAGCAGAAGTAACGGGATCCAGATACCAACAGGTGAGATGATAAAGGAAATTGACTCTGAGGAAGGATACAAGTATTTGGGCGTTCTGGAGGCTGATGGCATAAAGAACAAAAAAATGAAGGAATTATTAAGAACTGAATACATTCGGAGAGTAAGGAGCGTATTGAAGTCACATCTGAACAGCAGAAATGCCATAAGCGCAGTAAATTCCCGAGCTGTGTCTATTATTAGGTACAGTGCGGGAATTCTGAGATGGAATGTTGCTGAACAAAAAGAAATGGATAGGAAGACTAGGAAGCTATTGACTATCTACAACATGTTCCACAAGAGGAGTGATGTCGATAGACTCTACCTAAGGAGATCTGAGGGTGGAAGAGGTCTTATCAGCATAGAGGACTGTGTTCAGATGGAGAAAAACAACC
This sequence comes from Eledone cirrhosa, assembly GCA_964016885.1. Taxonomy (NCBI): domain Eukaryota; kingdom Metazoa; phylum Mollusca; class Cephalopoda; order Octopoda; family Eledonidae; genus Eledone; species Eledone cirrhosa. The sequence goes on from OZ024742.1 coordinate 187,384,318, forward strand.
TATACAAATACGTGACCTATAGTAAGGAGCCAATGCTCAGAACTGTACTGAAGGAGGGGACAGTAGGCCAGGGGATGTCCAAGGAGGAAATAACATCAAGGAGGAAGAGCAGCCTTAAGGGAAAATCCCTTCATAGTACCTTCTTTGAGAAAACTGAATTTAGAGATCCACAGACATGGAACTGGTTGAGAAGAGGAGACCTCAAAAAGGCTACAGAAGGAATGCTAATGGCTGCGCAGGAGCAGGCCCTCAAAACGAAGTGGTTGAAGCACCATATCTACAAGGAGGAGGCTAGCCCACTGTGCAGGATCTGTGGAGAGAGAGAGGAGACTGTGGCTCACATTGTGTCCGAGTGTAAACACCTAGCCCAGACCCACTATAAGGGCTGGAGACACGATGTGATGGGCAGGGTGATCCACTGGCACCTGTGCAAAGTAAACAATCTACCACATTCTGAGAAATGGTATGAGCATAGGCCAGAGGCGGTGATGGAGAACAGTCAGGTGAAGGTGCTGTGGGATTTTAGGATACAGACGGACAAAAAACTGGAACACAATAGACCTGACCTGGTGGTTGTGGACAAAGAAAAAAGATCGTGCCTGATTGTGGATGTGGCCTGCCCGTTCGACACGAGAGTGCAAGAGAAGGAGAGGGAGAAAATTAACCGATACCAGGACCTAAAGTGGGAGGTGAAAAGGATTTGGAACTGCCATGAAGTCAAAGTGATCCCGATTGTCATAGGCGCACTGGGGACTATCTCCAAAGGTTTCCAGGGATGGTTAAAGAAAATCGGCCCCTTCACGCTTTTTGGAACGCTTCAAAAGGCATGCTTGCTTGGAACGGCAAGAACCCTCCGATACGTCCTGAATATCTGAGGCTGCAGGTAGTGGCTTGATATTCAATCCAACGGACTTTCCAGTTAACCAACATCAATGACTGAGATTCAAGGAATAACAATAACAATAATAATAATAATAATAATAATAATAATAATAATAATAATAATAATTATAGAGTTAACATCGGCTGGAGAATCCTTGGAAGGCGTGAAGATCAAGATCTCCAGGGAGATAGTCTGTCCACTCTGTTGTTTGTCCTTGCCCTGATGCCCCTGACCATTATACTGCGAAAAGTGAGAGCAGGATACAAGTTGGGAAAGGGAGAGCTACCATCAATCACCTCCTCTTCATGGAAAATCGTAAGCTCTTCGGGAAGAGTGAGAAAGAGTTGGATGTGCTTGTTGACACTGTCCGTATTTTCAGCAATGATATATGTATTCAATTTTGTATTAGTAAGTGTGGAGTCATTGTGATGAAGAGGGGTAAGTTGAGCAGAAGCAACGGAATCCAGGTACCAACAGGTGAGATGATAAAGGAAATTGACACTGAGAAGGATTCAAATATTTAGGTGTTCTGGAGGCTGATGAGATCAAGAATAAAAAAATGAAGGAATTGATAAGATCTGAATACATTCGGAGAGTAAGGAGCGTATTAAAATCAAATCTGAACAGTAGGAATGCCTTAAGTGCAGTAAATTCCCGAGCTGTGTCTATTATTAGGTACAGTGCGGGAATTCTGAGATGGAACGTTGCTGAACAAAAAGAAATGGATAGGAAAACTAGGAAGCTATTGACTATCTACAACATGTTCCACAAGAGGAGTGATGTCGATAGACTCTACTTAAGGAGATCTGAAAGTGGAACAGGTCTTATCAGCATAAAGGACTGTGTTCAGATGGAGAAAAACGACCTGCACAAATACGTAACTGATAGTAGGGAGCCAATGCTCAGAATTGTACTGAAGGAGAGGACAATAGACCAGGGGATGGCCAAGGAGGAAATAACAACAAGGAGAAAGAGCAATATTCATGAAAAATCCTTCATAGTACCTTCTTTGAGAAACCTGAATTCAGAGATCCAGAGACATGGAACTGGTTGAAAAGAGGAGACATTAAAAAGGCTACAGAAGGAATGCTAATGGCTGCGCAAGAGCAGGCTCTCAAAACGAAGTGGCTGTAATACCATATTTACAAGGAGGAGGTTAGCTCATGGTGTAGGATATGTGGAGAGAGGAGACTGTGGCTCACATTGTATCCGAGTGTACACACCTAGCCCAGACTCACTATAAAGGCTGGAGACATGATGTGATGGCAGTCGGAGGTAAAAAGGATTTGGAACTGCCATGAAGTCAAAGTGGTCCCGATTGTCATAGGCGCACTAGGTACTATCTCAAAGAGTTTCCAAGGATGGTTAAAGAAAATTGGTCCCGCCCCGCCTTTTGGAACCCTCCGATACGTCCTGAATATCTGAGGCTGCAGGTAGTGGCTTGATATTCATTTCAACAAACTTTCCAGTTAAATAATATCAATGACTGAGACTCAAAGAATAATAATAATAATTATTATTATTATTACTATTATTATTATTATTATTAGATTGGCAATAAGGTAGAGCGTCGTACACCACGCTTTGCAGCACAGAGTTGCGGCCCTTTGCGGTCTGAGTTCAAATTTCGCCGAGATTTCTTTGCCTTTCTTCCTCAGATGGTCGATAAAATAAAGTACAAGATATGCATTGAGGTCGATTTAATCGACTTTCCCATCTCCCCCAAATTTCTGGACTTGTGCCTATAGTAGAAATCATTATTATTATTTTTGTCTTTGTTGTAGTTATTGTTTATGTAACTGTTGTTGTCATTGTTATTGTTAGAGCTGTGAATTGGCAGGATTGTTAGAGATTCGGAAGAAATACTTTGCAATATTTTGTTACGGCCTCTATGTTCTAAGTTCAAATCCCATCGCTCTCTATAGAGGTTTAACGGCGGGAACGAGTGATAATGATCTGGAGACAACACTGAAGATCGAAAGGACTGTCTGAGCCGTCTCTTCTGTGGAAATTTCAATCCGGAGGTCATGGACTGTTTCCCAAAGTCTTTGGCGAAACAATGCTACAATGAAGCACTACATTTTCGTGACATGCTTTACATATACCGGAATGCCAACTGCCACACTTATTCGAGATGTGCACAGGACAATGGAGCCATCTTGCACGCTATCATACAGTGTTCGAGCGGTTGTTATGACACATTGGATGTCAGTAACTTCTATGGCAAGGAGGGCAGTAGGTTTTTGTCAGCATAGAGGCTATGGTGAAAGAAGTTGTGTGGTGGTCACGAATGAAATGCTTGAGGACAACACTCTTTAACTTCTTTAAATATCACTTAAGGAGGAAGGTGAGGGTTGAGATGGAATTTCTGCCTCATAGATTGTTTCACTAAAGCTACGTGAGCAGAGCGAAATAGACGAGATTTAATGGGTTTAATCAGATTATGCTACATTAAGATAGCAATAAGTGAAACTGGGAGTGGGCACCTTCAATATCTTTGGCGATACAGAGTAATCCAGGAATTTATGTGGAATATTGGACCCGATTTCCCCTTATTCGAGAATTTTTCTTGTCAATTTATTTCATTTGTTGATTTTGATGATTTCGAAGCTATGATTCATCTGAAGCAGGAATGAAAATCTTTCTAAAAATTCCCAGAGAGTATACTGGTATAAACACTGATCGTGAAATCAATGTCTTGATGAGGAGATTAAAAATAAAAAAAAAAAAAAAAACAGTTCGAGACTATTTGCGCCTGCGGCTGCGGACTGCTGCTGCTGCTGCTGATGATGATGATATATATATATATATATATATATATATATATATATATATATATATATATATATATATATATATATATATATATATATCATCGCCATCATCAGCCGTCCGCAGACGAAGCTATAACATATTGGTTTACATAGCTAGCCGAAGAGAACCTGTATATATATATATATACATGTGTGTGTGTGTATCTGTGTATGTGTATGTGTGTGTGTGTATGTATACATATATATATATATATATATATAAATATATATATATATGTATATATATATATATATATACATATATATATATATATATATATATATATATATATATATATATATATATATATATATATGTATATATATATATATATATATATATATATATAAATATATATATATATATATATATATATATATATATATGAATGTGTATGTGTATAAGGAGAGAGGGAAAAGCACACAGTTTGTTATATCTTTACGCAATTCCTCGAATGAATACAACTGATTGAATGAAGATATGCTGTTAGTTACAAGAGGTAGGCAGCGTGAAATAATGGTGCAGAGATTCCCAGAAGATTTTCACCTGCTTCGCATTGCCAAATAATTGTATATTGAAATTGTTTTTGAACCATAACAACGATTACTATCATGTTTTGACGTTTTTATCTCAATATTGTATACTTCTGTGCTTTGGTGTTGTTACCTTATCTGACTTCCATCTTGTCTAGCCTCTAATGTTCGGTCGATAATGAATGTTAAACTGGCACAGTTTTAAGGTCAATCATAAACAAAAGTACTGAGAAATGAAGTATTGTTTCTGTCTGTTGATTAGTAATTTGAATTTCTTAACCCGAAATATTGAATATATTTTTAAATAATTTTTATATTTGTACATAATTCTATGTTTATTTCTATTTCTTTCATCACGCTATTTCTACCCTACATACAAAGGAAATTTCATTTTATCAAACAACTTTGACAAGCAGCATCGTTGAAAGTTCGAAACAAAGAGATACTATTGATATGTACACACTGACCAGCAGGTCTCCAAAATACCTGACTGGATGCACACGTGCCTTTTCTCAGGAAAAATTGTTTCGTACCTTCCTCTTCTCACCCCCTATCTTCCTATTTCATCTTTAATTTCTCTTTCTATTTTCTGATAAAGGACTAATGTCCGAAAGGTAAAGACTTTTTTCCTACACTATCAAGCGTTAAACTGATATATTTTTTCTTTTACTTTGTTGTTTCCGTTTACATTTTGCATACACACACACACACACACACTCATATATATATATATATATATATATATATATATATATATATATATATATATATATATATATATATATATATATACATATATACACACGCACACATATATTGATATATACACACACACACACATATATATATATATATATATATATATATATATATATATATATATTATATGCATGTATAGTTATGTGTAAAACCGAAAGAAAAGAGCAATCAAATCTCTACTTTGAGTTATAATTAATGATAAACATCGAACAAATCCATATAACCACTCTCTATTACATATATTGAACACATCTCACACCAGAACATTCCAGAATATCACAAGATATGAGAATGAATATGAAATAGTTAAACATTTATCTAAGCTTAATATACGAAAGAATAATTCTGGAACCAACCGCCTGCCGTGTTTGTATGTAGTTATTAAAAGTGAGAATATAATACATACTTTAGAAATTGACTAATCAATCTCGTCACGTAACTGCGTGTTGATCTAAATAGCGGCACTGGACAATGTGTTGTACATCTATCTGATTACCCAAGTAATATTCTACTGTGACAGATCGATACTGAAAACTCTTCTGATAACATGAAATATACGACACTATTTTGTACACGTCGAGGTTGTAAATATTTGAGAAAACCTGTTATTGAAATACATCCATACCTACAATAGGTTACGAAAAAAAATCATCAAAATATATATTCTATTTTATAAATGCTTGTCATAACGCACAGCGTCGGCGCGCAAGCGCGCACACTCACACACACTTACACACACAGACATTCCCACACACACTTACACATACACACACACACACACACACTCAGACGTACACACAAACACACACATACACACACACACATACAAACACACAAAAATATACACACATATGCGATGCATTTCACAGCCTGGAATGTAAAAGAAACGTCTCTCTCTCTATCGGTATATATATATATATATATATATATATATATATATATATATATATTATACTTTGGGAGTGTCATGTTGCCAATAAGAAACACACGCAACAGTTGCTTTCACTTCAATTTATTATAAATTAAATTTATAAATTTAGGAATTTATAAATTTCCGGTTGGCTGGTTGGTTCCACAACCAGACGATTGTTCGTATATTGTCAAAGTTCTTTCGTCACACATTCTCTCACCTCTTCAGTGACTGGAATCTTTTCTTTGTTTTTCTGCCTCTCCTTTGTCCTGTCCTACGCCATCCTGTTTTTGTGTGTGTTGTGTGCTTAGTTTGCGCATGTGTTACATCCGTGTGTCTGTGTGTGTTAATATTTGTATAATTATTTGTTTATTTACATGTTACTGGTTGGTTGTTTGTTCTATGTGTGTGTGTGTTTTTATTTTGTCCTTAATTGTAAGTTGTGATGTTGCTGTTCCATTTATGCTTTCTATTTAATTTTGGTTGGAGTTCATTTATGTTTATTGCCTCTGTAATTTGTCTAAACATTGCGTATTTTCTGTGTTAGATTCTATTTTTATTTCTATGTTCTTTAATTTACCCTTATGTTCTATTTTAGCATGTTGGTAGAGTACAGATTATTCTTTACTATCTTGAAGCTCTCACCAGTGTTCATTTATCCGTTCCCCTATACTACGAGCTGTCTCACCTATCTACACTATATTCTTATCTCTACATTGTCATTCAGTACATCTTATGCTATATACTACATTTCTTGTTTTACAGTTAATATGGCGGCTTAGTTTACAGATTATACATTTCTCATCTATACAGGGAGGTCTTTGAAAAGGGTATGTATAGCTAATAAGTGTTTTTATGTAGGTACCTGGTCTTTCTACTATCTTAATATTGAGGTTATGTTTATCTAGGACCCTTCTGAATTTGTAAGCCTATTCACCTCTAGGGGTTGTATTGATGAACATTACACTCTGGTATTTATTGCTATCATGCCATGAGTTTATTCTATTAAACTTATTCCTAGTTCTTTCTATTCTATTCCAAAGTTTGCTCCTATACAAGGGGCAGGTCCCATTTATGTCATTATTTACCATTTTTTCCCATTTGGTTATGGCTCCTCTATACACTCTGATCTTATCTCTCTGGTTGTAACCAGAGAACTGCATACGTTGGATGAAGTGTTGTATGTGTCTCTCTAGTTCTTTGGGGTTGCACATGCGGGACACGTTTCTCATCACCCGTCCCAAATCCGCAATCAGTATGTTGATTTTGGTGTGATCAGCTGAGTTTCGGTGGATCAGATAATTGGAAGTCATGGGTTTGGCATAATGGGAATGGAGGATCTGTTTTTTTGTTATTGATAGTATCTAACCAGAGCTCTGTGTCTAGTACAGGTAATCGATGGTTGGGGTGTTTACTTGGGTAGTCTATAGTAACTCTAATACTCTGGTGGATGGAGTTAGCTATTTCCTGGATGCTTTCCATGGTGTTTTTCTCTAATTCCTGACTGTTCTCTAGTGGGGGTGTTTTTACTACGATGTTTACATTATCAACGTAGCGGGAGTACATTATCAGGGTTAAGAGGTTGCTGTCTTCTAATTGTTCTTTAAGTTTAAGTTTAAGTCTATTGTCCCACCATACCATGAATAGGTTAGCTATGTCACCTGCAATGCTAACACCAATGGCTGCTCACTCCTCTTGGGCATATGTTTTTCCATTAAATTTGAACATATGTTCCTTAAGGGTTACTTTTATACTGGCCCCCACCGCATGTGCAATCATTTTCTTTAGTTCATCGTGGTTTTCGCGGGTCCGTATGGCTCTGATCCACCCGTTCCATCTACCTGTGTGGGCTTTCTTGGCCATTGAGGTAATAGTAGGTGGTCTGCCTTTTGCTGGTCTTGTAGGGCACAGGTTGCTAAGGTCATATGTATCTAGATAATAATTACCATAAATAAGTTTAAGTAGGAGTCCCAGCTCACTAGTATCAATCCCACGGAATTCAACATTGCTCTCACTGATCATTTCTACGCATTTCTCCACAGCAAAATCCACGTCAATAGATAGATACAGGGACACAACATCCCTACTTCCTATTATGCAGTTTGTTAGGTCGCTAGATCGGTTACCTTCGCTGATTCTGCTGAGGAGGTCCTCCGTGCTGTCACATATATCTGGGGACATTTCAATGATGGGGCGTATAATCAGGGAGAGGAAGTAGGAAAGTCTGTAGTAACTCGCAATTTTAGCTCCACAGACTGGCCATGTTGTGGGTCCTGTGACAGGGTCACTGCTCGTTTTATGGTCTTTTCGAAGCCCATACAACGCTGGCAGGTCATTGTTCCAGGCCTGGAAGTTGTTGGCAGTCCTTTTGTTGGGCTGTATTATGTTTGTCCACATCATCATATGGGCATTGAGGTTTTTTCCCAATCCTCATGCTCCTGTGGTGTTACTTCTCTTGTGTTAGTGATGTGGGGTTGCATTGCCTGGATGTAGTTTGACAGACTGTCAACCGACATTCTGCCAGACTTTTCTGTTGGAAAGCAGGCAATCTCTCCATTACGCGAGCGTCACATGGGCTTCGCAAACCATTTGCAGATTTTTCTCCCAATTGCTGGGCCTCCATTCTATTTTGCTTCTTACTATACTGTTCTATAATGTTTCTAAGTTTAGATCTAGCTATACTAAATTGTGCTTCTCTTTGTTCATCGACCTGCGACGGCAATTGCGTGCGTTTGTTAAAAGCTAAAGTCGTGGCTTGGACTCTTCGCAGGTCGAAATACCTATCGGAAGGATTATGAAAAGTACTGATTGCGGATTTGGTACGGGTGATGAGAAACGTGTCCTGCATGTGCAACCCCAAAGAACTAGAGAGACACATACAACACTTCATCTATCGTATGCAGTTCTATGGTTACAACTAGAGAGATAAAATCAGAGTATATAGAGGAGCCGGAACCAAATGGGAAAAAATGGTAAATAATGATACAAATGGTACCCGCAACTTGTATAGGAGCAAATTTTGAAATAGAATAGAAAGAACTAGGAATAAGGTTAATAGAATAAACTCATGGTATGATAGCAATAAATACCAATGTAATGTTCATTAATACAACCCCTAGAGGTGAATTAGCTTACACATTCAGAAGGGCCCTAGATAAACATAAACTCAATATAAAGAGAGTAAAAAGACCAGGTACCTCCATAAAAACACTTATTAGCAATACATAGCCTTTTCAAAGACCTCCCTGTATAGATATGAAATGTATAATCTGTAAACTAAGCCCCCATATTAACTGTAAAACTAGAAATGTAGTGTATAGCATAAGATGTACTGAAGTACAATGTAGAGATAATAATATAGTGTAGATAGGTGAGACAGCTCGTAGTATAGGGGAACGGATAAATGAACACTGGCGAGAGCTTCAAGATAGTAAAGAATCATCTGTACTCTACCAACATGCTAAAATAGAACATAAGGGTAAATTAAAGAACATAGAAATACAAATAAACTCTACACACAGAAAAGACGCAATGTTTAGACAAATCACAGAGGCAATAAACATAAATGAACAACTAAAATTAAATAGAAAGCATGAATGGAATAGCAACATCACAACTTACAATTAAGGACAAAATAAAAACACACACACACATAGAACAAACAACCAACCAGTAACATGTAGATAAACAAATAAATAAACAAATATAAACACACACAGACACCCGGATGTAACACATTCGCAAACTAAGCACAAAACACACAAAAACCAGAATGCGTAGGACAGAACAAAGGAGAGGCACAAAAACAAAGAAATAATCCCCAGTCAGTGAAGAGGTCACAGAATGTGTGACGAAAGAACTTTGACAATATATGAACAATCGTCTGGTTGTGGAACCAACCAACCAACCGGAAATTTATAAATTCCTAAATTTATAAATTTAATTTATAATAAATTGAAGTGAAAGCAACTGTTGCGTGTGTTTCTTATTGGCAACATGACCCTCCCAAAGTATAACAATATCGGTTTCAACACACGTTTTCCGATAAAGAATCTTGCTAAATAAATTCAGAAACGAAATATGCATATATATATATATATATATATATATAAAGTCAGTCGAAAGCCCGTAGGCTCACCAGGTCGGTGCTTATCCGGGTTACCATGGCGTTAAGCAACTGAGAGTAAAATACTCCCCACCGCACAGAACGCTAGTCCATCGCAGGGATATACTCCCAGCTAATGCTGGTTCTCATTTTCAGTCATGTATACTAGGGCAACATGAAATTGAGTTCATTGCTCAAGAACACAACCCAGTCCAGGAATTGAACCCACAACGTTATGGACATAAGTTATACCCTTACCATTAGGGCTCACGCTTCCAGTTATTGTGGAGCTTATACTCAACACGGTATTTGTTGAGCTCTGATGATCCTGCCTAAAGGTGAGGATGAAACATTGTTAGTGAATAAAGACTGTTTGAGTATGAAAGCGTTATTTGGTTTCTTTTTTATATAACCGCTCGGTCTACGTACATTGAGCTAACACAATACAGCAATAATACAGTACGGTGAGTAAGTGTTTATGCACATACCCTCCGAACGTACGTAAATAAATAAATAAATATATATATATATATATATATATATATATATATATATATATATATATTTATTAGGTTATGCATGAAATGCTTAGGATTATCCTGAATGCAGTAATGGTTAATTACTACACTAGATAGAGTTGACGTACGGTGAGGGGTTACGCAACGAGTTATGGAAGAATAGTTGAAGAAACTCAGTTCATGATCCTTCTGTATTCCGGAGTGTAGATAAAGAATGAATAATAACAGGTAGACATCATAAAAAGGTAATTTATTCCGAGTGCTTACAAATGTTTCAACAGTAGTTATACAGCCTAGTCATGCTATGTGCAAATTGGTAATTATTAGTTTACTGAAACTCAATTTTCAAATGCTGCTTCTACCGTTTCCTCAGAGCAGAATGATTCTGCTCTAAGGAAACGGTAGAAGCAGCCTTCCACATGCTGATGACCCACCAGGCCGTATTGGAACCCACTAAAATGGCGACACATGCTCCTGGTGAGTGTGTACATGTGTGATTTAGGTGAGGATGGTTTTTCATTTCAATTTATACTTTTAATTTTAATGTTTTACCAATACCTCTAGTAGCTTATATTCTTCTTACGCTGGTGGTTCAAAATTCCTGTAATGAAAAACACACTCTCCTGTGTCTTTCCCCTCTATATATTGTATTTATATATATAAATATATATATATATATATATAATTACATATACATATATATATATACACATGTTAAGTATTTCAGAAGAAAAAGCAACGGAAAAAAGAGTGCTCTATGTAAAATAAAGAGCTATTTAATTAGAAAGTAAACAACACAATATAACTACTCCATTACCAAAGGTTTCAGGAGCCTAGACAATATTAACATACCTAGCGAATTAAATGTATGCTAAACGTTAACGGAATAATAAAAAAAGCAAAGGACACAGTACAATGAAGAACTCTATTAGCTTAACGCTTGATATAGTGGGAAAATAATATTGACGTTTCGGACCCTAGTCCTTCATAAGAAGATATAATTAGAAATAAAAGGTGAAATAGATAGTGAGAAGGCGAAGTACCTTTTTGAGAAAAAGCATGAGTGTATTCATTCTACTATTTTGGAGAAATATATATCTATATCTATCTGTGTGTGTATGTATATATATATATATATATATAGATATATACACGCGCGCGCGCACATAAATGCCCACTCATAAAGACACTTACACACACACAGCTTCTCACAAACAGACCACACATATCTATATATGGACATACACGACTCTAAATCTGAGAATAATGACTATAGGATAAAAATACCATGTACAATGATTCAAGGAGAAGGTTTTTTTCTAAATATCCAAGAAACAAGAATACAAAAGAAGAGAAAGAACATCAAGACAGGTTTTTCTTTGCCAACTATCACCCAGACATCTACATTATTGAACAAAATCTAAGACTCTCTCTAATTTACTATCATTGGCAAACGAATGGTTGTTTTACAAACTTTTCTCCACAATAATGTAGCGCCTGGTTTATAAATATTAAATGAGATTTTCTCACAATTGTATTCACCTTAAAGACATTTACTCAATCATATCGACCTCAGTTTTCATTTTCCCAAGTCTGGCACTTCTTCTAAGATAATATATATATATATATATATATATATATATATATATATATATATATATATATATATATATATATAAAAATATAGTATATTAATATGTATACATACATACACACACACACGTGTATATATATATATATATATATATATATATACACTTAGAAATACAAGCTTACGTCATATTTTAGTTAGATTTCTCACTAAGAAATTGAAAATGATGAGTATCATAAATATAATAAGATAATCAATAAAGACCGTAATGTGAAACCTCGCTTTGTTTTTAATCTATATATCTAGGGCGGGTAAAATTCCCGAGATCCATGGACGGGTTCTCTCCAGCGGTCTCTGTCCCTCATTATCGCTGCCATGTCCTGCGTCTCTAACAGACCAGTGTCTGTCCTTAGGGCATCAACATATGTCAACCTCGGTTTCCCTCTTCTAGTGTGTCCATGCAGGGGCTCCCACAGGAGCACTGAGTGCAGTGTCAACTCTGGATGTCGGTGAGCATGTCCAGTTAACCTCAGTCTCCTCTGTGCTACTCTCTACAATTATAGTCTTTATGTCTCTTCCTGTTCTTACTCTCATCTATCTTTCTATTTTACTCTTATCACTCACTCTATTTTCTGGTGTAGGACTAACGTCCGAAACGGTAGAATGTTTACTTACTATATCAAGCGTTATATTAATATATAACTTCAATGCACTCTATCCACACACACACACAACACACACACACACACACACACACACACACACACACACACACACACACACACACACACACACACACACACACACACACACACACACACACACACACACACACACACACACACACACACACACACACACACACACACACGCAATATATATGTACGGCTATATATTTGATATGGTTCTAGGTAATGTTACTCCTGGTTATTTCACTCCCGGTATTTTGACCCCGGTAATTTCATTCCCGATGTTAAAATAATAAAACGTTGAATTCATCAGTATTAACATTATTACTTCGATCAGTTCAAAACATAAATCAATACTGTTATTGTAATATAAACATGTAAATATACCGTAAGTATACGAAAGGATATACAAACATTACTAAATCTTCCTTTATTAATCTAATACATGAATGTAATGACATCAGTAAAAAATATGAATTAAAATTTAAATATAAAAAAAGATAAATAAAAAGTACAGGAAAACATAAAAATATTACTAAAATCCATTTAATTTTCGGGATTATATCGCTAAAGAATTATTTGTTAATATCGCCGGGATTTGAAGTTAGCTTCGCCTTTCATTCTTACTGGGTCGATAAAATAATGCACCAGGGTCGATTTAATCACCCCAAATCGCTGGCCTTGTGTCTAAATCAGAAACTATTATTAATATCATTATTGTTTGTGTTATTAATGATAATCTACAGAGTAATTTAGTTAACTGAAAGTATAATTTCAGTCATCCATGAAGGTGTTTTATTTAAAGTGTTTACAGGTTTAACTCATTCGTTACTTAAAAAGGAAATATATACACGTCATGCCTCATGTTTTTAATTCTATCCGCGGAATGAAGAATTACATGCAGGAAAGGAATTACATATATGAATTTGATCGAAGTGAGATCTACGAAACCAAAAAATAACGTACAAAAATATAAACAAACGGGTGCAAGTAATTATTGAGCGATATAATCCCGAAAATAAAATGGAATTTAGTAATATTTTTATGTTTTACTGTACTTTTTATTTTATCTTTATTATAATAAAACTTTAATTCATGTTTTTTTACTGATACGATCACATTCATGTATTGGATTAATAAAGGAGGTTAACATGGCTTTCAGTAATGTTTGTTTCCCTTTTCCCATAGTTACGGTATAATTACTTGTTTATATTACAAATACTAGATTGGTTTTATATTTTAAACTGATAATAAATAATAATGATAATAATAATAATGATGAATTTCAACGTTTTATTATTTTCTAATATCGGTAGTGATACATATATCAAATGTAGAGTTATACACACATACTAATACCCTGTAATAATTAAGCTCAAAGTATAAATACTGAGCGTTTTATAATATATATATATATTATTTGAATGTTGGCTCCTGGATTTGTCGAGCTAACAAGTTAGGGAATTTAGGCTATTATTTCTAGCCGTTTTACAATCCACCCACGCCACTTGAAATGACGGACACACGAGGTATTTGATTCCCTCGTGTGTATTAAGTTTACCTACTCTCATAGGTGTTTGTTGCATTTAATCTCATCTCCGGCTGAGGACTGCATCCGGATTATCTGTTACAAACAGAACTTTTCAGAGCGAAACAGATTATTCAGTCTGGGAGATAATGGTTATTGAAACGGTCAGTACATTTTAGTATTATCTTGTATTTTCCGTTTGTTTCATAGTTTATATACGTCAAACCAACGTGGTCTTACTACCCTAGTAATTCGAAACACACAAGTTACTGTGTGTATTTATATATATATATATATATATATATATATATATATATATATATATATATATATATATAAACACAAAATACACATATACACATAACCATATACACATATACCAGTATATATAATATAATGTATACACCTATAACAAATACAAGCATATAAACGTTCGAAAAAGTATGCGTACCTTCACAAAATATACGGGTAAGGTATACTTACCTATACAAATAAGTGATGGTATAAACATAAAATATACTTAGCTACCACATCAAGACGTAAGTTATCCGCGTATTGTTCGTACTATCCGTTAGGCTATAATGTGGGGTTGTAATATAGGAACATTTTATGCAATTTGTGTTAACAAGCCGAAATTGCCTCAGATTTTTTGTTTATGATGTGGTCATTGGCGTAGAGTATTTGCAGGGCTTCAGCGGCGCAAAGATCACAAGATCTTTTATTTCCGTTATACGATCTAGCCTTCGCTAGGATCTTCCAGTGTACCCTCTATTGTCATTTAGGCTCCAGATATAAGCTGAAAGTGAGGTCATATTCCTTCTTAAAGGTTTAAGAAAAGAATGAGTGTGCATGTAAAGAGGCTGCTTGAATCTATTGGCGGTTAACCCTATGTAGGCCCTACGGGACGTGGTTGTTTCGACCTTACATTTGCAGACAATATTACTGGAGAGGCATTTCCCGAATAGGGGGCAGTCAGCCCGATTCCTACAATTACAGTTAGTACTAGCTACAGGGTTGCGCATGTTCCTATGGCTAGGTAATTTAGCTAAATTTGAAGCAGTGATGTTATGTGCAAGGTTAGGAGTCGTATAGTAAGATATTCTAATGGTATTTCTATTAAAAATGTTATTATATTTATGTGCTGAGGGCAAATGCTTTTTAATAAGGGAGTGAAAGATCTTAGCTATTGGTGTGACCACCTCCATATTATAAACGTGGTTTTGTCTTTGCGTGCATTTGTTCCCACCGCACCACATAACGACGTATTATCTTCGCTTTTATCGTTCATTGCCAGGGAACGGCTTCACGAACCAAAGTATCGTCTTCCTGTTTTCCTTCGGTTGCAACGTTTTTCGAAGTATTTACTTTTGCGTTCACTGATTGATTGTTTTAGTTTCAAAAGATCCCGTTAAGGGTGAAAGCAGCGATTCTTTGCTTAAACTTTAATCTGTTATTTTAATAAATATTTGCTCTAGGGTTCTTATATATTTGATATATATTTATCCTTATCGAGCCCTCTTTGGATTTTAGTCTTCAAATTTATTATTATTACTATATATATATATATATAAAATAAGTAAGTCAAACATGTTAAATTTGGCTTCGTTTATTATAAATTCTCTGCTATATATATTTCAGTGACAGCTATTTTTGGCTGTGACCTCTTCAGGAAGTACAAATTAAGGTAGAAAGGAGACGGATAAACATGGTGTTGAAATGTGTTCCACTCTGTCATCGATATGTCCAGCTGCTGGGTGTGTTGTTAGTCCTACGAGGAACTGGAATCATATCTTTTGTGATCTTTAAGGGTAATACTCGGCTCTCTTGGTTGGTATCTGGCCATTCCTATCTTCTATGCCGAGTCAGGATACTAACCTGTATGCATTGGCGTTGAACTCCTCCAGGGTAACTGTAGGTGTGTTTTTGTAGCACTTCCTCAGTTCCCTGGGAATTAGCTTATTATACAGTCCTGCGTCCATGCTGTAAAGGTTGTTGGTTTTATCAGCATTTACGAGTATTCCGGTCGTCTCCTTAAGCTTTGTAATCCAGTTTTCCAGCTGTCTCAGATACTCCCGACCCCTGGGTGGATGGCCGGAGAATTTGAGGTTGGAGATAATGTTAATCATTTCATTCTGGAACTCCTCCATTAGCCTGTTGAGGGGAGAGATCCTCCTTCATCGAAAAAGGTACTCCATGTTTTGGGTGTTGGTAATTTTGGGCGTTCCTTTTTCAAAGTGGAACGCCATCTATCACATCCAACGGACGAGGGAGTGGGTACTCTTGATGAGATCACCGGTGTACTCTCGTATGTCTGGTAAGGGGATATCCTTCAGTGATGCCAAGGTTGCCAGTTTTTCCATTGCGAATTAAGTCCGCGACTGTTTGAAGCGCTCAACACGTGGCGGAGCAAGATATATTTTGAGGTGTCGGTAAACAACCAACACATACTCAAAATATATTTATATATATATATATATATATATATATATATATATATATATACATAAATTAGAAAATAGAATAGCTTTCACCGTATTTTTTACTAAAGTAATGTTAGCCTGATAACGGGGTTTAGAACCCTCAGATAAATGGAAAAAGATGAGTATTGACGTACATGGGAGTCGAAGCCACATCTTTGGTGACCACTGTGCTACCATTAAACCAACACATCACCCATCTCTCTCCATTCAAATTAGAAGCTACATTCTTAGCGAGCTTAAATGTCGAGTAAGTATGTTTTGAAACAGTGAGCAGGTTTGAAATATATATATATATATATATATATATATATGTATGTGTGTGTGTGTGTGTGTATAAAAGGTAAACAGAAATAACAACACAATTGGTATAGTATATGGAAGGGATATATTAGGTTACGCTTGATATAACAGGAAGAGGGTCTTAACGTGTTTGGGACCTACATATTGCCGTTCCAACAGCTATTTTCACACTGTGTGGAACTCGCAGTTGAACAGCAAGATCTCAGCTGTCGGGCTTCGACTCTTTCTCTCTCTCTTTATATAGATTATGTATATTACAACAGGTGTAATTTTCTGAAAGTGTGTAGGTTCGATGTAAATAAATGGAGCATGAAATGGAAACGAAATGTATTGGACGGACTCTAGGACAAGTTTTATAAACGATGAACAACTTTGGACATAAAATCAATATTAACATCATCTTGTGAATTTACCTATAAACCGCAGGACAGTGTTTTACATACACATACTCCCCCATATATGTATATATATATATATATATATATGTGTGTGTGTGTGTGTATGTGTGTGTGTGTGTGTGTACACATACACAAACATATATATGTGACATACATATATATACATATACAGTCCGAAATATATGTATGTGTATATATATATATATATATATATATATATATATATATATATATATGTACACATACACAAACAAATATGTGTGTGTATATATATATATATATATATACATATATATATATTAATATATATATATATATATATGTATATATATATATATATATATATATATATATATATATATATATATATATATATATATATATATATATATATACATATTGTTATACTTTGGGAGGGTCATATTGCCGATAAGAAACACACGCACCAGCTGCTTTCACTTCAATTTATTATAATAAATTTATAAATTTATAAATTTCTTATTGGTTGGTTGGTTCCACAAACAGATAGTTGTTTATATATAGTCATATTTCTTTTGTCACATACTATGTGACCTCTTCAGTGACTGGGGATTCCTTTCTTTGTTTCTGTGCCTCTCCTTTGTTCTGTCCTACGCCATTTTGTTTCTGTGTGTGTGTTGTGTGCTCAGTCTGCGCATGCGCCACATCCGGGTGTCTGTGTGTGTTTATGTTCATTTATTTATTTGTTTATTTACATGTTACTGGTTGGTTGTTTGTTCTATGTGTGTGTGTGTTTTTATTTTGTCCTTAATTGTAAGTTGTAATGTTGCTGCTCCACTCATATTTTCTATTTAATTTTGGTTATAATTCTTTTATGTTTATTGCCTCTGTAATTTGTCTAAACATTGCGTCTTTTCTGTGTGTAGATTCTATTTTTATTTCTATGTTCTCTAATTTACCCTTGTGTTCTATTTTAGCATGTTCGTAGTGTAAAGATGATTCTTTATTATCTTGAAGGTCTCGCCAGTGTTCATTTATCCATTCCCTTATACTACGAGCTGTCTCACCTATGTACACTATATTTTTGTCTCTACATTGTCCTTCAGTACATCTTATGCTATACACTACATTTCTAGTTTTACAGAATGTGATGAGCACTTTAACAAGAAACTAAAGTGGCTTAAGCAGATAAAGCTAAATCAGGATACTATAGAGAATACCAATAGATATCCCGACAAAATTGACGGTATAAATATGGCCGACACCTCATTAACAGAAGAGTTAAACAACAACAACAACACAAATATATACGGCAACACAAGAATAGATGACGATGAGATGTCTGTATTATGTTTACCCCCGAAATTTGCGACATTCAAGAAGGTAAATATGATTAGTTGTCTGTCAGATATAGAAAAATCATTTACAAAACTACGCTGGAGCCTCAAAAACAAAAACAAAAACAAAAGCAACAATATACGCACACACATATACAACACACATCCCAACAACAACAGACACACAGACACAAACAACAATAACAACAACATACACACCAACAACAACAACAATAGCAACATACCAAGAAACAACAACAATAGACACGCAGACACAAACAACAATAACAACACACACAACAACAATAACACACACGGAGACAACAACAACACACATCAACAACAGCACACATCAACAACAACACCACACACATATTCAATGCCTCTCACCACCACCACAATCTTAACAAACACACATACACAGAAAACAAGTAATGACAGTAGCACAGAAATCACAGAAATAAGGGAAAGTAATAGGATTAAAAAGAGAAGGGAGACTAAGGACAAAGAGAATAACCAAGACGAACACACAGACACACAAAATAGGGTAGATAACAACAATGAGCCAGTGGAAAGAGACAAGAGTAATTGTGAGAGACATAGAAACAACCATGAGGCTGTTGGTGGAAATAGAAATAGAAACAACACAACTAACAATAACAATAGCACTAGTACACATAAAGCAGCAGCCTGGAACTCTACGTTTTATAATCCCTCCGATAAATCATTCGACCTGCGACGAGTCCACGCCACGACTTTACCATTTAACAAACGCACGCAAATGCCGTCGCAGGTCGATGAACAAACAGAAGCACAATTTAGTATAGCTAGATCCGAACTTAGAAATATTATAGAACAGTATAGCAAGAAGCATAATAGAATAGAGGCCCAGCAACTGGGAGAAAACCTGCAAATGGCTTGCGTAAGCTCATGCAGCGCTCACGTAATGGAGAGATAGCATGCTTTCCAACAGACAAGTCTGGCAGAATGTCGGTTGATAGCCTGCCAAACTACATCCAGGCAATGCAACCCCACATCACTAACACAAGAGAGGTAACACCACAGGAGCATGAGGATAGAGAAAAAGCCCTCAATGCCCATATCATGATGTGGACGAATATAATGCAGCCCAACAAAAGGACTGCCAACAACTGCCAGGCCTGGAACAAGGACGTGCCGGCGTTGTATGGGCTTCGAAAAGACCATAAAACGGGCTGTGACTCTGTCGCGGGACCACCAACACGGCCAGTCTGTGGAGCTAACATTGCTAGTAACTACAGACTGTCCTACTTCCTCTCCCTGATCATACGCCCCATCATTGTATGTGACAGCACGGAGGACCTCCTCAGCAGAATCGGCGTGAGTAACCGATCTGGGGACCTAACAAACTGCATAATAGGCAGTATGGATGTTGTGTCCCTGTATCCATCTATTGACGTGGACTTTGCTGTGGAGAAATGCGTAGAAAGGATCAGTGAGAGCAAGGTTGAGTTCCGTGGGATTGATACCAGTGAGCTGGGACTCCTACTTAAGCTTACCTATAGTAATAATTACCTAGACACATATGACGTTTGCAACCTGTGCCCTACAAGACCAGCAAGAGGCAGACCACCTGCCATTACCTCAATGGCCAAGAAAACCCACACAGATAGATGGAACGGGTGGACCAGAGCCATACGGACACCCGAAAACCACGATAAACTGAAGAAAAGGATTGCACATGCGGTAGGAGCCAGCATAAAACTAACCCTTAAGGAACATATGTTCAAATTTAATGGAAAAACATATGCCCAAGAGGATGGAGCAGCCATTGGTGTTAGCATTGCAGGCGACATAGCTAACTTATTCATGGTATGGTGGGACAGTAGACTTAAACTTAAACTTAAAGAACAATTAGAAGACCCCTTAACCCTGATAATGTACTCCCGCTACGTAGATGATATAAACATCGTAGTTAAGACATCCCCACTAGAGAACAGACAAGAACTAGAGAAAAACACAATGCAAAGCATTCAGCAAATAGCAAACTCCATCCACCAGAGCATTAGAGTTACTATAGACTACCCAAGTAAACACCCCAACCATCGATTACCTGTACTAGACACAGAGCTCTGGTTAGATACCATTAACAACAAAAAACAAATCCTCCATTCCCATTATGCCAAACCCATGACTTCCAAACATCTGATCCACCGAAACTCGGCCGTTTCGGACCATACCAAAATCAACATACTGATTGCGGATTTGGTACGGGTGATGAGAAATGTGTCCCGCATGTGCAACCCCGAAGAACTAGAGAGACACATACAACACTTCATCCACCGTATGCAGTTCTGTGGCTACAATCAGAGAGATAAAATCAGAGTGTATAGAGGAGCCATAACCAAATGGGAAAAAATGGTAAATAATGACATAAATGGGACCTGCCCCTTGTATAGGAGCAAATTTTGGAATAGAATAGAAAGAACTAGGAATAAGGCTAATAGAATAAACTCATGGTATGATAACAATAAATACCAGAGTGTAATGTTCATCGATACAACCCCTAGAGGTGAATTAGCTTACAAATTTAGAAGGGCCCTAAATAAACATAAACTCAACATTAAGATAGTAGAAAGACCAGGTACCTGCGTAAAAACACTTATTAGCAAGACATACCCTTTTCAAAGACCCTCATGTATAGATAAGAAATGTATAACCTGTAAAATAAGCCCCCGTATTAACTGTAAAACTAGAAATGTAGTGTATAGCATAAGATGTACTGAAGGACAATGTAGAGACAAAAATATAGTGTACATAGGTGAGACAGCTCGTAGTGTAGGGGAACGGATAAATGAACACTGGCGAGCCCTTCAAGGTAGTAAAGAATCATCTGTACTCTACCAACATGCTAAAATAGAACACAAGGGTAAATTAGAGAACATAGAAATAAAAATAGAATCTACACACAGAAAAGACGCAATGTTTAGACAAATTACAGAGGCAATAAACATAAAAGAATTATAACCAAAATTAAATAGAAAATATGAGTGGAACAGCAACATCACAACTTACAATTAAGGACAAAATGGAACCACACACACACATAGAACAAACAACCAACCAGTAACATGTAAATAAACAAATAAATAAATGAACATAAACACACACAGACACCCGGATGTGGCGCATGCGCAGACTGAGCACACAACACACACACAGAAACAAAATGGCGTAGGACAGAACAAAGGAGAGGCACTGAAACAAAGAAAGGAATCCCCAGTCACTGAAGAGGTCACATAGTGTGTGACGAAAGAACTATGACTATATATAAACAACTATCTGGTTGTGGAACCAACCAACCAACCAGAAATTTATAAATTTATAAATTTATTATAAATTTATTATAATAAATTGAAGTGAAAGCAGCTGGTGCGTGTGTTTCTTATTGGCAACATGACACTCCCAAAGTATAACAATATCGGTTTCAACACACGATTTCAGATAAAGAATCTTGCTAAACAAATTCAGAAACGAAATATATATATACATATATATTTATATTTATATATATATATATATATATATATTATATACACATATATTTATATATATATATATATATATATGCATATATGTATATATATATACGTTTGTTTGTGTGTGTGTATATGTGTGTGTGTGTGTGTGTGTGTGTGTGTTTATATAAAATACAGCTAGAGGGAGAGACTGATTAGTTAAAATGTTTTGAATAATAATACCGGGGTGTTCATATTATTACGACGTTGTTTCTAGAATTGGTTAGACAGAAAGGAAGAAATATCTTAAATGGAATAAATATCTTGCTATTGTAAATAGGTAAGTAGTATCTACATATAGTAATTAATAATGTGTATTTATTTACTGTCACGACAAAGAGCTACTATGGGATTAGCATGCTCTCAAACAACAAATAGAGTGAGTGAATGCGAGTAGAAGTAACATAACAATGAGAGGATAGATGAGGTAGCCTTCATATTGCCTTGGATAAGAAACAGCGAAATAGTAATTGAGAGTGATGGAATTAGGATGAGAGTTTGTTGGATATAGGGTTGGCTATCTATTGCTTTAAGCATGGCTAGAAATAGGAACAATCTAATTATATTGATAACTGAGATATTCGTTTATTGCTTTATGCTGCTTGGACGATGCCCGTCACGTATCCCAGGTTCACCGGGGTTAAGCGACTGAGAGCACTAGACTATTTCTGGACGGGACGCTACTCCGTCGTAGATTTAACTCCTAGTACTCGTAGTTTTTTCAGCAGAGTGAACTAGAGCAACCCGAAATGAAGTGTCCTGCTCAAAGACATAACGTTCCACTTTCTTTGATAATTCAACCCATGTGAGCCGAAAACTTTAACTACTGGGTTACGTGCCCTAACTATATACCGATAGATAACGATAGGAAACAAGGACACCTATATAGAACTGGCAGTTGTCACTTGGTTATTCTGGTTAAGGAGTAAAATCATTTGTTTTGTATGTTTATTGATATGAAGTCTTGTGTTGAAACATATATTGTTATATTTGTGAAGGGTCATGTTGTCCTAATATTGCCAAAAGTAATAAAACACACTCCCTGTTTGGTTTAGTTTTCGCTTCAGGTCAGTATATCTTCCTATTCTTATAAATAATTTAGCTGGCAGACAATGTTTATAATTGATCGGCCAACAGTTAAAATTTTAAATATGAATATACTTTCGGAAAGTTTCTCAAAGTTCTTTCGTCTCACATATTCTTTTTCTGTGACATCTTCAGTGATTTATTTTCGTGTTTCCATAACGTTTTTTTTTTTTTTGGTTGTCTCTTGCGTTTGAATATAATTTCTTGTAATTAATTCAATGTTGTTTTTAGTAATATAATAATATTTTTATAAATATACTTTATATTTATTTTTGTAACTTAATTCATAACAATCATTAAATCATTCAAAGGACCATTGGAGATGACTCAAGTAAAAAAATAAATCATTCCTTTTTGGCGTTACAACTTATACTACATTCTGTTTCTTGAGTTTCCTCCTCAGTATTATCACTATCACATAGGGCGTTGTACTGGCAGAATCGGTAGAGCGTTGGACAACATGCTTTTCAGCATAGAATTACTGACACTTACGATCCGAGTTCAAATCCCGCCGATGTTAGCTATGCCTTTCATCCTTACGGGGTCGATGAAATAAAGCATTAGTAATGCACTTTGGTTGATTTAATCGAATTTTCACTTCCCTAAAATTGTTGCCGTAAATCAGAAGCCATTATGGATTGGCAGTATCGGTAGAGGGTCGGACGCCATGCTTTGCAGCATAGAGTTACGGCCCTTTATGATCTGAGTTCAAATCCCGCCGAGGTTAACATTGCCTTTCATCCTTACGGGGTCGATAAAATAAAGTACCAGTAATATACTGGTAATTGCTAGCCTAGTGCCAAAAGTAGAAAGAATTATTATTTTGCAAGTAGTAGTTCAGTCAGTCAGTCGGTCGGACCGCCGCCGACCTGTATTGTTGCATGTCGGCAGCGGCGTTGGTCTTTGTGTGTCTGTGTGTCAGTGTGTGTTACACGCTCAATCCGTCGTCCGTCTTCAAAATTATATTATTTCATGAGGCGGTGAATTGGCAATATCGGTAGAGGGTTGGACGCCATGCTTTCCAGTATAGTTACCTCCCTTTACGGTTTGAGTTCAAATCCCGTCGAGGTTAACTTTGTCTTTCATCCTCACGGGGTCGATAAAATAAAGTAGCAGTAATATACTAGTTAATTGCTGGCCTTGTGCCAAATGTAGAAACAATTATTTTACGAGTACAATTCTTATTACCACCACAAAGCGATGACGATTAAGATGATGAAGTTGAAGGGGAAGCATTAATTAAATGTCGATTCGTAGAAAATATCGCTTGATCTCCGTCAGTTTCGCCGATGAATGTTCCAGTTGTGTGATCAACGGATGAGCCTGTTTATGAAATTAATGTGTATGTAGCTGAGCATTTCGATGTACCCGAAACGTAATTCTCAGGAAGATTCAATAAGACACAGTGTGTCATAAATTTTGGCTTTTTAATTGCATATATAATCCATCCTACAGGCTTCTAAACAGCTTCTGTTTAGCTAATTTCTCTCACAACTTGACGTTACAGTTAATGACACCTGCTCCAGATGTGAAACAGTGTGATGGAACCTCTTCATTATTCGGTCATGGTAGGGAGTGGATTGGCAGTATCAGTAGAGCGTCGGACAACATGCTTTGAATTACGGCCCTTTATGATCTGAATTCAAATCCCACCGAAGTTAACTTTGCCTTTCATCCCTACGGGGGCCGATAAAATAAAGTACCAGTCACGCACTGGTATCGATTTAATCGACTTTCTCCTACCCCAGAATTGTAGGTCTTGTGCCTATATAAGAAACCATTATTCGGTCATGCTACGCCCTCCTCGTAGAAAATAACTCCGGGCGTCAGCAGTAAAACAATCACGACGTCCAACAAATATCTGTGTGTGTGTGTGTGTGTGTGTGTGTGTGTGTGTGTGTGTGTGTGTGTGTGTGTGTGTGTGTATGTGTGTGTGTGTGTGTTTATGTGTGCTTTTGTGTACGTTTGTGTGTGTCTGGTAGTGTGTTTTTGTGAGTTATTGTGTGTATACATGTATATGTATGTATGTGCGTGCATATGCGTCTCTGTCTACATGTGTGTCTTTGTGTGTCTTTGTGTGTCTGTGTGTGTACGTATGTATGTGTGTGCGTGTATGTGCGTCGTGTCTACATGTGTGTTTGTGTGCGCGCGTGTGTATGTATGTGTACGTGTATATGCGTCTGCGTCTACATGTATGTGTGTATGTATGTGTACGGGCATGTGCGTCTGTATGCATGTGTGTCTGTATGTGTGCGTGCGTATGTATATATATATATGTATGTGCCTGTCTTTGTCTTTGTCTACACGTGTATCTGTGTTTGTGTGTATGTATGTGTGTGCGTGCATGTGCGTCTGTGTCTTCATGTGTGTCTCTATGTGTTTGTGTGTATGTATGTATGTATGTATATGTACATGCCTGTGCGTCTTTGTCTACGTGTGTGTCTGTGATTGTGTGTATGTGTGTATGTGTGAATGTGTGCGTGCTCGGGCGTTAATGTCCTGCATGTGTGTGTGTGTGAAATATCTGAGAGCAGCCATTTTACAGCATTACCTCATGTAAGACAAACGGAAACCATTTCCTCCCAAAGCTGTATTCCTAACAACCAAATATCCAACACAAGAATTACATACATTAACACTCAAACGAAAGTATTATTTAGCCAGTGATGTATGAATGCGATAAAAGTCACTAACATACAAGACATAAAGTAAACCTGGAAGAAAATAGCATGTTATGTAATGGCGTTGATCAAACGGTTGCTTATAAATTGCTACTTATCTATATACAAGAGATGGAAGTCATATAATTGATGCTTAAAAGAAGAAAAAATCAGCTCTGGTCTGAACGTACAAACGAAAGCATAACGTAGGAATAATACAGATACTTCCTTACATTGGCACATATAATTTGTTTGTTGTTATTGGTGTTTTTTGTTGTTTGTGTATTCTTTAAAATGAACTGATAGAGCGGGTTATTGTTATTATAGATATGATGTTTATCTGAAACAGCATGCTGACGTCGGAAGTTAATCTTCAACTTTCATGTTTAAGACACCATTTTGATCAGTTATTATTTCAATGGATACAAGGGCGGTAATTGGTAGAATCGTTAGAGTGTCGGAGAAAATGTTTTCCGGTTTTATTCCGGCTCTTTACGTACTGAGTTCAAACCCCGCCAAGGTCTATTTTGCCTTTCATCCTTTCGGCGTTGATAAAATAAAGTACCCGTCACACACTGGATCGATTTAATCGACCCCCCCCCCCCCCAAAAAAAAATGTCTTGCCTTGTGACTAAATCAGAAAGCATTATTTCAATGGATTGGCGGTGGATTGGCAGTATCGGTAGAGGGTCGGACGCCATGCTTTCCAGTATAGTTACATCCCTTTACGATCTGAGTTCAAATCCCGCCGAGGTTGACTTTGCCTTTCATCCTTACGGGGTCGATAAAATAAAGTACCAGTAATGCACTGGGTAATTGCTGGCCTTGTGCCTAAAGTAGAAACAATTATTTCAATCGATTGGCAGTATCGGTAGAGGGTCGGACGCTTTGCAGCTTAGAGTTACGGCCCTTGTCATTCTGAGTTCAAATCCCGCCGAGGTTAACTTTGCCTTCATCCTTACGGGGTCGATAAAATAAAGTACCAGTAATACACTGGGATAATTGCTGGCCTTGTGACAAAAGAAGAAACAATTATTTCAATAGATAAAGCTATAGCTGAGTGGTTAAAGAGTTCGTCTAGCAATTGCCACGCTGTGGAGACTTCTGGCATTCTTGGCCCTAGGATCACACCCTTACTCATCATCATCAGCACAAAGATGGCTACCCGCAAGTGTGAACCTCGCGAGCTGGAATGGCTCTTCCAGCGTTACTCCCTCACCATCCTCCGGGGAAACGCCTTCCCTAATTTGTCCGCCGTGGCCGCAGGGTGTCCAGCGCGTGGACCCCCATTTGTTCATAATAATTGTTTCTACTTTAGGCACAAGGCCAGCAATTGCCCAGTACATTACTGCTACTTTATTTTATCGACCCGGTAAGGATGAAAGAGGCAAAGGTAACTTCGGCGGGATTTGAACTCAGACTGTAAAGGGACGTAACTATGTTAGAAAGCATGGCGTCCAACCCTCTACCGATACAGCCATAATGAGAGATAGGGGGTATAGGAGAGAGGGAGGTAGTGACAGTGGGAGTTTGGTTCCTTTGTGTTCGGACCTAGTGTATATGTATATATTTATTTACCGCACCACCATATGTATATATTTATTTACCGCACACATTAATCCTACGTCTAATTGCTAAGCTTTTTTTATTTATATTTTTTGCAACATTTATTTCTATAATATATATTTTCTATAGTTATTAACAACAAAATGTCAACATTCATTACACACATTCCGTGTGTGCTTCTTCTTCGTTGCACATTCAGCGATTGTCTTTATCATGGCATCCGATTGAGCCAATACTTGTCGGTGTCATTGAGTTGGCGGAGACTATGTAGATGCCTCTCATATTGGTTGTGGTGCAATTCAGAATCGCATACTGTGTCTCGCCGATTCAGCTAAGGAATGTGGTGTATACATGGCTGTGCATTATTGAAGCACTTCACCTATGGTACCACATGGATTATACCTATAATTCAAATGCTCCGTCACATACTGAGCCACGCTGATTCAGTTTAGGAACTACGGCAATGGTACAGAGGTCTGAGGTGTACTCAATCATATACACGTTAATTCCGAAGTCATCGTCAGAATCAAAGGATGATTCATCATCAACACGTACGTCTCTCTCTCTCTCTCTCTCTCTCTGTATATCCCTACATACATACATTCATTCATACGTACATAATGATGATGGCTGCCCCCTCGTTATCGAGTATGGCCATTGCACGATATACCATTATTAATAATAATTAATTAATTCTATCGGGAGAAGCCTGTGCGTGAAGATATTTTTTAAAGTGAAGAAAGACTGTGCACTGAGCCAATTCCACTCTTTGAGCGACAGTAGCTATAACACGAAAAGAAGAAAAGATCAACATCATCGGTAACTACTGAGCCTCAGGTTTTATATCGGTGTTATCCCAGTTTCTGAATTGCCTTCTCCTAGAAGAATACCCTGACAAAGGCTGCTCTTCACTCCCAGTGGTTTAACCGCGCAGTACATGTGTATATACACACTTTCGGATACATATATATATATATACATACATATATATATATATATATATATATATATATATATATATATATATATCTCTCTCTCTATATATATATATATATATATATATATATATATATATATATAATATATATATATATATATATATATATATATACATATATATATATATATATATATATATGTATATATTTATATATATATATATATATATATATATATATATATATATATGTATATATATATATATATATATATATATATATATATATATATATATATATATATATATGCATATATTTATATATATATATATATATATATATATATATATATATATATATATATATATATATTAATAAAACGAATTCCAACTTTGATTTACTCGTTTTATTTACAATCCTTTAAAATTTATAATGGTATTAGAATGAAATAGTATGGTAGAATATTAAATGTTAAGTGTTAATTGAACAAGTACTTTCATGCTTTCGCAATCTTCAGGTTTATAATATGTGGTGACAGTCAAGTTTGTAATTTTCATATATATATATATATATTATATATATATATTTATATAAGTTGATTGGTACTTGACTTTTGACGAAGTCAACTAATCAACAGACAGTTGAAAATTGCAAACTTGACTCTCACCACACATTATAAACCTGAAGATTGCGAAAGCATGAAAGTACTTGTTCAATTAAGACTTATCATTTAATATTCTACCATACTATTTCATTCTAATACCATTATAAATGTTAAAGGATTGTAAATAAAACGAGTAAATCAGACAAAGTTGGAATTCTTTTTATTAATATAATCTTCTATACACAATCATACACACCCGTGTATATTTATCTCTCTTATCTCTCTCTATATATATACATATATATATATATATATATATATATATATATATATATATATATATATATATATATATATAAAGATTTACATATACACAAACTAGACAAAGTCATTGATATATATATATATAATATAGATACGTGTGTTTTTGGCAACCATTCACTAGTTCGTGTATATGTAAATCTTTATATTTGATAATCTCCCATAAGGTTGAGATGCAATTTATGCAATATAAGGCTGCGCTTACTAGCAACCAGCCTACTCGCCGTAAGGCACCAATCACATTCTTTGTGACTTGACCACTGTAACGTCACAGTTCTTAGCCATTTTGGATTCGTTTCTGGCGGGGATCATTTAAGAAAAATCTTCGTCCACGTGAGTTTGTTTCCTGATGATTTAGAAGCTCGTGAATTTATCCTTCATCGGATATTTCCAAAAGCGAATGAAACTGCCATGGGGTAGAAACGTAATCTTGGTATGTTTATAAACATTTTTTCTTCTAACTTTAATTTTATACCTAATTGTGTATGGTTGACGATATATTTAATCGATTTCACAGCTATATTCTATAGTTGTGATCGCGAATAGATGGCTGACGTTTATTTATCTATTATTTCTTCATAGGTGCCTTTTAATCATATAGCCTCGTTTAATTGTTTTTTTGTGTGGCTGATTGGGAGAGGAGATGGTGTATATATCTGATCAAATGATTCTATGGACATACGTTATTGTATATATATATATATATATATATATATATATATATATATATATATATATATATATATATATATATATTATTTACAGCGTGTCACCCTTTGACCTTATCCTTGCCTTAGCAATGGTGATGGCGATATATCTGTGTGCGTGTGTGTATGTATCTCTCTCTCCCTCTCTCTCTCTCTCTCTCTCTCTCTCTCTCTATATATATATATATATATATATATATAAGTACGTATGTGTGTGTGTATCGGGACAAAACAACATAATAGTATGAAACTCATAATTAAGTGAAAGGAAACACTATATCATTGTTATAGCTGCCTATGAAAAACAACCATCAACTCAAACATTTCATGCATGTTTAGTTCTTTATGCTTAATTTTTTTTCTATTTGCAAATCAGTTTCTTTATCACTCCTACATACATACATATATGTGTCGTGCATTTACAGTCACAGATATGTATCTATGGAGGGATGTATATATGTATGTGTGGATATATGATGTGTGTATGTATATATGTACGTGTGTATGTGTGTATGTATGTACGTATGTATGTATGTATGTATGCATGCATGTGTGTGCATGTACTTTGTATGTCCGTATGCTTGTATGTGTATATGAATATATGTATGTATATATATTTATAAACACACACACACACACACACATATATATATATATAGATATTGGCAAGTATGAAATTTGTATACATTTTTTTTTTCAACAAATCTCTACAAATTTAAAACTTGACAAACGAATATATATATATCATCATCATCATCATCATCATCTTCGTTTAACGTCCATCTTCCACGCTAGCATGGGTTAGACGGGAGTTGTCCCACTTGAGGCAAGGTTGGTCTCGCTCATATAGGACTATCTGGCAGGTTTTCTACGGCTGGATGCCCTTCCTACCACCAACCACATTTACAGTGTGGAACCAACCACACATATATATATATA
This sequence comes from Eledone cirrhosa, assembly GCA_964016885.1. NCBI lineage: Eukaryota > Metazoa > Mollusca > Cephalopoda > Octopoda > Eledonidae > Eledone > Eledone cirrhosa. Next base: position 187,415,520 of record OZ024742.1, read on the forward strand.
TATATATATTTATTTATATATATATATATATATTATATATATATATATATATATATATATATATATATATATATATATATATATATATATATATATATATATATATATATATATATATATATATATTTATACATATATATATTCATATACATGCAGAACAAGCTATCTTATAATACATGTAATGTTGAAACACGACTGCTTTTCAGTTTCAATTTATTTCTTCAATATATATATTTAAATTCATTCTCCTTCTTTCTGCGTCTGTCTGTCTGTCTCTCTCTCTTTCACTCTCTTCCTCTCCGCCCCCACACACTCACCACATTCACATATAACCACATTGCGTGGCTATAATTGTGTGTTTATCATACACATTTGCTTAAAAAAATTATTATAGAACATATTTACAAACATATGCTGCCTTCAGCGATGACAAAAAAATTAAGCATAGTTTTTCCAATTTTTCTTATATTCATACCCTGGTTCGTTACACATGCCAGCATAGAACGCCTCGAAACATCAGGATTTAAAAAAAACCTTTAACAAAAATATATGGGTGTGAAATCCTTGCGTGAAAATTACTCAACACATTCCTTATTGGATATTTAAAACACATACACAAACACACACACACACAGAAACACGCATGGACAAATACACATACACTCACGCGCACACACACACAAATACGCATACATAAACACATACACACATAAGCATAGACATACAAATACACACACACACATACATACATGTACAATCAAATACTCACACACACACATAAGTACACGCATATATATATATATATATATATACACACACACAGAAATACACACACACCACGCGCGCGCGCACACACAGACATCATGCACGCACACACACTTAAAAACACACACACATACACACACAGACAAACACACAGACACACACACACAAGTACAAGCACACAGACGCACAGACACACACACACACATAAATACACAAACACACACACATACACACATGCACATACGCACATACAAACACACACACACCCATGCATACGCACACGTACATACCCACATACAAACACACACATACACATTCACGCACACACACACACATACACACACATACACTATTGTGGAAATGAGGCTAATTTCAAGTATTTTACAAATATATAAATAATGAAATTCTGATACAAATTTTAAAAAAAAGGCTCTCAGTGGATCTGATTGTGTTGTAGTGAACTACAGTATCAGGAGCATCATCGTCATCACTACCGTACACTCATCATCATCATCATCATCATAGTCATCGTCATCATCATCATCATCATGACCATCATCATCATCATCCACCTCTTCCTCGCCATCATCAATATCACGATCATCATCATCATCATCATCATCATCTTCACCAACATCATCATCATCATCATCATCGTCTTTGTCGTCATAATCATCGTCACCAACACCATCATCGCCGTCATCATCATCATCATCATCATCATCATCATCGTCATCATCATCATCGTCATCGTCATCATCGCCATCACCATCACCATCATCATCATCATCATCATCCGCATGACCGTCATCATCGCCATCACAATCGCCATCACAATCGCCATCATCACCATCACAATCATCATCACCATCATCATCATCATCATCATCATCATTACCACCATCATCATCATCACCATCTACATCATCACCATCTACATCATCATCATCGCCATCAACATTGTCCTCTTTCAATTCAAGAGTGTGAGGGTTAATGGCCTAACACCAATCGAAGCACACTTTCACATTACAACACTAACAAACTTTAACATTGACACACTGTCACACTGTGTCACATTGCCATAGTGTTACACTTCCACACTGTAACACTGTCACACTGTGTCACACTGCCATAATCTTACACTTGTAATCTTACACTGCCATGATCTTACACACTGTCACATCCAGCAATTACACACTGTCATAATATTAACCTTCCACGCTGTCACCCTGTCACATTGTCACACTGGGTGACACTGCCATCATGTTACACTCCCACACTGACACACAGCCATAATGTTACACGCGCCACGCTGTCACACTGGGTGACACTGCCATAATGTTACACTGTTACACTGACACACTGCCATAGTGTTACACTTCCACACTGTCACATCCTGCAATTACACACTGTCATAATATTAACCTTCCACGCTGTCACACTGTCACACTGCCACTCTGTCATGCTGTCATACTGTCATGGTGTCACACTGTCGTGTTGTCACACTGTCATGCTGTCACACTGTCACCTTGTCATACTGCTATGCTGTCACACTGTAATGATGTCACACTGACATGCAGCCACACTGTGGCACACTGCCACAGTGTCACACTGTAACACTAACACCCTGTAACACTACCGCAATGTCACATTGTAACACTACCACAGTGTCATAGTGTAACACTACCACCCTGTAACACTACCACTGCGTCACATTGTAACACTACCACAATATCACAGTGTAACACTACCACACTGTAACACTACCACAGTGTCACAGTGAAACACTGCTATACTGTAGCACTGCCACAGTGTCACACAGTAATACTGTCACGATGTCACACAGTAACACTGCCACAATGTCACACAGTAACACTACCACAGTGTCACGCAGTAACACCGCCACAGTGCCACAATGTCACACTGTCACACTGCCGATCAATAGATCGCAATGAATATCGATCTCTCAGCTGAGCAATTGAACAGCTATTATGACAGTAACACAGCAGTTGATTACAATCACAGGTGTAACAAGAGAGGGCGCTGTTAGTGAAAGCTGTGAGATCGGGAATGGATGTGGGGTGGAGAGGGTGGTGTAAAACACGACGACGATCGCATTGTTTATAAGGGTGTAGGGGTTTTGCTGACAGGAATTATAATTAAGATGACGATGGTGATGATGATGATGATGATGATGATGGCGATGATGGCGATGATGATGGTGATGGCGATGATGATGATGATGATGATGATGGCGATGGCGTTGATGATGATGGCAATGATGATGGTGATGATGATGATGATGATGATGATGATGACGGCGATGATGATGATGATGATGGTGATGATGGTGATGGCGATGATGATGATGAATATGATCATGATGACGATGGCGATGACGATGATGATGATGATGGTGATGATGACGATGATGAGGATGATGAAAAGGTTGAATCTGAAGACGACGACGATGATGACGATGATGATGATGATGATGATGAGGATGATGAAGAAGAGGAGGAGAATGTTGATGGTGATGATGATGATGATGATGATGATGACGAAGCTGCTGCTGCCTGCTAATGATGATGATGATGATGTTCATGATGATTATGATGACGGTGATGATAAAGACGATGACGAATGATGATGACGACAATAATAATTGTTTCTACTTTTGGCACAAGGCCAGCAAATACCCAGTACATTACTGGTACTTTATTTTATCGACCCCGTAAGGATGAAAGGCAAAGTTAACCTCGGCAGGATTTGAACTCAGAATGGCAAGGGCCGTAACTCTATGCGTCAAAGCATGGCGTCCGACCCTCTGCCGATACTGCCAATGACAATTATGATGATAATGGTGAGTGAGGAAGGTGTAAAGCCGGAGCCGAATGAGTATCTGGAATAAGGGTGGGCTTGATAATATAGTATTCAAAATGTTTTGTTGCAAATATGGTGGTGGTGTTGCAGTGTAGTGTAATATAAATATTGTTGCGAATGGGATACGTTATTGTCGCATTGAACTTAATTGTTGTTTGACAGGAAGGACAACACCTGGAATTGACAGCAGACTGGAGTGAATGACATCATCGAGTCCACCACAAAGGACAAACATAGGTGGGATGGTCACGTCTCTAATCTCAGAGTGACAACAGGGGGACTATTAGAGTGACAGAGGGGACACTAAAGCAGTGGAGAAGAACTAGAGGGTGGTTAAAGGCTTGCGGGAACGAAGCTCTAACCCGATACCTTAGCCCCATGTGACCCAGTATGGCCAGAGATAGGAAGTGGCGGAGGTCAACAAGGGATGGCTTTTCTCGAACAGGATTGAGAAGGTCCTGGATTTGCATATAGAATTTTTGGTTGTTTAGCTCCAGGTCGGCCCTACTTCAGCAAGTAATAATGAATCTCGGATTAAACTATTCCTGTATAACATTTGTTAGGAGGATAATGTGTGATATAAAGGAAATTTTACTGGTATTTCTAGCAGGTGAAATACGAACACATAATATATCTTTCGTTGGCTGGAGTCTACTGGAGGACGATGTCAGATCCTCCGTCGGTTTCGACGATGAGCATTCAGTTTTTCGATTAACTGAATAACCAGCTCTTGAATTAACGTGTAACTGTTTGAATATTCTACAGGCACTTGCAGCATTTAAGTCGAATCAGTGTTGTACTACTTGGGACAAACCTGAACCTTTTATTTACAGATAAATTATATCTTGTATTTTAGTTTAAACGGTTGAGTATTCCATATACACTTTATAAACCTTTAAGGTAATTTTCAGGCAGAACCAGCATGTTACTATATGTAACAATGTTGGATATTTGAATGGCAGGTGCCTTACGTCTTTTAGCGCAGTCTAAGTAGCTGAATATTCCACAGATACATATACCCCTGATGTAATTCCTAGCGTGAATCAGTGAGACACAATTTGTGATGGGGTTGGAACTTAAATCCAAGGGCTTCGGTTGGCCGTAGCTATGGTAAATGACTCATGCCTAAGATGCCTCCTCGCAATGGTATTGAACAGTCAACCTCATGATTACCATGCAAGCTTCTAAACAAAACGACAACGACACTACCACTACTAGCCAACGAGAAAACAGCAAACCAATCACCCTCATGCCATACACCCTAGCTTACCCTACACCACTACCTCCACCATTACCACCACCTTCATAATTACCGTCACCACCACTACCTCACCACCTCCATCATCAGCGCCAACGCTACCAGTCTCCTCCACCGCCACCACCACTACCACCTTACCACCACCAGTACTATCACTACAAACCATAACAATCAGGACGACGACGACGATCACCACCACCACAACACCCACCACCACCAGCATCACCATCATCACCACCTCCCCGAGATCAACATTATCAGCAACACTATCACCACAAACCATCACAAACACCATCACCATCACACCCGCCTTTTGACTTTGCCTTTCATCCTTACGGGGTCGATAAAATAAAGTACCAGTAATGCACTGGGTAATTGCTGGCCTTGTGCCTAAAGTAGAAACAAGTATTATCGCCGACACTATCACTACAAACCAGCAACCATCACTACCACCATCACTACCATCACCGTCACCACCATCATCACTCTCAACACAACCACCACCACACTTTACACTCCCACCAGCACTATCACTACAAATCACCATCACCGCCGCCCCACCACATATGCATCCCCACCAACACTATCACTCACGACAAACCACCACAACCATCACCATCAGCATCACCACCATCACCACCGACACAACCACCTCCACCTTTCCACACCCACCAACGCTATCACTACAAACCATCGCCACCACCATCACGCCCCCTCCCCCCACATACATACTCACCACACATGCAACCCCTCCCAACACTATCTCTACAAACCACAGCCACCACAGCCAGCACCGCCACCACCACCGCCACCACCACCGCTACCACCATCACCAACACCACCACCACCACCACTATCACTACAAACCAAAGCCAGCACCGCCACCACCACCACCACCACCACCCCACCTCCACCGCCACCACCATCACCAACACCACCACCACCACCACCACCTATGCATCCCTCCCAACACTATCACTACAAACCACAGCCAGCACCGCCACCACCATCACCGCCACCACCCCGCCTCCACCGCCACCACCCCGCCTCCACCGCCACCACCACCACCACCACCACCTATGCACCCCACCAACACTGTGATGGTGTGTCGGGAGTGGCTCTAAGTGAAAGCTGTGGTTGTTGCTGCTGCAACTGAAGCTGCTGCCAACTGCTGCTGCCTTACGTTGCTTTATGTAAAGTTGCTGCTGCTACCGCTACTGTTGCTGTTGCTGATGTTAATACTGCTGCTGCTTGGGTTGCTGATGTTGCTGTTGATGTTGGCACTGCTGTTGTTGTTGTTGTTGGTATTGTTACTGCTTCGTGTAAAGGGCAGCGGCGACGGTGTCTTGTAGAGAAAGCCAATAAGAAGCCAGCAGTCAGTGCACACATACTGCACTGGGAATAACTCTTACCTACACATTTTCTACCGCACACAGTACTACAGCCATTCGGTCTGTCTGTCTGTATGTCTGCCAGCCTGTCTGTCTGTCTCTCTCTCTCTAGAAGGCCTGTCCGCCCCGCCGGTCAGCCTAAATACGTAATGTGGAAATAAGAAAGTACCAAGACTTGCTCTCTGCATATATATATATATATATATATATATATATATATATATATATATATATATATATATATATATATATATATATATATATATATATATATATATATATATACATATATATATATATACATATATATATATATATATATATATACACTTACCTTAAGACAATACCAACAAGAAGAAGAATAAAACATTAAGAAGATAAGTCAAAGACACATATAGAAAGAAACAAAGGAAAACTATGATTAAAAGGAAAATATCTATATTTATAAAACATTACTTAAAAAGAAAAGAAGAAATTTCTTAGAATATAAAAATATAGGACAGAATGATCAAAGAATCATAT
>OZ024742.1:187424838-187429838 GCA_964016885.1 Eledone cirrhosa
TATATATAAATAAATATATATATAAATATAAATATATATATATATATATATATATATATATATATATATATATATATAATATACATATATATTTATACATATATACATACATGCATATATGTGTGTTTATGTATTTGTGTGTATGTGTGCGTGTGGTGTGTGGGTACACACACATTTGCGTTTATATACGTGTACGTTTCAAATGTTTAGTCAACGATATATAATGAAACACCCTTAAGAAGATAGCTATCATTCTCAGTGCTTTCTTATATTAACAATACTTTTAAGTACTGGTCGCAACATGTCGGAAAGGTTAAGAAGCTCGCTTCGCAATCATTAGGTCCTTTGTTCGAACTCTACTACCTTGGCCTCCCGGTCAAGTATCATTTACCATAGGTTCGAGTCAACCTATGCCATCTGAGTGAAATGGAGTAGAGGGAACCCTGATTGAACCCTGTTGAATAGGCTGTGCCTGTCATTTAAAGGGCCAAACTTGTGGCAGACACAGTCAAACTGAATCTCCCCGAAAACTTTGTTAAGGGGTACACATGTATGTGGAACTCTCAGCCACATATATGATAATTTCATGGGATGGCTGGTCCATTGATCGGACTCAAGGAATACTCGTCGAAAGCGATGGAGCTCCATTTTTTCATAATTTTAAGTACCATATCCTTTGATAACGCACTCTTGTCATGAATATATTAATGCTCTTTGTGTTAATAACAAGAGCAGCTTAGAGGCGTCAATCATGTATTAATGTATTCATAAAAGTACATACTCATATACAAACAAAACACACAGGTAAACCGATGGATTCACACGCACATATGCATTAGTTCCTATATTTTTATATGTATATCTATTCATCTATTGATAACATATATAAGTACGTTCATTCGTATGTATGTAAGTATGTATGTATGTATGTAAGTAAGTATGTATGTATATATGTATGTAAGTAAGTATGTATGTATGTATATATGTATGTAAGTATATATGTATGTATATATGTATGTATGTGTTTCTATGTGTGTATGTATGTATCTACCTATCCCTGTTTATATATATATATATATATGTGTATATATATGTATATATACTTTCACAATTAAACGCATACTCATTACATTAATGTATGTGCACATTTGTGCGCGTGTATGAGAGTATTCATATATATGTGTATATATATATTTATACACCAATCTCTCTATATATATATATATATATACATATATTGATATATATATACATATATATATATATATACATATGCATATACATATGTATATATATAGATATATATAACGAAGGAAATGTGGTAAGGAACCAAATGGGCCATAACGCACCAAAGTACTCAACACTTAGGGTAGTAGAGTGGGTAATAGGAACGAGTAGGACCCCAACGGCTGAACTCTAGCCGTTTCGACGGCTAATTCTGTCCAGAATTAGCCGTCGAAACGGCTTGAGTTCAGCCGTCGGGGTCCTACTCGTTCCTATATATATATATATATATATATATATATATATAAGAACGTTCCTATATATATATGTGTGCATTCCTTCACACACTTAGTATTTTCTGGCATGGAGGCGATGCAATAAGAGATATGTAGAAAAGATAAGAGAAAGCATTACTATGGAATATATAGCGACATTTCATGAAAACCCTGCCAATGCTATTGAAACAAGTTTCACTACAGATGAACATGCATCGATTTCTCTACAACTTATAGTAATAATATATATTATATGTGTAAAAGTTCGTAATTCATTTTTTAGTATTTATCAATGTCAACTTTACATGGCTTACTACTTAAAAGAAATGAAAGTTAGAATAAATGGAAATACATAGAAAAACACACGTTTATATATGTATACACACACAAACACACACACATACACACACACACACACATTCACACACACACACACACACACACACATATATATATATATAAATGTATCTGTGTGTGTGATGATGAAAGAAAGTTTTAGTATAAGTCGTAAATAACCGGGCAGTCCTACATTTATGTTCCAAATGTTATTTATTGAAATTTTAGTCATACATTATGAAATTATAAATGCATTAAACAAAAGTTTAAAAAATATAACCATGGGTGATCACACACAAATAAGTGGATGTTAAAATATTATCTACAAACCTTGCTTTAAAAATGCATTGACTGCCCCGTTACTTATGGCTCATGCTGTATATTATGTAAGCTTCTGAGTCATTTTCATATATATCTAAGAAACCTAGGGTATGGACTAAAATACAATATTCTGACTATAACTTACATAATAGCATAATATCTCTAACTATATCTATCTCACAGCTTCTCCCTATATATATCCCGAATAGAATTGTTGGGGGGGGGGGGTGACCACAGTAAATAATGTATGTATATATATATATATTTGGAGAGAGACTGTGTATATATACATGAGTATGTATAGAGATTGAGCCTAGAAGGAGCAATTTCAGTTGGTCACGCAATGGTTCTATATTCCAATATTATTCTACCTAGTTGTCTTCTGTTAAATGTCGCAGGTGATTTACAAATAATACATGTCGCAACACCCATTCACCAACATGCATTCAATAGTATGCATTCACAACCATGAATCAAACAACGTGCATTCAGCAGCACGTATTCTTTATTATTATGGAATATTTTGTGCGCCCGTAATATGGATATTGTTTAGGCAACACTATCGTACTGCTAAATATTATCTTTGCAAATGGGACGCCGAGATGCGTAATTTAATGTAATATATGTATGTATGTATGTACATGTGTATGTATGTATATTTGTATGTGTGCATGTATGTACATGTGTATGTATGTTTGTATGTGTGAATGTATGTACGTACAGGTGTATGTACGTGTATGTATGTTTGTAAGTACATGTGTATGTATGTATGTTTGTATGTGTGAATGTATGTAATTACATGTGTATGTATGTATATTTGTATGTGTGAATGTATGTACGTACATGTGTATGTATGTATGCATGTTTGTATGTGTGTATGTATGTTTGAATGTATGTATGTGTGAATGTATGTATGTATGTGCGTGTGCGTGTATGTATGTGCGCATGTATATTTGAGTATATATGTATGTGTATATATATATATATATATATATGGTATCTCCCTCTCTCTCTCTCTCTCTCTCTCTCTCTCTCTCTATATATATATATATATATATATATATATATATATATATATATATATATATATATATACATATATATATATATATATATATATACAAGCGTGTGTATTTGACTTTTATATTCATAAATGTATAAATGCAGAACGTTTGTTGTTTGCAGGAACTAGCTTTGATAGATTAATCATGGTTATTTCTAAAGGCAGGCATACTCTCTCATTCTTATAGAGAATGTCATCTAAGCTGCACCATTTCAACAAATATATCTCACTTGTACAGATTTCCTACTTCAGCTTCACCATTTCAATATATGCATCTTAGCGTCAGTTTGTAACTGTTTATAAATGGCTGCATCCTTGAGATTGCTGTAGGACTTTAACCCTAAAGCAAACCTATTCGCAGCTGTTCATTAACCCTTCGAACTGTGACCACTTCGTTCTTTTTTTTCAGGGGGAATGGCTTTAAACATTGTATGCTGTTACTTTTTTTTTATTTAACATATTAGGAAGTGTTTTGTGGCCGATTTGACTGCAATTTTTGGGCAGGTGGTTGAAGGTTTACGGAGAGAAAGAGAGGCGGGGCGGGAGGAATGGGGGACTGCCAGAAAGTGATTAAATGAGGTAGAGAGAGAGACTTCTTCGTACATAGATACATACAAAAATCTCCATTTTGGCTATAGTGTCCCGATATGTATTTGCGTGTGAATGAGTAGATATATATACGTCTATGTATGTGTGTGTGTTTATGTGTATGAGTATGTACGTTGTGAAACGTATAGCTACCGCAATTACTCAACTAAAACGGGCTTTGACCATAGCAAAGTGTTATTACCAGTGGTAAAGAAGATAAATAATTTCAATGATGTTTACGGAGATTTATGTCGATGGGCGTTAGCATTTGATCAGATATAATCTTTACAAGTTCTAACACATTAGCTATCCTATATTGCTGGAAGCACACACACACACACGCACATATATATATATATATATATATATATATATATATATATATATATATATATATATATGTGTGTGTGTATATAAGAAAAACTTCTGTCCGAAACGTTGAAATCACCTCCACCCCCTCCAAACATGAACTTAATATAAATGTGTAATTTTACTTCCTGTGATTTGTTTTGATTCATTTAACTCTCCCCTCTCTCTCTCTTTATATATATATACATGTATATATATATATATATAAATATAAGGGTGAAAGCAGCGATTCTTTGCTTAAACTTCAATCTGTTATTTTAATAAATATATATATATATATATATATATATATATATATATATATAATACATAAGCACAGACACACACACAAGTATATATATATGAGGGCTTGGGTGTGTGATTGCATATATAGCTATATATAGCTATATATATATATATATATATATATATATATATATATATATATATATATATATATATATATATATATATATATATGTATATATATATAAAATAGTTAATAGATATATATTATATATCAAGTAGTTCAGACGTATTACACCTGTATCTACTCCGATATACAGACGTGCACCCGCACCTAAATGTATAGACACACAATCATACAAGCACAGTCACACACACACACCTATCCACACACATAATCAGTTACGAATCAATAGAATTATAATTTATTTCAGAAAATAAAACGATCTATATAACAAATTACTTGAATGTACATATATTACTATTTAAGCAAGCAAACTTCTGTCAGTTACATTGATATCGAGTTAGAACCTCGAAACCTGTCTTAACGCCAACAATGTTAAGTATGGAGGGACCCGTAGCTCCTTATTGAATCGTAC
>OZ024742.1:187437338-187449838 GCA_964016885.1 Eledone cirrhosa
AATACACCAGTGCACAGTGGTGTACGGATATGCAATATTTTATCGACAAATTGCCAACAGACGATTAATAACGAGTATGGGTCCGTTAAAGTGCCACTGTTAAAAAACATTATTTTCAATTGTCAGTCAATGTAAACAGCCATTACGCACACATACAGACAGACACACATACACACATACACACATACACGCATACCAACATATACACACACATACACACTTATAAATATATGTAAATATATATATGTATGCGTATATATATATATATATATATATATATATATATATATATATATATATATATATATATATATATATATATATATATATATATATATATACTAAGGTGTTCCAGAATCCCACATTTTACACAAAATGTTTTTTTCTTAGGTCCCTATGCAGTTTCTCATGCCATTTTGTATATTATCAATTTATAATGTAGTTTTGGTTATTTCAGACTAATTTAAGTCTTGCCTAATAGTTGCAAATTGGCAGAATAATGGCGGAAACCAGTGGGCCTAGTGGTAGCTACTCGCTCCGTTATGATGATCGAGAAATATGGCTCCTGGAGCAATATGTTGCATCCTTTTCACCAAAGAAAATACCAACAAAGAGGGATGTTCTAAGATATTTCTTCTACCTGAAAGATGGTCCTATGAAACACGAAAAGCATGTGAGCTTAGTTGGTGCTATTGCGGAAGTCTTGTGATGGAAGTAGTTAGTCAGTGGGAAAAAGCTGGTGTGGCGACTCAACGAAAAGAAAAAGTGAAACTGAAAATTATGAACATGTACAGTGAATACAGAAATTTACAAAAAAACAAAGGTTCTAAGTCAAACAACGAAAAGGAAGCACTATTTATTTCTGAATTGGATTCGTATTTCTACATTGCACATACTGATGCTGAAAAGAAAATTTTGAAAGAATGTCTTTGTAATAATGAACAGAAAATGGAAGATGCTACATTTCTCGAAGCCCTGCGTTGCTTGAAAAAAATATCTCTGGGTGCTGAAGACAAGGGTTACCAGAAAAAGGTATCTTCAAAGTTTAAGCGTGATCAGGTTTCTGTGGCTCGTCGAGAGTCAGAGAATCATAGAAAGCGTGTGTCAGGATCTGTAGCAGCACAACTTCCACGTAATGAACTGAGTGACACAAGTTCAACCAATGATGAAAGTGAAGATGAACGGGATCTTGAATTTGAGGCCTCAAACCCACCTAGAGACAGCTCAAAGTCAGACAATAAACGAAAAATCCAGCTGGAACTTCCAAAGAATCCATTTCAAAGTCCAAACATTTCTCTAATGCCTGATCGTTTAAACCTGACACTGGGCCAGAGAACAGCATTTATGACATCGATTATTTCTGAGGGTGGGACTGACATAGACGCCACAACTCTAATCAAAGAATAGTAGCAGACGTGCAGCTAAGGAGATCAGAACTGTGGGGGATGAACCAGACTTTGTTACCTTGCATTGGGATGGCAAAATAATTCCTGGTGACGACGAGAGGCAAGGTGTGCTAGTTGCTGGAACTCCGGACTTCAAAGAACGTAAACTCCTTGGTGTTCCCATAATTCCTGATGGCACTGGAACCACCCAAGCCAAAGCATCATTTGTTAAAGATTTGAATGTTGATAGGTCTTTTCTGGACTTGGTCTCCGACACAACTGCTTCGAATTCTGGATGGAAAAATGGTGCCTGCGTGAAACTATAAGAGATGCTCAACAAAAAGGTGTTTTATTTTGCTTGCCGGCACCATGTCATGGGGCGTATCTTGTGTGCAGTGTGGCAACAACTATTCGGAGCAATGTCCAGTCCAGACACCCCAGAGTTCAATGAGTTCAAAAAAGATTGGGTGTCACTCACGGACAAGACCAATTTTAAAACATTGAACATTGTCGACCGGAGACTCAAGCGTTTGTGTTCTGAGAACGTCAAGTTCCTCCAAGATTTGCTGATATCCGACGATGAGAATATGAGTTCTCTTCCACGGAACGACTACCCAGAATGTGCCGAGTTGATGTTGATCTTGCTTGGTGTCACCCCTCCTCGTGGAATTCATTGGATGCTGCCTGGTGCACATCATAAACGCTCGGTGGATGTCCACAATCATCTATAGTGCAAAGGTGAATTACGATCAAGCTAAAATGGAAAAGTTGCGCCGGATCTGTATGTTCAATGTTCTTTTCTACGTGCGATACCCGCTGACAGCACTCAAGTGTGCTGATGCAACATCCAATAACCTTCAATTCTACTTGGAGTTGACACAGTACAGTAACGTTGACAGAGATCTCTCGCAGGCAGCCACTACTGCTCTGAGCAGGTATCTTTGGTACCTGACGGAAGAAGCCATTCTGCTAGCGCTGCTTTCAAGTCGGGTCCAATAGTCCGAGAAGAAACAAATACCCCAACGTCTTGTCAAAACGAAAACGTCTGGTCTTCTCGACTGAACTTGTTTGTTCCTTGTACGCCTTTATATTCAAAGCTGGTTTACTAAATATAATGGATTAATAAAATAAACAATTATAATGAAAATGTGAAACCAAATATCACCATACAATAATTATTGTATGGTGATATTTGGTTTCACATTTTCATGATTTCATGCAACATAATCACACTTTCCACTATAATCACCATGATATAGGCAAAATTCAAAATAATTTATTTTATACAAAATATGTTTTATTTTACCAATTGGCGCATTTATAATGGGAAAATGCAAAGGGAGCGTTAGTATTGTGACCTTGCTTTTTATGGCACACTCTAATATATACATAAACGTCTACACATGAGTTGATACCATATAGCAGAGTCGTATTTATTATATTTATCTCTTGGATTGGTTCACGAGTTTCAACGTAACCGTATACTTAGTTAACTATATTGTCTGACATTATAACTCCGGGTAGACCAGTCGTACCGACGGTAGATTCTACCACAGTTTATCTCATTTCATCTCAAGGCGCATGGCTTTGTGGGTAGTGTATTCGGCTTACAATCGTAAGTTTGTGAGTTCGATTTCCAGCGGCGCATTTTATCATTGACTCCACTCAAATTTGTACCTGTAATGCGAATGGTCAGCCTTGTCACATTCTGTGTCACGCTGAATCTCCCTGAGAACTATGTTAAGGGTACGCTCGTCTGTAGAATGCTCAGCTACTTGGTCGTTAATTTCACGAGCTGACTGTCCGTTGATCGGATCAGCTGGAACACTCGACTGAATGCCTCAGTTGTTTTTTTTTCAGCTTGCATACCACGTGATTATTGTCACTTTCTTTAATTTTGGTACCTTCCATACCATCTTATGGCGGTGAAAAAGGCAAACATTTTCTTTTGAGCATCTCGTTCTGGGGTGTTTTCGGCCCCAGGTAAAACCGGCCCTTTTCGTCGTGTATTGTATGAATTTAATGTCGTCCATTTAATTCAATACACGTAAGGTTTATTCTGTTTTGTTTTTGTTCTAATACTCCAATGACGGTGCTTCACTATATTGTCAGACAATTTAGCTGTGTATGGGCCAGCAGTACCGTCAGCTCAGAAGTAGTCGGTACTATGATGACCACGAAATCCTGTAATTGTTACCGCACACACACACACACACACACACACACACACACACACACACACACACACACATACACATACACACACACACACACACACACACACACACACACACATACATACACGCACACACACACATATATATATACATTTATATATATGTATAGTAATAATAATAAATTTGAAGACTAAAATCCAAAAAGGGGTCGATAAGGATAAATATATATCAGATATATAAGAACCGTAGACACACACACACACACACATATATATATATATATATATATATATGAGTTTTCCAAGAGATGACAAAATGAATGGAGCTGTTATTTTTTTAAGATATCTCCCAATTCCACCCCTAATCTCTCATTCTTTCTTCTGATGAATGACTAGCATCCGAAACGTTAAGACCCTCTTGGTGCTATTTCAATCTTTAACCTAATATATTTCTTCCATATACTGTACCGACCGTTTTGTTATTTATGTTTACCTTTTTATACATATATATATATCGACAGTCGATCGACTTTCGTCAAATCGGACCGAGGAAACAATGTTTCCGTTGGTCTTTCCAATTGCTAGTACTCTCTATCGGTCGCAACTCCAGGTAGAAGGAGCAACGTGAAATAAAGTGTCTTGCTCAAGGACATAACGCATCGCCCGGTCCGGGGATCGAACTTACAACCTCACGATTAGGAATCCAATTCTCTAACCACTCGGCCACACATAATGAAAACTTCCTTGTAGAGTGCTGTTAATCTATTGTAAAACTATATTCATTGAGTAATCAATGAACCATATTAATTTTTGGTTATATATATATATATATATATATATTTAGAAACACACAGATACATGCGGACACACACATATATACATGAATGCATCCGCACCCAACTGTGAGTTAAGGGTGCCAACTTCACCGATGTTGCTCAATGAATGACTGGGACAGACCAATTCAGTTTGAACCAGACTGAACCAGTATCAGAGTTAAAAATACATTATGAAGAGAGAAGAAACATTTAGATATAATTAGTAATAAAATGTATCATACCTAAACTGTTCCTAAATTCCTCGACTACGTAGTTTCGTGGCATAAACAAAAACAATATATCAAAGACATAGAGTCCTTGCGAGGTCTGCCGACTTATCAAGAGGATACCTCATTTTACTAGTCTCAAGAACGCGTCTACACGACGTGAGAAAGAATCCCAAAAGGCGGAGGGGGAGACAGTCACGCGATACAACGGTCGAGAAACAGAGCTAAGCCTCTTATAACCACGAAGAAAATACCACGGAGGCGGAGGGGGTATTCATATCGAGGCCGTAGAAGAGGTAGTGAAGAAGGCGAGAAGTATGAGTAATGGAAGCTTTCCAGTTGTCCATATAACCAAAAATTAATATGGTTCATTGATTACTCAATGAATATAGTTTTACAATAGATTAACAGCACTCTACAAGGAAGTTTTCTGGAGTTATTAATATTATTCAAAATATTAATGAAGACATTCACATAAATCAAAATATATGTTTTATTATATATATTTCGAAGGTATTGTGCTGTTTTTTTAGTACGTCTCCTCGTCAGATAAAATACATGAATTGATGTATGAAACACCTCAACGGTCTTGATGGTTCAATTCCAGTATTGGCAGTCTACTGTACTCCTAATACTGTCTCCAGTACTGCCAATACTGGAATTGAACCATCAAGACCGTTGAGGTATGTCATACATCAATTCATGTATTTTATCTGACGAGGACGTACTGAAAAAAAAACAGCACAGTACCTTCCAATTATATATAATAAAACATATATTTTGATTATGCGAATGTCTTCATTTATTAATATTTTGAATAATATATATATATATATATATATATATAAATTAAGAGTAGTTAAAACGGGTTTGCTTCACCATAATTGCTTTATTTCATGATATACATCTCTGTTACATGATTATGCATGTGACTAAATCAGATGCTTATACAATCATAGGTCTCAGTAAACAATCATGGGGATATGTTGCTGGTCACCTATTTCCATCCAGTTGTGATGTGAGAGAGCTTTCAAATGGAGTCGATCAAATAACGCCCAAAATCCTCGCACCCATTGTCTACCAAGTGCCCATTCCCACATCCCAAATATAACTCCTTTTCAGAGATACATGAAAATATCGATCTCTTGCCATTTTCCACAGATATTAATAATTACATACATTAACAGACATGCATATATACTGATATTCATCTATATGCACATGTACATTAATTTATCTATATACATATTTCCATTAATGTATTTGATTATATCACATTATAAGGCCGGTGGATTGACAGAATCTGTTGAGCGTCGGAGAGCATGCTCTGCGGTGCAAAGTTACGACCATTTACGTTCCTATGTTAGCGTTGCCTTTCATATTTAGGTGGTCGATGATATAAAGTACCATACCAGCAACGTAATGGGGACGATTTAATCGACTTTCCTCTTTGCTTCAACTTGCTAGCTTTGGGCCAAAAGTAGAAACAATTATATAACAGTAAAAACATACGTAAATATATTAAATATATGTATAAATGTCGTTATTTACTAATTGATTCTACTTTTGGCACAAGGCCAGCAATCAGCGCAGTGCATTACTGGTGCTGTATTTTATGAACCCCGTAAGAATGAAAGGCAAAGCTAAACTCGGCGGTATTTGACTCAGACCGTAAAGGGACGTATCTTTATGTTGCAAAGCATGTTGTCCGATGCTCTACCGATTTTACCAATCCATCACCACTTAATAATTGGTTCTATTTTTGGCACAAGGCCAGCAATTACCCCAGTGCATTACAGGTACTTTCTTTCATCGACCCCGTAAGGATGAAAGGCAAAGTTAACCTCGGCGGGATTTGAACTCAGAACGTCTCTATAACTTTATGTTTCAAAGCATGGCGTCTGACGCTTAGTCGGTATTCTTCCATAATTTATCTCATTGAAAAAATCCTAAAAAAATAACGTTCAACTTATTAACATTACTGACGAGGCTTACAGAGGAACTACATATTACTCACAATATTACCTGGACAGCAAACAAACAAGCACAAATGTTGTTAATGGTTCTGCATATTTATTCCTGGTATTCATTTATTGTCGGCCATATTCCTGCTTTATGATCCATAAAGGAATTTAATTTGAATATGATAGTAAAATAAATAATAAATCAGTGAATAATAATAATTGTTTCTACTTTTGGCACAAGGCCAGCTTTACCCCAGTGTATTACTGGTACTTTATTTAACCGACCCCGTAAGGATGAAAGGCAAAGTTAACCTCGGCGGGATTTGAACTCAGAATGGCAAGGGCCGTAAATCAATGCGTTAAAGCATGGCGTCCGTCCCTCTACCGATACTGCGAATCATAATAATAATAATTGTTGTTTCTACTTTTTGGCACAAGGCCAGCTATCACCCAGTGCATTACTGGTACTTTATTTTATCGACCCCGTAAGGATGAAAGGCAAAGTTAACCTCGGCGGGATTTGAACTCAGAATGGCAAGGGCCGTAACTCAATGCGTCAAAGCATGGCGTCCGACCTTCTACCGATACTGCGAATCATAATAATAATAATTGTTTCTACTTTTGGCACAAGGCCAGCAATTACCCAGTGCATTTGAAAAATTGAGCAAGTATAAGGACCTGAAGATAGAAATTGGAAAAATGTGGAAATTGAGAACTAAAAGAAGCCCAGTGGCTGTAGGCGCTCTAGGAATGATACCTAAGGGGTCTAATGATTACTTATCGGAAATTCCTGATCTTAACATTCTCGGGCCTGATCTGGAGAAGTATCTCCAGGTCAACCCCGGACCAGTCCTCTCTGGCAGTTCTTGTCACTTCTATCGGGACGGTATCCGTCCTCTCCACAATCACACATCCCAGAATCCACCACATGTCAAGTCGTGTTGGAATTCTGGGAATGCGGAGACGGGCAGTTCTTTTTCCCATGTGGGAGGGGTACATTATGACCTTGCTGGTTTTGCAAGGAGTCATAGCGTGTTTCATAGCGAGGGCTTCTGACTTGAACAGCACCGAAATGGTTGCGTACTGTCTGCCCCTCGCTATGTATTCGATGTCTTCTCTGATGCACCTCTGCGCGACTTCGACATCTGCTTGTGGAATTAAAGCTGCCCTTTTGGTTTGTGCTGAGATGCATCTATAATGCACCGTTCTGCGCTCCACTGTTTCAATAGCTTCTACCGGGGCAGTTAAGTTGGCCCAGGTTTGCTCTTGCTTGATGAGCTTCCATGCCTGGGCCAACTTTTCATCTTTGTTTGAGAGGTCCATGTTGAAGCATAGCCTCTTTTTTGCTGCTGCCGCAGCAAACGCGTTCTCCTTGTTGTCGTTGGGAGTGTTGTTGTTGTCGTTGTTCTTGTTGGTGTTGTTGTTATCACTGTCGCTGTTATCATTGTTGTCTTTGGTGCCGCCGTTGTTCTCGATGCAGTTGGTATTGTTGCTGTTGGTGTTGTCGCTATTTATTTTCATGTTAGTGGTGTTGATATTGTTGTTGCATTTGTCATTTTTTTTGTTATCTGTATTTTGGTTGTCGCTGTTACTGTCATTTTTTTCAAAATTCTCAGTGTTGTTATCATTGCTGACTTTGTTCACATTGATTGTGGTGGTGTTTGCTGTAGCAATTTCTGTTAATTTCGCCGTAGCGCTCTTCTCAACCTTTACGTCGTTGTCGCACGACAGCAGACATATCGCTGGGGGGCGTGGCTCAGCCATGATTTGTTTTGTTTTTTTCGATAATTTTGTTAAAATCTAAAAAAGTGCTAATATTTGGGCCAAAAGGGCCAAATATTATTCTTTCCCCTTCACAGGGCAAAGTCCACAACAACAACAAATTCAATAAATAAGTTTTGACAGTTAAATAAATAAACTTACGTGAGCGAGCAAAAAGACGTCCGTTCAAACTCAATAATAATAATAATAATTGTTTCTACTTTTGGCACAAGGCCAGCAAGTTACCAATGCATTACTGGTACTTTATTTTATCGACCCCGTAAGGATGAAAGGCAAAGTTAACCTCGGCGAGATTTGAACTCAGATCATAAAGGGACTCAACTCCATGCTTCAAAACATGGCGTCCAACCCTAATAATGCTTTCAGGTTTAAGCACTAGGCCAGTAAATTTTTTTTTCTGGGGTGAGGGGAGTCGCTTAAATCGAACCCAGTACATTACTGGTACTTTACATTATCGACCCCTGTAAGGATGAAAGGCAAGGCTAACTTCGGCATGGTTTGAACTCAGAACGTAAAGCGACATAACTCTATGTCACGAAGCATGGTGCCTGACGCTCTAGCGATTCTGCCGGTTCAACGCCCTGTTGCTTTTGTTGTTGTTGTTGTTGTTGTTGTTTTGTCCAGGTAATATTACGAGTAATATGTACAGTATAGTTTCTCTGTAAATATCATCAGTAATGTTAATAATAAAAATAATGATAAAGAAACTAATAATAACAATAATACTAATAATCCCGACTAATGTATTTCTTTCGCTACTTAGGTTGCTATATATTACCGTACATTATTAATGTTTTAAGCATATATATTCAGACGTTTTATTCTCTACCTCTGCATTACGCATCATTGCATATGTTAATATTTATGTAAAGATACATATACACATGTCTATGTACGACCATATACAAACACTAGCACACACGCACATATATACATGTATACATACATATATATGAATATGTATATATGTATATATATATTTATATATATTTGTATGTGTGTATGTATGTGTGCATATATGATGTATGGACGTATGTATGTATATATGTATGTTTGTAAGTGTCTATGTGTGTATGCATGTGTATACGTATTATATACATGCGTACAAAACACACACATACATACACACACCTATATATATACACATACAATTTTGTGTGCGTACGTATATGTATATATCCTTATTTTTCACTGTTTATTTAAATGAATGTATATATGTGTATGTACATACATGTGTATATACACACACACATATAGATATATATATATATATATATATATACATATATATACATATAAATATATATATCTATATCTATGTATATATACATATACATATATATATACATATATATATACACATATATACACATATACACACATATATATATATATACATATATACACATATACACATATATATATATACATGTAAGAATGCATTTAAGTGTGTATATATAAGAATCTGTTGTGTATACATGAGAATCTGTTGTGTATACATGAGAATCTGTTGTGTATATATGAGAATCTGTTGTGTATATATGAGAATCTGTTGTATCTCAGGAGAATGAAGTCATCGAGAGGCAGAGAAATAGAAACTATTTCCCCCATATCCTTATGGATGTAGAGATTCATTCAGAAATCTCAATTCTCAACACATAATGTTATATCTTACTACTTCTATCCTCTTTCCTCTCTCTCACTTTTCGTCTTGTCTCAATCTTCACTCTTCCTGACCCTCTTTGCTGCTCCTCTCTCTTTCTGTATCTCTCTCTCTTTCCCTACCTCCATCTTCTGCATTTCATTCTTGTAGCATTTACATGTACACCAGACATAATGTAACCATATATATATATATATATATATATATATATATATATATATATATGCATACATACATCTGCGTGTATGTGCGTGTGTTTGTAAGTGGCTGCCTTCCTGCATATATATATATATATATATATATATATATATATATATATATATATATATATATATACATATGTCTGTATATGTGATGTCTGCCTGTACATATATATATATACATACACAAAGAGAGAGAAACTGAGAAGAAATAGAATTATTGCACACTTAGAAAGATATATTCATACATTTTCATTCGTATTCAAAGAAATGAAGCATTACAGTTTACTTCCCAATCTCTACATCACCATATCATAGCTGCAACAAATTCCTTTAGCTATACATTTACTTTACATTCATAAGTGGTTTGGGTGCCATGTAATAGTAACTTTGCTGAGAATCCTCTATATTTATTACTACTGTCTAGCCAGAGCAAGGATACATTCATTTAATGTTAAACTTTATAGTAACTGGTAACCAAAATTATATATGTCTCCCTGTCATAAAGGGTAAGACTTACTCCCTTACTGTAAAATTCACCTGTATCATTAGTATCGAACATATCATATTTACTATTCTTTCCTTTCATTGTATATTGATATATATATATAAAAAAATTATGATTGAAAAAAATATATATATATATATATGTATATATATATATATATATATATATATATATATATATATATATATATATATATATATATATATATATATATATATATATATATATATATATATATATACATATATATATATATATATATATATATATATATACATATATATATATATATATATATATATATATATTTTTTTTTTCAATCATAATTTTTTTTATTTGTTTGACCCGAATCACTTGGTCATTTCTATGGCTGTGCGGATAATGGTTTAACCATCGGCTCAGTGTGTTTGGCCTTTTAACGTATGTTGTAGCTCTGGTTCGTTAGAATCTATTGAGCGCTTGCCACACATCTCGGAAGTTGTTTTTCGCTAATTTCCAATAGCCGAAATACGATTCTCGCTAATTTATATATATATATATATATATATATATATATATATATATATATATATATATATAGATATATATATATATAGTTATAATAATAAATTTGAAGACTAAAATCCAAAGAGGGCTCGATAAGGATAAATAGATATCAAATATATAAGAACCGTAGAGCAAATATATATATTAAAATAACAGATTAAACTTTACCAAAGAACCGCTGCTTTCACCCTTAACAGGATCTTTGCTTAACTTTTGTTATTTTAATATATATATATATATATATATAGAAAATTGAGGTTGGTAATGGCACATGGAATATATAAGAGACAGAATACTTTTTTGTGAAAAAACATATAATTTTATAAGGTAAGAAAATAATAAAGGGTATAAAAAATGACCAGTTTCGATGGGTCTGCAAAAGCCATCTTTTCAAATGTTGATTAATATTAAGAAAAATTAATAATACGAAGGGTTAAAATTTGAGATTTGAAAATTCAGAAAGGGACACAGCAGTCAACTTGTTGCTACCTAGATGAAAACTACTATGAAATCCCACAATGAATTTTATACTTGAATTTTCAAATCTCAAATTTTAACTCTTCGTATTATTAATTTTTCTTAATATTAATCAACATTTGAAAAGATGGCTTTTGCAGACCCATCGAAACCGGTCATTTGTTATACCCTTTATTATAAAATTATATGTTTTTTCACAAAAAAGTATTCTGTCTCTTATATATTCCATGTGCCATTACCAACCTCAATTTTCTCTATAACCTTCGTTTTGTGTAGAAAATTACACTTTTCATATATATATATATATATATATATATTATTCAAAATATTAATAAATGAAGACAGTTACATAATCAAAATATATGTTTTATTATATATATATTTCGAAGGTACTGTGCTGTTTTTTCAGTACGTCCTCGTCAGATAAAATGCATGAATTGATGTATGACATACCTCAACAGTATTGATTGTTCAATTCCAGTATTGGCAGCACTAGAATTGAACCATCAAGGCCGTTGATGTATCTATCTATCTATCTATATATATATATATATATATATATATATATATATATATATATATATATATATATATATATATATATATATATATTTATATATATATATATATATATATATATATATATATATATATATATATATATATATATATATACATACATATATATATATACATATATATATATATATACATATATATATATTATATATATATATATATATATATATATATATGT